>JAADJF010000103.1:0-35429 GCA_012932015.1 Fusarium acutatum | reverse complement strand
TAATTATAATACGTGCACACAGCGTCACTCGTAGGTAAAAAAAAAGTATATAAAAGCTTTAGTCTGCTTAGCTATTATTATAGCTAGCTATTCTTTTTATAGCTAAGCGCAGCTAAGCTTATATACTATATATTAAACTATTCATAGAATAATCTAATACGTTTAAAATTAAAGAAGGATATACACCTAATATAACTGTAAATAATACTAATATAAATAATATGATAAATGCTCTTTATATACGAGGGCGCTAGCTCGCCGTGCTATCCTTTTCATAGCCTTCATAGCAAGCTCTTTTTCGGCGGCGCTCCCGAGCTAGCGCCCGGAGCACTAAGCACGAAAAATATGCCCAGATATAATGTACAAATATAGGATATACTTCGTAGATCTATTTTTTTTTTATAGCTTCCCCGTCCTCTAGAATTCGTGCTTTAGCTTTTACAGCTAAGCTGTAAAAGCTAAAGCAGCAGTAAAACAGGCCAAGCTTTACAAGCTAAATTAGGTATTAAATGTAGGTATTAAATATTATGATCGAGAAGCAAAAATAGCCAAAAAAAAATTTTTTTATTGATTTAATAGACTACTTATTATCTACAAACTTAACCGGGGTATGATATTAATATTATACCGTATCTCATCTCAGGGTCGAACTAAGATCTAAATATTAGAAGTATTCTGCTCTGCCATTGAGCTAATGAGACTAGGAATATAACCCCCTCTTAGTATATATATATCCTATATACTAAGATTAGCTATAAGTCCATATTTATAAGTAAATGGTAACTACTTTTCTAATCCTGTTAGATGCGTATGTGGCCAACAAAGGAGCTTGCGCCCCCCGGGGTAAACTATAGTTTGCTTTATGGATAGCTTTATTGATTTTTTTTTTAGCCTGGCTATAAGCAGCTTGCGCTAACTAATGCATGGATATCAAATTAACCAGATAAAGATATATATATAAAGCTAAAAACTAAAGCGTATTAATTTTAGCTTTGTAAAGGTAGACTAACAAATGCATGAGGTTTAGGTGGGCTTGATAATCCTCACTCTAAGCTAGTGTAACTTCTATTTAAATTCGCTTGCAGTACGTCTGTGTAGAATCCAGGAGTTAATCAAGGATTTCTAGATGCAACTTTTCCTTCCACTAATTGTGAATATACAATATATAAGAATAATCAAGCAGCTATTACACTTACTATAGAACCTATACTACTGATTAAATTTCAACCTGCAAAAGCATCA
Organism: Fusarium acutatum; assembly: GCA_012932015.1. Classification (NCBI taxonomy): domain Eukaryota; kingdom Fungi; phylum Ascomycota; class Sordariomycetes; order Hypocreales; family Nectriaceae; genus Fusarium; species Fusarium acutatum. The sequence goes on along the minus strand of JAADJF010000103.1, from coordinate 34,187 downwards.
GGGTAATCGCTAATTCTTCTAGGCATTCCTTGTAAACCTAAGAAATGTTGTGGGAAGAATGTAAGATTACATGTGTGGACTATATCTTAACCTTTTAATATATTAAAAGATTTCCTTCGTGTAGTCTCTGAGGATCCTACTCATAACATGGCTTGTTATTTTGGTTTCCTGCTGATTGTCTAGATACACTTAAGATTTTTACTTTAATATTTATTAAAGTACTTAAGCTTTATGAGAGTTTCCAGCATATAGAAGGATTGTAAGGGGCTAATCTTACGCTTTTTGTCTAGGTAATGATTGTAATATTCATTTATTATTGTTAATAGTTACCCATTCATTTGTATCAAGATTATTTTTTATTAAACTTCATCTAACTTTAAAATGGTTTTTAGCAGCATTGATAGAAGGGAAAACTAATTCCTCCTCTAATTCATTATAACAAAATACGAATTTACCTCCTATTGCATATTGAGGAGATAATTTACCTTTTAATCCTTTACTAGGATGACTATTAGTTGCATAGAATAATTTTATTCCTTCAATAATAGATTCTTTTGTTTCATCCGAAGTAGTACTACGAAATTTAGGGTGATTTTGCTCACTAAGCTTTTCTTTTAATTTGTTAATAGTTTCAATACTATGCTTGAAACCTGAACTACTACCTGCAATAGTTAAAACATTATATACAGGTTTATAGTGATCTATCCACTTTTGTTCTAAATCTAAACAAACTTTGGGATTATTATCACAAAATTCTTTAATTCCTAAAGAAAAATTATCTAAACCGTATTTTTTCATTGCTCTAATAATTACAGATATGGCTGGTTTATCTGAATTATAATAATAATAATAAATTGCCATTCTTCTAGTTAAATTAACACTGCTACCAAGATATAATTTATTAGTTTTGTTATTTATAAAAACGTATATACCTGCTTTTTTTCTTAACAATCTATATATATCTTTTTTACTTTCTTGTACATTATTAAAATAATGAATAAACTCTTCAGGATTAGGTGTACCTTTAGGTGCGCCACCTACCTTTGTGATAGAGCTATACAATCTTTTTACCTTAGCAAAAAGTCTTCCCGTTTGTCTAACCCCTATGAATAAAAGTCAGAATTGAACTTTAGCTAAATTTAAGTTATAATTTAAACCTAATATTTTAGGTATTCAGAAATATCATCCTGCAAACATTGCGAATACAGCTCCCATACTTAAAACGTAGTGGAAATGAGCAACAACATAGTAAGTATCGTGGAAAGCTATATCAAGTGATGCATTGGCTAATACAACACCACTTAATCCTCCTATTGTAAACATAAATACAAAACCTAATGAGAACAACATAGAAGGTGTCATTTTTATAGATCCTCCATAGCAAGTAGCTAATCATGAGAATATTTTTATACCTGTAGGTACAGCAATTATTAATGTAGCAGCTGTAAAGTAGGCTCTTGTATCTACGTCTAATCCTACTGTATACATGTGATGCAAAATTGTTAATAAATATTTTCTATTTACCCATACGAGCTTGCAGGGACTTCCTACCTGCTGTATTTTCGGAGAAAATCCTGAAGGCAAGCTCTTGTATGCTTCTTTCACAAGAAGTATCGGACTATATCTTCATCTTTATGCCCTTCCTGTTTTATTTGTTGTACTATTATTTAAATTAATTTGTTTTTGCAGAGTTCTTACTTGTGATAATCCTTCATCAGTTAAATGTAATTTATTATACACTTGGTTATGAACAATTAATCATTTTTCAAAAGAAAAAGCTTTTTTAGTTTGTAATGGAAATAATTTAAAGTATACTATCACATCATGCAATGCTTTAAATCCGGTAGCTGTATAACGATAAACATCCTTAGTTCCAGATCTTAATGTTACTTTACCAAATCCAAATAATTCGTATACTTTATTTAGTATAACACCATCTTTTTGATCTAATATATAACGCATTTTTATAACATGACCTAATGTATATCTAGAGTTTGCTGTAATAGATACATTAAAGCATCCTTCAGCATCAGTAAACCCTGATAATCAGCCATCCTGTAATGTAACTGGAACAGGAGTATTATTTAACTTTATAGTTTCAGAACCAAAACGATTATTTAAAGCATTAACCCATAGAGCTAATTGTTTAATTCTATGGCTTTGAGCTAGATTACCATTAAATAATAAAGCTAAAAGTAAAATATGTGAAGGGTTATCTACCATTCATCTATAAAAATCATTATTTTTTCCACTCTTTCCTTGAGGAAAATGTTTAACAACACCCATGTTAAATTTAAATTGTATTTTATGAAGTATACCACTTTCTTTTTGAGTAAGAACAAAACGAACTCTTTTACCCTCATCGTAGGTTTGAATAGCTCCATCCCCCTCTGCAAACCCAATAAATCAAGTTAATCATTCATCAGATAAAGGGTCTTTATTTTTAAATAATGTATTATAATAAATATGAAATGCGGAAAATTTAAAAGATGTTTCGCGTGTAGTCTCTGAGACACTCTGTTTGTTATCCTTTAAGGAATACAGGGACAGATTGTCTGCTGATTGAGTATAGCTAATTAGATTTTTACCATACAAGGTACTAATTAGCACTAAACTGTTCCAGCATATAGCGAAATTAATTGTACTCCCTATATCACTATAGGGCGAAGCCATCATTACTCAACTTCATACTATAAATCCTAGTATTCCTATAGACATCATAGCATACACCATACCAATATAACCAAATATTGGTTTATTTGAATTAGTTGATATAGTTGTACTAATTATACCGAAAGCAGGCACAATTAATATATAAACCTCAGGGTGTCCGAAGAATCAGAAAAGATGTTGGAATAATATAGGATCTCCTCCACCTGCTACTTCAAAGAATGATGTATTAAAATTTCTATCTGTTAACACCATAGTTATACCACCAGCTAATACAGGTAATGATAATAAAAGTAATACTGCTGTTATAACTACTGCTCATCCGAATAATGCTAATTTATGTAATCTTATTCCTGGTGTTCTCATATTTACAATTGTTGTTATAAAATTTATCGATCCTAATAAACTACTTACCCCTGTTAAATGTAAAGTAAAAATAGCAAGATCTACACTTGGTCCGCTATGACTTTGTAATCCTGATAATGGAGGATAAAGTGTTCAACCTGTACCTACTCCACCTTCAATTATGGCTGAAAATACCAATAATATTAAACTAGGGGGTAATAATCAGAAACTTATATTATTTAATCTAGGGAATGCCATATCTGGACCACCTACCATTAAAGGCATTAAAAAATTACCAAACCCACCTATTAATGCAGGCATAACCATGAAGAATATCATTAATATAGCGTGAGCTGTAATTACACTGTTATATAATTGATTATTAGAAATATATTGAACTCCTGGCCCACTAAGTTCAAGTCTAATTAACACTGAAAAGGCTGTACCTAATAATCCAGAGAAAAGAGCGAATATTAAATACAATGTACCTATATCTTTAGCATTTGTTGAATTAAATCATCTTTCCATACCCATAGACATTTGGGATCTTAATGTTAAACTAGGCTGGTGGGAACAACTTTCCTTATCTAAAGACAAAATTAGGAAATAATTTAAGTACTTTTTGTGAACATAATTTTTCACTTAAAAGTTATTAACTAATATTTTTAATTAATAATTACAAGCGAACTTACTCTGCGTTGCAAAAGCAAGCTCTATTCCTCTAGCTATCCTCCACTAAAGACTAAATTTAATTTCTACTATAAATTAATGTAATGTAATAACTGTTCTACAATCATATTATATTTTAATTTTAGTGTATTTTTTGTAATTTCTTATCAGCAGATTTTTCGGCGAAGCCGAAAAATACGCCTAGCACTAGCTAGTGCTAGTTACTACTAAAAAATATATAAGTGAATAATCATCATCTGGTTTAGCTTATTTCTGCTACTTAGTTTTAAACTGCAGTAATAAACCATGCAGGCTGATAATTTATCAAATTATTCGATTATGGTTACTAATAGTGCAATATACGGGGTATATGCTTCTAGTTTGCTAGCTTGTGAATACTAACTGGCTAAGTATATACTCGCAATCTAGCTGCCATAAAAGTACTATTCTAAAATATTTAAAATACAAATATTTATTTTCGCTTACTTTTGTTTGCTTAGTCCCTTCTTGTTTTCTTCGTACTTAATTTTGGCTGATTTTTCGAAGAAAAATTCTAGGCGGAGCTATATAAAAAAAAACATATTTTTTTTTATAGCCCTCGTATAAAGCTTTAGCTCTATTTCATAGCAGGCTTAACAGAAAAGCAGGCTACGATCATTTATATAATAACGACCATCGTGGTTATTTAGTGTAATTATCATAGTATAGTTAAGCTATAGGGTAGCTTGCGCAGTCCTCTAACGAAGTATGCTTTATAAAAAAAAAATAATTTTTTTTTAGCCCTCCGAGAGCTTTAGCACGAGCTTTTAAAAAAAAATATTGCGCAGCCTTCTAGAAGGCGCAAGCTCTAGCCCAGCCTTTATAGCAAGCTACTAAAATGTATTTAGGCGGAGCTAGCACTCGTGCATTTTTTTTATAAAAGCAAGGGTAGTGGGTAATAATATAGTAATACTATAACAAAAATTCATCTATATTAATAGTAACTTATTTATATTTATATATATTAGTTAATATATAATTAATAAGCGATTAAAACTTATTTTATATGGTAACTAAGAGCGAGCTTTAGCTTACTAGCAAGCTACCAAAAAAAATGTATTTTTTTTTCGAGCTTTGCTAAGCCTTGTTAACGAAGAGAGGAGCTTTACTAAGCCTTCATAGCACTGCCCCTTAAGGGGCAGTGCTACTAAATAAAAAAGATTAAGGAGGAATTGAACCTCGTACAAATGATCTGCAATCACCGTGTAAAACCTTCTACAATCTTAATCTTTGCCCAGTACTACGAAGCCAGTGCCTTGTTTAGGGTTAGGCATATTTTTCGGCTTCGCCTGGCGCAAGCATACTTTGTAAAAAAAAAATACATTTTTTTTTACTAGCTTGCGCCTTAAAACGAAGAGCTTAAAAAAAAAATAAATTTTTTTTATAGCCCACTCCCCTTAATTATTTGGAAGGAGCCTGCTCTAACTTTAATGTGCTTTAGCTATAAATATAAAGCACTAGCTAGCTAGCTAATAAATAGCTAGCTAGTAGTAACAATACAGCACTACTCTGTAGTCAAGGGCAAGCTTTACACAGCGTTATACTTATATATTTTTGGCATTATTTTGTAATTCTAAATCTACAAGAGTATTTTCTAATATACTTACTGCCGGTAATATAAATAAGAAATGAGAAAAATATAACGCAGTACTTAATTGTCCTATTTCTATAAACGGGCTTTCTACGTGTTTAGCTCCTAATTGCATTAACATTAAAAAATTCACTAAAAACAGGTAGAAAGCTATCTTGCTTAGGGGTCTAAATTGTAAACCTTTAGTTAACCCTAAATCAGCTTTAGGTAATAGTAAAATAATTAGTATTGCGGCTAACATTGCGATAACTCCTAATAATTTATTAGGTATAGATCTTAAAATAGCATAGAAAGGTAATAAATATCATTCAGGTACTATGGCAGGTGGTGTTTGCATAGGGTTAGCCATTATATAATTATCACTATCACCTAAAACATTAGGCATAAAGAATACAAAGATACCTAAAACAAATATAAAGATAAATATAGTTATTAAATCTTTAAATAAGAAATAAGGAGCCATAGGCATTCTATCATAATATACTGGTACTCCTAAAGGATTACTTGATCCAGCTGTATCATGTAAAGCTATCATATGCATTAAAACTAATGCCGCTAATATAAAAGGTAATACAAAATGTAAAGCAAAGAATCTGTTTAAAGTTGCGTTATTTACGCTAAAACCTCCTCAAATGAACTCAACTATGTCTTGTCCAATTCAAGGAACAGCACTAATTAAATTAGTAATAACTGTAGCACCTCATAATGACATTTGTCCATAAGGTAAAACATAACCCAGGAATCCTGTAACTATCATAACGATAAGGATTATTGTACCTATAACTCATGTCAATGTTCTTGGTGCTCTATATGATGCGTAGTATATACCTCTTCCTATGTGTAAGTACACTAAAAAGAAGAAAGCTGATGCTGTGTTACTATGTAAGTAACGTACTAATCATCCATTGTTTACATCACGCATAATATGCTCTACAGAATTAAATGCTTCTAATACTGAAGGGTTATAGTGCATTGCTAAAGTAACTCCAGTTACAATTTGTATAACTAAACAAACTAATAATAAAGATCCGAAATTTCATAAGTAACTTATATTACTAGGTTGTGAAGCGTCTATTAAATAACCATTAGCTAATTTTAATAAAGGGTGATTTTTTAATATTCTCATAATAATTATAATTATATATATATGGTATATAAATATATTTATATAGCGAGCTTATTTATTCATGCGCAGGATAAAAAAAATGTATTTTTTTTCGCTGCGCTAGAGCAGGAGGCTTCGCCTATCGCACGCCTTATATAAAAATATGCTAGAGTGCGCCTATGAAGGGTATATATTTATTTATTTTTTTTTAGTAATATTAGGTAGCCCACAGTAAGGCGCGGGGTAAAAAAAATGTCTTTTTTATAGCGAGGGACTTCGTTCGCGCCCGCCTAACGAAGTATGCTTGCGCAGCCCTCTTCCCCCACTGTATGGAGCTTGGCCACACCTTACTGTGAACAGCTAGAGGTATACATTAAGCTGTATAATTTACAGAACTATAGCTAGCTTTTACGAAATGACTCGCTAGCTATAAAAAAAAATTACATTTATAGTAAGCTTTGTGATTCCAGCTACGCTGGAGTAGAGCTTCCCTCCACGCCTAGTTTTTTATAGCAACTAGTTCTCCCTGATTCGAAGAAGAGCTTACTATGAATACGAGGAGCTTTGCTAAGCCTTGCTAGGGCGCGAGTTTCCTCGCGCCACCCCTCTTACAGAGCTGTTAAATTAGCACATACGATTTATTGCCCTATCAGTTCTAACTCGATAGCTTACCGTCCCAGGAAACACTACGCGCTTTAGACCACACCGTGGAAGATAATCTACCTTGACCTATAAATTGTATAGCTAGAAGAGGAGAGAAGTTGTATGCTACAACTATGGACAATGAACTAAGTGAAAGGGGTGTTGAGTAAAGCCGGCTTCAAGTTCTTTAAAGATAAGTATAGGTGGTGCGTAGGCGTAGCCTCGTAAGATATAAACTTTGGCAAATGGTCCGAGAGGAATGAAGGCTTGCTTTATTACATTGCAAGCTAAAAGCTAAAAGCTCGAAGGATGATTTAGTAGTTATACATTTAAGGGGAACTACCGCCTTAGTTTATAGCTTTAGCATGCGGATTTTAAGGGATAACAAGAGTTTGTCATGAAGGCGCAAGCTCGCACTCGTAATGAGATTAGTCCATAATGTAAAACATACAAGCTTGTTTATATACTTTTATTGTAATAATTATCGGCGCAAGCTCGAGCTTGCGCCTTATTTTTTTTTTTTAGCTCCGTCCGCCTTTATAGCCCACCTATAATATGCTAAAACTACCTCTCTAGTTTCTAACCTATAACCAAAAATATATTGATCATATGCAATACCACTATAATTTAATTCTCCCACACTCGCCTCTCTAGAAAGCAAATTAAAGCTGTAAAGCTAAGCCAGCTAAGCTATATATATTATGATCGAGAGGCAAAAATAGCCAAAAAAAAATTTTTTTATTGATTTAATAGGGGCTACTTATTATCTACATAGTTAACCGGAGTATATTGTTAATATTATACTGTATCTCATCTTAGGGTCGAACTAAGATCTAAATATTAGAAGTATTCTGCTCTGCCATTGAGCTAATGAGACTAGGGGCTATTAACACTTTATAAATATACTACGAATGTTTGCAATACCGTTGTACCGTAAGCAAGCAAACATGCACTCCTTTATTCTAATATTTATAGCTTACCCTTATTTAGGCTTAATATTGCAGTATGGACAGTATAGCTATCCCTCGACTAGGGCTAGAGTAATAGTAAAAAAATACGCTTTACTCGCTGCGCCGAGATAAGGCCGACTATATTTTCCAGGGTATCATAGTGCAGGTTAGTGTCTATATCTATAAAAAAAAAAGGCTATAGCCCCGTTAATATATATATTTATATTTATTACAAATTAATGCTTGCTTGCTTTTAGCTTTTAGGAGACGAAGTCTCCTAAAAGCTAAGAGCTATAAATTAAGGCGGGCTATGGAATAGAGTTCCTCTTATCGAGGGGTGCTATGAAGGCGCAAGCTCCTTCGTTAGCAAGCTCGAACGAAGCCCCTAGAACGAAGTCCGGCTATAAAAAAAAAAATTATATTTTTTTATAGCGAGCTTTAGCACGAACGATGCGCAAGCTACCCTCTAGAAGGCGCAAGCTCTAGCGCAGCCCTCGTATTTTTTTTTCGACTTATAGCTTGCGCGAACTTCGTTCGCGCAAGCTAAAACGTGCCCTCGTGTAAACTAACCCTTAGAGGGGGCGAACGAAGTTCCTCGTCCTAGTTAGAAATTAAAGAACGATCTTTATATAACATAAGAATTACTAAGCTTGCTATTGTAATAGAATTTATCACGTCATCTACTACCTGAACAAAAGTAAAAATAGATAAGTAGAAACAAATTCCTATTAAAATATAAAGAGCGTAATTAGTAACGACTCCATTACTTAAGCTAGAAATTATTTTACTAGCTTTAGTTAAAATAACACCAAATCCATAAGGACCTATTGATTCAATACTACCTTTATCTAAAACTTTTGTAGTTTGACCTCCTATCTCTAAAACTGAATTAACAATGTATTTATTATAAAAGAATTCAACTAAGAAACGTTGATTAAAGAAACCATAAATATAATATCCTAAATTAGATAATTTAAAGTTAGATATTATATTTGGCATAAATTCTGAATATATTATAGCTAATGCTGAGAAAGAAACAGTAAGGATAAAAGGAATTAATTTAAATATAGTAGGTACACCAAATTCAGTGTCAATCATTATTTCATGAACAGGGTGAATAAATATACTATTGTCTATAAAGAACCCTGAACCTAAACCTATGAAAATATCTCTAGTGATATATCCAAAATATATCGAGAATACAGCTAATATCACTAAAGGTAAACTGATAAATATATCACTTTCATGAGCATTTCTATAATAATTAACTGGTCCATTAGGATTAGTTAAGAAAGTTAAGTATATAACTTTAACTGAATATAGTGTAGTAAATATAGCCCCAATTACTGCTATAACGTATACATCAATACTACTAAAATGATATTGACCATAGGCAGATTCTAATATAAAATCTTTACTATAAAATCCTGTCATAAAAGGGAAAGCAACTAAACTAAGACTAGCTATTAATATTACAGAATAGGTTAAAGGTAGGAATGATATTAATCCCCCGTATTTTCTTAAATCTTGATTATCTACTACTGCGTGTATAACTGCTCCTGCCCCTAAGAATAATAATCCTTTATAGAAGGCATGATTTATTAAGTGAAATATTGCTACATTATAAGAAGATAAACCTATAGCTATCACCATCATACCTAATTGACTCATAGTAGAATATGCGATAATTTTTTTTATATCTTGTTGAAATAATCCTATTAATGAACTAAATATTGTAGTAATAGCTCCTAATCATAAACAGATTAATAATACAGCAGAGCTATATTCTATTAAAGGTGATGAACGAATTAATAAATATACTCCCGCTGTAACCATTGTAGCTGCATGTATTAAAGCAGATACTGGTGTAGGCAATAATGTTGATTTTCATTATGTACTTTAATAGTACGTATACGATGAAAATGCTCAATAACTCGCGTTATTGTTCGGACTATATCTTCAATTAATTAATTGATAAGTTTTGATAAAGATTTTATAGTAACTCTACCTTCTAGAGTAAGATGTTTTTTATTTTTAACTAATTCATAAATTTTTAATCATCTTTTATAAGATATATATTTTTTTGTTTTTAATGGATATATATTTAAATATTGTATAATTTTATTTAATTTACTAAAATTCACTACTGTATTATTACCATTATAACTTTTTACATAAGTAACATACCCATTTATTTTATCAGCTAAATCTCGACTAAATTCTAAATCATCTTTTTGAGATATAACATATCTTACTGTTGTTATAGCTTGACCTGTTGATTTAGTTACTGATGTAGAGGAAGTAAAACAACCTTCAGCATCGGTAAACCCGGATAATCATGCATTATTTAAAGTAAACACGTGTTTATTTTCTACACATTGTATATTTGTTTTATATATTTTATTAAATGCATCTACTCATAATTTAAATTGACTTAATTTATGTTTAGTTACAATATTACCATTAAATATTTGAATTAATTTAAAGATATTATTTTTATCTCTAACTCTATAATGATGAGTTTTATTTGTTTTATCTTGTACAGAGGCGGATCCAAATCCTAATCCCTTTTTTATATAAAACAGTATTTGAGCATCTACACTATATTGTGTAACTTTAAACTCTAAATATCCGTTATTATTTACAATAAAAGATCCGGCCCCTTCGGAAAAACCTATAAATCATCATTTAAATTTATCATTTAATTTAATTGCTTCACATGTAGTCTCTGAGGATCCTCCTATAGCTGTTTTGCTAGAGTTTCCTGCGGATTGTCCCTCTTCTTGGATTTTGCCGAAGTCTACTAAGTAAACAGAGGACCAAGAATTTAAAACGGGGTGTTCCCGCATATAGTGAAGTTTAAAGAGAGCCCTGTTTAACAAACCCTCCATGGCCATAGGTAATCAGATATGAAGACCTACTTGAGAACTTTTTGCCATTGCACCTATCAATAGGCATATTCCTATAATTGTTGTTATATTTTCATTAATATAAGGAGCTAATGAGAATACAGTACTATAATCTAAAGTCCCTAAAGTTCATAATAAGATAAACATACCTATCATTAAGAAAGCATCTCCAACTCTATTAGTTAAGAAAGCAGAAAGAGAACTTTGATTAGCCGCTATTCTAGTGAATCAAAAACTAACTAATAGATATGAACAAACACCCACACCTTCTCATCCGACGAACATAACTAAATAATTATTACCAGTTACTAGTATTATCATCATAAAAGTGAATAAACTTAAATAACTAAAGAATCTTTGATTGTGGGGATCATGACTCATATATCCTATGGAATAAAAATGAACTAAAGAACTGATTATTAATACAGGTATTAACATTGATACTGTTAAACTATCAAATTGAAAGTTTCATGCCATATTAAATGATTCGTTATCTAATCATTTAAATAAATTTATTGAAACGGGATTATTATTAAATCCTACTTCAAAAAAGCTAATGATAGCTAATATTGTAGTTATCATTATACTTAAACAACCTAAAATACGGCTACCTGTAACACCGACTTTTCTACCAAAAAAACCGGATACTATAGATCCTAATAAAGGTAATATAATTATACTTAAATACATTATTTATATTCTATTGCAATACTTCCTCTTAGTCTATAAAAAGCTACTAAAATAGCTAAACCGATAGCAGATTCTGCACCAGCAACTACTATAATGTATATAGCATATGTTTGTCCTATTATATCATCAATATTAACAGAACTTACCAATATTAAGAATGTTATAGATAATAGCATTATTTCTATAGAAATAAGCATTAATATTATATTTTTTCTATTAAATACAAACCCTAAGATTCCTATTAAAAAAAGTACTAAAGTTAAATTCATATTTTATCTAAAACTACTAATTGTTCGGTGGTGGCCTGCACTAATGAGAGCGAGCTTTAGCATGCTGATTTATAGCTTTAGCATACGCAGCCCTACTCTATAAGGAATAGTAACAGGAATTAGCAAGCTATATATAAAGCAAACAGCTTAAAATATAAGCTACAGCTTTATCATACTTTATAGATTACGTCTAGGTATGGCTAATAGTAGCTTTATTAAGTACAAAGTTATAATAAGCTAGTATCCATACGCAAGCTATACATAAGCAAACCCTTAGTTATAAGTATAACTATCGATAAACAAAACTATCGATAAACAAAATTATCAATAACTATGCTAAGGATACTGCAGACTTGAACTACAACAAAGATGACCGAAGCATCTTGTTCTACCATTAAACTAATATCCCTTTATTAATAGCAGGCAAATATTTCATATCACTAAGACAGAGCTTTAGCTTGCTTGCGTAAGCTAAAGCCTTACTTATAAATGTACTAAGGATATTGTAGACTTGAACTACAATCATGATGACCGTACCATCTTGTTCTACCATTGAACTAATATCCCTTTAGTAGCGCGAGCTCCCCCCATATAAAATAGGCGGGGGAAGCTCGCTCGCGCTACTACTAATTTATTAATTTAACTTTATACATTATAGTTACCCTATAGGGCGAAACTAGAGCTAGCTATAGAAAGCTAGTCATAGCGAACAAAATACCTCGCTCTATTAAACTGAATATAGTCAATGCACAAATTTATCTATATTTACAGATTCTATAACTATAGGCATAGAACTATGAAGAATACCACATATTTCTGAACATTGCCCATAGAATACTCCTTCTCTATTTATGAAAACGGATACTTGGTTTAATCTACCAGGGTAAGCATCACATTTTATACCTAAAGATGGACAAGCAAAAGAATGTATAACATCACCAGATGTTATTACAAATCTTATATGTGTTAATTCAGGAACTATTACTCTATTATCAACCTCTAACATTCTTAATCCTCCATCTTCTAAATCAGAATCTGGTACTATATAAGAATCAAATTCTATAAATTCTTCATTTGAATCTATGAAATCAGGATATTGGTAACTTCAGTATCATTGATGACCTTCAGCTAAAATAGTCATAGAGGGGTCATTAACTTCATCCATCAAATATAACAATTTGAAAGAAGGGAAGGCTATTAATATTAATATAACTGCAGGAGTTATAGTTCATATTAATTCAATTAATGTACCGTGATTTAAGTATTTATGTGATATTTGTGTTTTAGTTGAGGCAAAATTTTTTATTATAGAAAATAATATTCATCCTACAGCAAATAAAATTAAAACTAAATAGTACATAATATTATCATGAAGTTCCACTAATCCTTCCATTTGTGGAGTAGCACTGTCTTGGAAATAAATACCTCAAGGCATAGGTGCATCAAAATTAATAAATGTATTAAACAAGTGTTTCATATATAAATTTTTAATATATAATTTCTAATTATATCTTTTTATGTACACCCTTTAACTGTAGCTTTCACCTTTCACTGCTATAAATACGCTTTGTTAGCGGGCTCGATCGAGCTACACATAGATAGCAGGAATTAGAAGCTACAGGGACTGTAGTACAAATATAATAGAATTGCCGCCCGTTGTAAAGGTAGCTCTGGCTTTTAGCTTTATATATGCGGGCTACGAAGAGCTGCTTGCGGATTTCCGTACGGAATAGCATACTTCGTTAGCCCTCCTTATAAAAAGAATAAAAATATAGACCTGCTTTAGCTTTTAGCTAGCTATATTCGCCCCTTAAGGTACGGATCTGGCTAGCTAATACAGCGCGAATCTACTAATTATAGCGAGCTTTAGCTTGCCTTAACTAAAGCTATTATAGAAAATTAGCAATCTAGTGATATATTTTACTACGAAACTAGCTGCTTGCTACTAATAAATAGTTATATAAGGCTAAAGTACATAAAATAATACTTATAAAAATAGTGCCTATAGCTAGTTTATAGCTGTATATAGCCTTTTACTAGAGGTTGCCTTAGCTTTGCCTGATTTTTTATTAGAAAAAATATGCACATAATGAAGACGGAGAGCTATATAAAAAAATATATTTTTTTTATATAGCTCCGCTCTCGTAGAAATAGCAGTCATCACGTCTACTAAATACGAGCTTGCGCCGCCAAATCTTTAGAGGAGGATAGCTAGAGGAAATTTTCTGCTTGCTGCTAAAGATGTGCTGTATCTTTTTTCTTACTAATATCTAAAAAAATTTAAACCCCGGGGGGCCACATAAACTTTTTACCACTTTAGTGTATTGCCTTATATTTGTCCCAATGTATAGTATTCCTAGCTTGCTTATTTTCTAATCCTAGCTTAGCTTTAGCGATTTTAGGTGAAGCGCCCCGAAGGGGCGCAAAGCCGAAAATCGCTAAGCTAAAGCTCTCGGAGGGCTATAATAAAAAATTTTTTTTTATAGCATAGCGAGCTTGCGCCCGCAGAGGACGAAAAAAAAATACATTTTTTTCTAGCTTGCGCGATTCCCGGAGGGAATATCCCCTGCTAGCTCGTACTATAAAGCTATAAAAAGTAGCTTGCGCTAACTAATGCAGGGATAGAAAAATATTCCTAGCTTATAGCCAGCTACACAGAAATTAGCTAGTTAAAATTAAAGCACTCGTAAAAATTAAGAGTACGAGGATGCAAGCTCCTTTATTAGGGCTACGATGTATGCTTCGCCGAAATAGAAGCTCGAAAAAAAAAAATACAAATTTTTTTTTTTACGCCTTAAAAAATATTATTATTATACAACATATAATAATAATAAAGCCATCATTAAAGCAAATAAGGCAGTTGCTTCTGAGAAAGCAAACCCTAATATTGAGTATGAGAATAATTGATTTTTTAAGGATGGATTTCTAGCCACTCCTATAATTAGACACCCAAATACTACACCTATACCAACTCCAGCACCTGCTAGACCAATAGTTGCTAATCCTGCTCCAATAAGTTTTGATGATTCTAACATCTAGTAAATTATATAAAAATGTAAATGTGAATGTATTGAAAAAAAGAATATCGTGTCCTTAGCTAAGTAAATTAGCTAACCATATAATAGGAGGAGGGCAGCCTACTACTTAAGATACTAGGTAGCTTCCCTCCTATTAAGGTTATGGTTATAGTTAGAAATTATTTGTAGCTTGCGTAAGCTAAAAATAGTAGTTTCACAAATTAATACACTAGGCTATTAGGGTGGAGGCTAATATATATAATAGTTTAACGGGTGAGCTTTAGCTTGTTAATTACTATTATTAGTAAGCTAAAGCCTTCATACTCTTTTTATAAGGGAGCTTTATAAAGGCAAGGCAAGCTCTATAACTTGCTTATTTCTATTCGTGTTTAGTATAGCTTTAAGCTAACGCAGTAATAGCTTGAGCTTGCTTTAGTTTTTATCGCGAGCCTCTGTGAAGGCTTTAGCTTGCGGATTTTTATTCGATAAATATGCGACGCAAGCTCGCCTTCATAGCAGAAAAATCCGCAAACTAGAAAATTAGCCAGTTAAGGGGGCGGTGTGTATGACCTTTAGCACTAACGAAGTATGCTTTATAATAAAAAAATATATTTTTTTATAGGAGGACTTCGTTCTAGCTTGCGCAGCCTTCTTTATAAAAAAAAATATTGCGCAGCCCTAAAAAGGCGTGCGATAGGCGAAGACTCCTGCTCTAGCGCAGCGAAAAAAAATACAAGGAGCTTGTGCGATTTTCTCCGAAAAAATGAAGGCACAAGCTCCGCCTTTATAGCTAGCGGTAGCTATAAATATTCATAGTTAGCGCCCCTTCGGCCTGCTTCAAATAAAATACCGCGATTACAGGGAACTTAGTTCGCGCAAACATATCCGATAGATACCAAGCTACTATGGTAGTAACTGAAATTGCAAAGCTGAGAATAACTGTACTACAGCACTGCATAGCTTTGCTACTAAACACATGAGTAAAAATTTTACTGCTACTTATGTTCAGTAAACATATTAATAAATTTTTTTGATTTATAAAAATAATTATTCGATTGTCTACTATCTATTTTCAAGGCATTTTTACCTAATTCAAATACAAATCCCGCAGTTATTATACCTATGAAAATTAGCACTACTATTAATCCGTAAATACCATTTTCATATACACTTATACCATATGGATATATTACTAATATTTCTAAATCTAATAAAAGATAAACTAATGCAAATATGAAGAATTTAACACCGAATTGAGTTCTATTTTGACCAAGAAAACTGTGAAAACCACATTCAAAAATACTATATTTTTCTTGGTATGGGTTATGTGGAGCCAGTATGAAATTAAGAAGTAAAAAAACTATTGTTAAAATAGTAACAAAAACAAAAAGAAAAGTTACACTACTCATTTAATTGTTAAATAAAATTTGTACCAATATGGTCAAGGTTGTTAGCTATTAATATTTATTATTAATATTTCAATATATTTCTATATTGTTCAGACTATGTCATTATTACTTTAATACTTAAAGTAATATTGGATTTTATACCATCCTTAGCTAGCGCCCTCTTATGGGTAGGCTAGGCTATTAAGGTAATTTAGTCGTTGAACGGTTTTATTTTAATAAGAGGGCGAGCTTGCGCCTCCCTACGGGAATCAGCATACTTCGTTAGCCCTCTTAAAATAAACTACGCTGCAAATTATTTATTAAGACGGGGGGGTGCGCTATTTTTCTAGAAAAATGTGCTAAAGCTCTTCGTAGGAACAAGCTTTAGCTTCCCCCTCTATATTAATAAATCTTCTTGCAATTTATCCAATTTTCAATATTTAATACACAGAAAACGAGCTTTAGCACTAATGAAGTATGCTTTATAAAAAAAAAATATTTTTTTTTTAGAGGAGGGCCTCTGTGTATTATCTAATGGGGCAACCTATATGCTGTATTTATTATACATTGTATTAAAGTCTATATGAGTTCATATTCTTTCTTATTCTACGTATTTCATTATGTCCTTCCTGTGTTAAGTGATTTTTTGACTCTATTATTTTTGCTGCTTCAGACCAGTCTTTAAAATCTTGGTATTTAACACCTTTAATCTTATATTTATCAAAGAAAGGAATAATCTTATGATTTATATCTTCAAATTTTCTAATAACAAAAATTACAGCTTTTTTATCTTCATGATAATTAAAATTACCACAATTAAAAAAATAACCCAAAAATTTCAACAGTTCATCATCTTTAGCCCCAAGCTCGTAATGAAATACTCTAAAACTTAATGACACTGGTTTATCTACTGACTGTGAAGCATATATTGAAAAAGATCCTTTTCCTGATACAAATCCAGCTATTCATTCAGGGTCAGGTATCACTATATTTTTAACTAAAGGTCTCGCAACCGGTATAATGTTAGAAAAATTATCTCTAACTAATGAAGATAAACCTAAATTCATTGAAACACCTATACTTACAATTTCTTCTAAACCTTGATAAGTTAAATGCTGCTCTTGGCTATTTAATTTATTAACAATTAGTTTGAATAAATCAAAATCAGCTCTTTTTTGTGACATTAAAATATATTTATCGAAGTGTGATATTATTATAGCTACTTCATTTAAAGATCTTACTTTATAAACACATTCCTTGTTATAAATGTTAATTGAACCTATATGATTAAAATATGCTTTAATTTCCTTTAATAATGATAAATCTCTTATATCGAGTTTAATTTGAAATCTAGGTCTTACTCTTCATTTATCTTGGTTTTTTTCTAAATGTACCTTAAAAGAACCTTCAGCATCAGTAAATCCTGTAATAAATCAAGGATCTATAGGCTTATTTTTGTCGTTTTCAAGAGGGCAGCTAACTTCGTTCGGACGAGAAAAAAATACATTTTTTTCTAGCTTGCGCGATTCCCGGAGGGAATATCCCCGCAAGCTAAAGCTCTTTCTCGAGGAGCTGCTGCTGCTTGCTCCGCATATTTTTCGGCTTCGCCTAACGAAGTATGCTTTATAAAAAAAAGAAATTTTTTCTATAGCCGGACTTCGTTCCGGCATGCTAAAGCTATAAATCAGCAAGCTAAAGCTATAAATCAGCATGCTAAAGCTCCGCCTTGTTGTATAATTATTAATGAATATTGTAGAATAAGTTTTTAGAAAATAAAAACTTCTAATAGACTTGTTGTATATTAAATTTATTTTGTTAAAAAATGGCATTGTTTTTTCTTTACCCATGCTTAGCCATTCTTTGTTCATAAATAAAAATAATAGAATAACAAGTGTAATTATAGAAATTACAAAAGAAATAGGACTTGATATAGCTATATTTTTATAGTTAAAGTTTAATTTATTAATTATTTTTTGATTATTATCTAAAACATTACCTTTTAATACCAGATTTTCCAATAATGGATTTATTTTATATTCAGGTAGACTAAAGAACATTTCTTTTATTATACCTAAATAATAAACTCCTCCTATAACACTAGTCAATATCGCTATTAAAGATAAGAAAATAAGACCTTTATCTAAGGCTGCACTTAACACCATTTGTTTTCCAAAGAATCCTATTAAAGGTGGAACTCCTACAAATGAAAATATAGTAATAGCCAAACTTATAGCTAAGAAAGGATTTATATAAAAATAACCTTTCAATTGAGTTACTAATTGGATAGGTGAATTATTTTTGTCCATTAATTCTTCATGTTCTTTGTTTTCACTTATATAACAATATAAAGAGAACCCTATAGCTATTAATATAACAAATGCATTTAAATTACTTATAGAATATTGTGTTAAATAGAATATAAATGCTTGAGTAGATTCTACACTAGATATACCTAATGCTAAAAGTATAAACCCTACGTGAGATATAGTACTATAAGCAAATAATCTTTTAATTCTAAATTGAGTTAAACCTACCACAGTTCCTATTATTAATGAGAATAGTGAACTTATTAGTAAAATAAATGTTCAACTCATTTCTGAAAAACTACTGTTAGTATAATATACTAATTGTAATAATAATATAAATATAGAAATTTTGGCTATTATAGCTACGAATGTTGTCACTATTGTAGGTATAGCGTCATAAACGTCAGGTGATCAAAAATGGAATGGTGCTGCACTTACTTTAAATAAGAATCCTATTGTAAAAATTACTAAAGAAAGATTAATATAATAAGGTGTATATCATAAATTTGTAGAAAGATCACTTATACTAGTTATGATGTATAAACCATCTAAGTTAGTAGTACCTGAATTAGCATATAATAAACTAGTACCTAATAAGATAAAACATGAGCTTAATCCTCCTAATAAAAAGTATATTAAACCACCTGTAGTAGATAATTCAGAATTTCTATATATAGTACTTAATATATAAAGACCATAACTTTGTAATTCTATTGCCAGGAAAATAGATACTAAATCATTAGTAGACATTAATAATACTGCACCTGTAATTACAAATAATATAATTAAAGGATATTCAATAATTTTAAAATGTTCTCCCATTTTATTTATTATTTTTGTATTATAATAAATAAATTTATATAACAATAAATCTTTTAAAGAAGAATATTCTGATACTCATACTTTTCTAGGATAAAAACTAGTTAATTGTAATATTAATATACTAACTAAAAATATAAAAATATGGAATATTTGTGTGATATTTGACATAAGTAATAAACCACCGTGTAAACCTACTCCTTTAGTTATAACAGCTAAAGAAGACATATCATGTAAAATACAATAAATTAGTATTAATATCGATATTCTATTAAATAGTATCGATAAATCTCGTCTTATATTGACGGCGTTTGAAAGTAAAACTAGTACTATTGATAATATGATCATTTTTTTTTTTTTATGCGCTTAGCTAGTCCGCCCGACTATTCTTAAAGGCCAACTATTATAAGGAGGCGAGCCTTAGGAGAAAATCGAATTCTCATTACTAATGTATGAAATTAGAGTTTTAACCATTTAAACTACTTAGGCTTTTTAATAGTGCTATGGGGCTATAAAGCTAGCTATTACTACACCTACTAGTCCTCTAACAAAGTGTACTCCTCGCGCTAGCTAAAGCTAGCACAACACACAAGGAATAGTAGAAGGAATTAGAAGATTTGTGCAAAGCCCTCCGAAGGGGCGCGAAGCTGTCTACCTTTAACTATTTATTCGTATTATTTTGTGCTGCTTAGCTAAAGCTATTGCAAGCAATAGAAGGGTGCTTTGTATAACTCGGCATCCCTGGAATAAAGCTAAAGCTGAGGACTAATCCTAGTTATTGCTTTTTTATGGGCGCAAGCTCGCGATAAAAAAAAAAATATATTTTTTTTATAGCCCTCCTCGAACGGTGCGCAAGCTACCCTATAGTGAACTTTAGCTTGCTTTAGTTTGCTTACGCAAGCTAAAGCCGTACCATAGGATATACAGCACTCCTAGGGTAAACACTCGGGCTCGAACCGAGAACAAGTTACACCACAAATAACCACTCTACCTATTGAGTTATGTCTACCTTAATAAATCTAGCTTTAGTTGCTTTAATTTTAGCTTCTGGTTATACCTAAATAAGTGTGCTACTATAGCATAGGGTCAGCTAATTGGCTATGGTTAGCCTAATTTAATAGAAGCAGCTTAGCTTCCTTTAAGGCGTAAAAAAAAATTGTATTTTTTTTTTCGAACTTCCTGATTCCCGGCGCAAGCATACTTCGTAGGGAATAGAAATACAGCTAGTGTTGTATTATAATTATCCTGCGGTGATTCGAACACCGACTCTAAATACCAAAAATTTATGATCTACCCATTAATCGACAGGATATTACGTGCGTGTCTACGAACGATCCAGTACACGCACGGACAATCTAATCTATATGTAAGTATATTACATAGGCATTATCATGTCTGATGTAAGCCAAGCCTTAATTTTACTAGTCACTTATTTTCCACCGGACATTATCATGTCTGGTGAAAAGGCAAGCCAAACCTTAATTTTTCTAGCCGCTTATTTTACACCATTTCATTTACATAAGAAAGCTAGAGCATGCATGCACCTTAAATGTTGCATTCTTTTTAACCTAGGACATTAAGGATGCTCTAGCTACAACTCGAAATATTAATGCCTTAATATTTCTATTAGTCTCATGTTTTCACGCCTCCATCCAAAGTTTGCTACTACTATAAATTGTGGGGTGTATAACTTCATTCGCAGAGCCACCCCGCTGTAGTATTTTTTATTTTTTTTTTTAACCTCCTCCAATATACTATGATCTAATAGTATCCCTTGCATAACTAATAACTTTATAAACTAAAGAATCATTAGTCTACAGGCAAGAGGACTTGAACCTCTATGGTAATAATACCCGTCGCACCTAAAACGACTTCGTCTTCCATTCCGACATGCCTGCTTTTTTTAGTACTAGCTTAGCTAACAGCATTCCTGCTCTCTTCATAGGTATAGCTCCCTGTGTATACTTATATTATTATAGCTAGCTATATCTTGCTTCTAGTAGGCTTTAGGTTAGCACGAGGAGCAGCTTCGCCTAACGAAGAGGAGGGCTATAGCACTCCTCCTTCATAGTAAGCTCACTCTTAAAAGACTTTTTAGCTATTTTTATTCCCTTTACATAAATATAGGACTTGCAGGATTCGAACCTACATTTTAATGATTAAAAGTCATATGCATTCACCATTATACTAAAGTCCCTTATGGCAAAATATATTATCGTTAGTAGTGCAGCAAGCTAAAGCCAGAATAGTGAGTGGTATTTAGATCGCTATGGAAGCAGCTTTAGCTTGCTAATATCTAGCTAACTATATTTAATATTCCTGCGTAGCCTAGCTAGCTTTTAAAGCGGGCAGTAAAAAAAATGTAATTAGGCGCAAGCTCGCACGAAAAAAAAAAAATCCATTTTTTTTTCTAGCTTGCGCGATTCCCGGAGGGAATATCCCATGCAAGCTACTCCTAATTCTTATTTTTACATAGCGGAGCTTACTTATTAGGACCTAGCCGAAATAACTACCCAACCTAAAGCTAGGTATATTGCTAAATAATAAGCTATCATCACTATATTTTTATGCACACGGTAAGACTTGAACTTACAACAAAAATAGCTTCAATATTTCACTCTACCGATTGAGTTACATGTGCTTTTATTAGATACTAAATATCTTTCTTTTAGGGCGAGCTTTAGCACTAATGAAGTATGCTTTATAAAAAAAAAAAATTCTTTTTTTATAGCCCTCCTCGAACTTTAGCACATTTTTCTAGAAAAATAGCGCACCCCTCCCCTTATTATACTTTGTAGCTATTAACAATTTAAATTTGTCGAGACTTCTAATACCCCAGCAAAGTTTAAATATAGTATGTTACAACTTCAACGTTCTGCTCGACCAATTGAGCTTCACGAGCTTATATGGAGACACTCGGATTCGAACCGAGCCTTCTAACATGCAAGGTCAGCATTCTACCAAATAAATTATGTCCCCTTACTGGTAGATTATATATTGCTATAGTTATAGCAATCTACCAGTATATTTTATATATGGCGAGCTACTTTGTTCTAGCTTGCGCACACCAAAGAATTCGAAGGTGACTAACTATAAACTACTCCCGCTTATGCTAATTTTTCATCCTCAACGAATATTCCTCCGCCCCTTAGCCCTTCTGGATTTACTTTAAGACTATAAAATCTCTCCCAGCTGCTAATTTTTTCTACGCTAACGCTAAAGAAAAAAATATACTAAAGCTAGATATATTCGTAAAAATCATGGTTGTGCGCTTGCTATACTACGCCTGGTGAAAAATTATCCCTATTACGAGGGATGTGCAAGCTAGAACTAAGTCCCTATAAAAAAAAATTATTTTTTTTTATAAAGCTCTCTTCGTTCCTGCAAGCTCCCCCCCCTAATTTCATTTGAAGGATAATCATATTTATGGGCAAAAGGAATAGGCATAGTGATATAGCTTACGCACACCTACAAGTAATGCGTACTTCCTATATCAACCTTCCAGATCTTAATCGCATACCTCTTCGGGTGCGTCTACACTCCGGGGCGTCCTCCTCTGAAGGGTCTACCACCCCAGAAGTGTCTACATCCCCAGAAGCCCGTATAGTAACTGTCCCCCAAGGAGCCCCTTCCTCTGGTGAACCGTATTCCTCTCCTGAAGCTATTTCATCCCCAGAAGCATCTACGTCCTGAGAAAGAGCCTCTACTCTATGAATAGTGACTACTCCATATGGAGCTCCTTCCTGTGGTGAACCATACTCCTCTCCTGGAGCTATTTCATCTCCAGATGCGTCTACGTCTCCCCCAGGTACAGCTTCCACCTCACTCGATGGATTTGGATTAAATTCTCGTTCTCCTATACTAGACTGTAGAAGTTCAAGATAGCCCACTGGCTCCGGATTGATAGCTTGGATAGGAATAAGTTGGCTAGGAAGAAGTAGGCTAGGATCTCTAGTTTCTACTGCTGCTTCCACCTCACTTGAAGGATTTGGATTAAATTCTCGTTCTAGTTCAGACATTTCTCGGTCTCCTATACTAGACAATAGACTATCTTCAGACTCTTCCTCTATTGAAGGCGACAGCTCTTCTCGGTTATATATTTCTTGCTCTAATTTTAACAGTTCTTCATCTCCTATACTGGAGAGTGGACTATCTTCAGCTTCTACTGGCTTCGGATTGATAGGCTGAATAGGGATAAGTAGGCTAGGATCTATAGTTTCTACTACTGTTTGGTTACCTAAATCCGCATTCATCAGAACTTCTCTAGCCAAATTTGCATCTATTTCCAGCGCAGGCAAAGCCTCCTCCTCACGGTTAAGAAGATTTGACTCTAAAATCTGACCAGTCTGCTCCTGGTTAGCTTGTATATCTGATAATGCAGTTCTAGCAACCTCAGTTCTACTACGATCATCCACACTCTCCCCTCTCTGATAAGAAGCATTAATAATAGGAAGTCTTCGCCCCTCAGTATCCCCACCAAGTGGTGAAGAAACCTGACTATTATTTACTCTGTCTTCATATCTAGCCTGCATGTTTAAAATTTCCTGAGTAGAACGTATTATCATATCCCCGTCATAACTATAACCAAAAAAATCAGTACTAACACCACAAGGATCAAAATCTAAACTTGGATAGGTATCTACCAGTCCTTCTTGATTAACTTCGTCAATATCCTCCATACGAGTATCATATTGCGCATTACCTTCAGGGTTTTCTGGGAGCGAACTGTTATCGTCTATATCCATACTTTTATCTTGTCCTGGTTCTATATTAGGAGAAGGAATACTAGGATTATCTCCATCTATCTCCATACCATCTGGGGAAGGAACCCTTTCACTATAACTATCTTCTGAAGATAATATAGTCTTAGGAGTAACCACTTCTCCTGAAGCCTCTTCCTCCATTGAAGGCGACAGCTCTTCCTGGTCATATATTTCTTGCTCTAATTTTAACAGTTCTTCATCTCCTATACTGGAGAGTGGACTATCTTCAGCTTCTACTGGCTTCGGATTGATAGGCTGAATAGGGATAAGTAGGCTAGGATCTATAGTTTCTACTACTGTTTGGTTACCTAAATCCGCATTCATCAGAACTTCTCTAGCCAAATTTGCATCTATTTCCGCTGCAGGTAAAGCCTCCTCCTCACGGTTAAGAAGATTTGGTTCTAATGTATCCCCAACCTCTTGGCTATCCCTAGGACTATAGCTGTCAATAGGGATACTAGGGAGAGGAGGTTCAGGAATAAAAAATTGAGGTGAAGGAGCCCCATCTCTAGGTATATAATTCCTAGAAATATAATCTGCAGATATTAAAGTAACCTCTGACTCACCGGATGAAAAATTATCAGCTCTACCTGGTGGGCCGAAGCTCCCTCTTTTATCTGAATATGAAGAGTCTACGGCTTCGCCGCTATTTGAACCTTCAGACATATTAACTTCTCTAGCTTGGGAGGCTGAAGAAGAGATTCGACTTTCTATCTCTACCGAATTAAAAGGGAATCCCTCATTATTATAATTATTAAGAGAAATATTCGGGCTATTTACTACCTCTTTATCTTCTATTGGTTCTGAAAATGAGAAAGAGGACCGTTCTATCTTATTTGACCGTTCTAGGTTA
Source organism: Fusarium acutatum (assembly GCA_012932015.1). Taxonomy (NCBI): domain Eukaryota; kingdom Fungi; phylum Ascomycota; class Sordariomycetes; order Hypocreales; family Nectriaceae; genus Fusarium; species Fusarium acutatum. The sequence goes on along the minus strand of JAADJF010000103.1, from coordinate 9,162 downwards.
TTTGACCCTTCTAGATTATTCGGGTGAATATAATCTTCTAAATACACCAATTCAAAGAAATTAAAATAATACACAGGATTTTCTGGATCCCCTTCTGGCAAATTCTCTATACCATCTGGATACCCCTGGGCAGCATCGGATAGATTCACACTATCCACACCCGGAGGTAGATAAAGAGTAACATCATGATGATTAACGTGCAAATCCGGCACTTCTGGAATATCTCAAGGGAAAACTCGGTAATTAGTATCAATAGTCATCTCGACACAATAACACCTATTATTTTCTACACCTACCAAACGCGGCTCTATTCCACCCCTAACCGGGGTCATAACTGCTAACATTCTATCAATAGCTACAGTCAAGTACTTATATCCCCTTTCAGGCTGAATAGCTTCCGCTACATATCGTAAATTCTCGTCATACGCCTCCGGAGAAGGAGCCTCACTAGAACTATCATCTGATGATATAATAATAGCCTCAGGATCCCCCGCTTCTACTCGTGCAGGATCCCCTGCTTCTCCTGGTACAGGAGAAGAAGTATCCTCACTAGAACTATCCTCACTAGAACTATCCTCACTAGAACTATCATCTGATGATATAATAATAACCTCAGGGTCTCTCACTTCTACCACGGCCGGAGGAATAAAGGGATCAAGAGTTTTCACGGAAGCCTCTTCCTCCTTTAAAGGCGCCAGCTCTTCTCGGTTATATATTTCTTGCTCTAATTTTAACAGTTCTTCATCTCCTATACTGGAGAGTGGACTATCTTCAGCTTCTACTGGCTTCGGATTGATAGGCTGAATAGGAATAAGTAGGCTAGGATCTATAGTTTCTACTGCTGTTTGGTTACCTAAATCCGCATTCATCAGAACTTCTCTAGCCAAATTTGCATCTATTTCCAGCGCGGGTAAAGCCTCCTCCTCATGGTTAAGAAGATTTGACTCTAAAATCTGACCAGCCTGCTCCTGGTTAGCTTCCGTATATTTAGGGCTATAGCTCATACTAGAGATATTATCTTCCGAGGGTTCAGGAATAAAAAATTGAGGTGAAGGAGCCCCATCTCTAGATATATAATTCCTAGAAATATAATCTGCAGATATTAAAGTAACCTCTGACTCATTCACTTGGCCAGCTCCCAAAGCCTCTCTTGTACTATGTCAATCCATATTGTTATCATTATTAGCGAGACTTTCTGCCTCCTCTGAATAAGCCATATAACCAGGGCTGTCTTGCATAGGTTGTACTAAAGGAGGGGCGTAGTCTACTTCTTGCACAGCTGAAACCTCAACAGCTGCTCCACTATTATTTTTAGCAGCTGAAACCTTAACAGCTCCTCCACTATTATTTTTAGTATTATCTTCATCTCCGCTATAACCATATATATCCTCATCATCTGGTACTAACCATGCGGAAGTATCAATAGGTGGTTTTATAGCTAGTTCAGGATTATTAATTGGCTCTTGAGGGGCCGGCATGACACTTACTCATCCTTTAGATTGGGTAGGTGTATTAATTGGCTCTTCGGGAGGGAGCAAGGCTATTACTCTTCGCCGCTTAGGTGGGTTAGGGGTATTAATTGGCTCTTCAGAAGGCAACAAGGCTATTGCTTTTCGTTTTTCAGGTAGGGGAGGGATTGGCTTTTCAGTGGGCAGCATCATTCTTGGTTTTCGTTTAGGATAATGATCCGCAGACTTCTTAAGATTAGGTTTAGGATAATGATCGGTATACTTCTTAAGAAGAGATTTAGGATAATGATCTGTAGACTTATTAAGAATAGGTTTAGATTTATCAAGAATATATTTAGGATGATCCATACACTTATTAAGAATATCTTTAGGAAAATGATCTGTAGGTTTCTTAAGAATAGATTTAGGTATATTTTTTTCACCCGTATGCTGGGCAGGACTATTAATTGGCTCTTGAGGGGCAGGACTATTAATTGGCTCTTGAGGGGCAAGACTATTAATTGGCTCTTGAGGGGCCGGCATGGCTCTTACTCTTCGTTTAGGATAATGATCCGTCGACTTCTTAAGAATAGATTTAGGTATATTTTTTTCACCCTTATGCAGGGGTTCTTCACTTACAACACTATCCTTCACTAGCAATTTTACTTGAACTTCATCATTAATTTTAACTCTTTTTTCTTGCAAACCTTTTTGTAAAGCTAGCTGACGATCTTTCTCTCTAATTTCTTTTGCTTTTCCTACTCTTTCCTCTATCGCCAGATACATCTCGTCATTATACTTACCGGGTTTTTTACCTTTTTTATAGTCTATGTCTTCTTTAGTAAAACGTACCTTTCTATAATACTTCCCAGGTATTTTACCTTTTTTGTGATCTATATCTTCTTTAGAAAAATGTACCCTTTTTCCCTTTGCTGCATTATTAACCTCACTTGAATCCTTATTTCCCCTTGCTATACTATTAACCTCACTTGAATCCCATTTTCACGTTGCTATACTATTAACCTCATTTGAATCATAAGTTAAATATCCATCCGAATTTTCATGATAGATAAAATCCATAAATCTACGAATAGTATGCTCATCTGTATTGTCTAACAAATTATAATCATATTTAGGTATAGTAAGTTTATAGGACTCATTTTCATTAAAAACAACAGGTAATTGTAGACTATTATTTTTTATGTCTATAATACTATAAACTTCACAATCCGTATTTTCGTCTAGCAATTGCTGAGAAGTTCCATCTCTCTCAGAGATTCCGAAATATATACTCTTAGTTGGTATAAGTTCAAAAAATTCAAATGTAAGTCTATTAATAGAAACACCATAAAAATTCTTAAAATATTCATATTTTCTACAATTTATACCTATATTTTTTATCAACTCGATTCTAGATTCAACTAATGGTAATTTTAAGCTAGAAGATAATTTTCCTAGCGTTTGAGATTTTTCTTTGTACCCTTCTATAACTCCATTCTTATCTATACTAAATTGAGTTATATGCCTTTTATTTTTCGTGAATAATAAACTATTTATACGATAATCACGACGAGTTTTAAAATAATATAATGAATTATCCATATATTCATTGTTACTATTAAATCTATCAAATTTAGCTTTCACTAATTCTAATAATTCTCCGTTAGTTTGCTCTCGCCCGGCCGGAGTTAGAGATTTCTCTCTATCAATACTATTTCGTGTATCACGATGTGCTTGTAGCAATAAATTTTGGTAGCTAAGTTCCTGTTTACCTCTACTATCCTGATCCTTCACCAAAAAATTATCAGGGTTAGCTTTTTGACCTTTAGTTATGTAAAATTTCACCAATTCTTTATAATACTTGTCTACTTGATATTCAATATAAGCCAACCTTTCTATAATAGACTTTTGCGTTTTTTTTGATAATTCTACATCATCTCTAAGTAGTTTATCCAAATAATTTTGCTGAAATTTTACTGTTGCATTGATCTTTTCTTTAAGTTTAATAAAGTCCTTCGTAATAAATTCTTTACATCTTAATCTAGGTTCTTCTCAATAATAATAATTTTCAACTGTTTTTAATTCCGGTTCAGTATAATTTAGTGAAGGCCTTCATACTTTAAATAAACTTTTATTCTCAATAGATTCCCCTTGAGTGTAAATTACTAAACCATTACTTCTATTATTTGCCTTCTCCCAGCCTATTCTGGGCATAACTATTCCATATTTATGCTCTAATAAATTAACTGTATCTCTAATTTTAGTAAAACTTTTAGAATCGTTTTTATCTGCAGGTAAACAATAAGTAGGCATAAAGACACAACCTGGCGAGTCACGTCTAATTAGAAGAACTATTAAAAATCTCCCTTTTAAAACAAGATTAACCGACCCATAATATTCAGGATTAGTGAAATAATTTATCGGTTTTACTGTGAATTTCTCTTTCGATCTTTGGATACCTTCATTATATTTAAGTTTTCAAGTCATATTAAGAATAGGGGATTTTTCTATTTGAGGTTTATAATTCGCTATTAGATTTTTCTGTGTAGATTCATCTTGGATGTATAACATATTTTCCCTGTCCTTTTTATTCTTATCCTGGATATTTTCCATTATATTCACAGTTGAACCTTTCTTTATTACACGAGGGTGAGGATAAGATATTTTTTTTCATTCATAATATTTAGTCTTACCTGTATTCATATAATAGTCCATAAACCCCTTATTACATCCTTCCTGAAAAAAAGGAGTTATTGCTATAAAAGCTGATATATAGGCAGCCGTTGTTTGAAATGCAGATTTTAGTGCTAATGGTTCATTCTTATTTATTACTCTGCACCTGCTAATACTGGAGATTGTACTTTGTCTACTACCTGCTCCCTTATATGTTTGCCAATTATGTACGTATAATTTACAAATTATTAATAATGCTATAAATAGAACAATAAGCACTATTGTCATTATTACTATACTTATTGTACTATAAAAGTTTCTAATTAAGTAGTTTATAAATGTAATATAAGTTATTCTATACAAATTTACTCTTTCTACTACATAATCATTATACAAATAATAATCTTTATCCTTTATAGGTTCTTTCTTTAAATATTTAATAATAAAATTTAGCAAATATAAAAACATAGGTAAAGGAAGAACAAGTGTTAATATTATTGATAAACTTTTATTCTCTAAATTTAATAACATAGTAGCTATCATAGATCTAAAAGTAAAAATTAATATAACAGAAATTATTCATATTTTTAATAAATGTTTTATAATTTTGTATATATTATTAACTATTTGTCTAACCAAGTACACTAATTTTTTCCATTTGTCCGAAGGCGATGCTAGCCCTGTAGGGGCGAAGATATAGTCATAAAAGTACTTAAAATGTTTATTATAAAAGTTTAAAGCTAAAGCTTTAATTAATATTGCACTTAATAAACTTAAAATTATAAAAATATAATTTTGTATTATAAAAACTAAGGGAAATATTATTATTACTATTATAAATATAAATATAAAAATCCTAAGTCCCGGTAAAGATCTATGGCTATGGCTATAGCTATAGATAAAAGAAGATATATCAAGATTTCACACTTTATTTAATTTAGCTGGAGATGAGGACGACTCTAGATTTAGTATATAATCCCTTAAGGGATCTATACATAAACTCCAATCTATTTGGATGGGTTGCACAAACACACCAATAAAAACTATACTTAAAATTTGATATAATCTCGCATTAAAAAAGGGCGAAACTAATCCTCTAAGATAATTTTTTCATAAGCTTGCTGCTATATAACTATATTTATTAAAAATAAGCTGCTGCAGCGCACTGTGTAAAAACACATATCGTATTAATTCTATAAAATTGTAAAATATCATCATTGTTTTGTTTTAAAGGTAATCTGTTTATTATATGTCTAGTGAGACATTATTTCATAACGCTAGTGGAATAAAATTAAAGTGCGTAATCATGCGCACATACATATTTCGCTACCGAAGAGTTGCGCATGTAGTAAAAAAAAAAATAAATTTTTTTCGAGCTTTCCTAGCCTTCATCATACGAAACTAAACGGTGGGGGGGAAGGCTACTCTAATGTAGTACAGATATACAAATACACGGAAAGGCTTCTATTCCCTGCTTACTGGGGATAACAACAAAGCCTGTTACATCCGTATCCATCACACCCTCTAGCCTTTCGAAGAGTATCCTTCTAATCTGAAGGATATCCCTTCAGTAAGTGAGGCACTTTATAGTAATCTATTCAGCTACTGTATATTAGCTAATATAAAATATACTATCGTCATCACGAACGTAAATCTATCACGAAAGGAGACTCATTTTATCCTAGTATTATTCCTAACAAGGGAGTTAGGTATAATACCCTTCAGCTAAAAGGTATAAATAATTATATATATATTCTTATAGCTAAGGTTCCCGAAGAAGGATTCGAACCTCCATTGTTATAAGGCAATTTTCATCGCTATATGTCAACCAGACCACGTGTTCGGGCTCTATATTAAGCTATTAATATATTAAGCTATTTAAATTATATTGTTCATCGAGGGCTAGCGCAAGCTAAAGCTCGCCCTCGCCTTATTAATATCTAAGGAAGGATTTGAACCTTCATGCCCTAAAGCAACAAAGCTTAAGTTTGTCGTGTCTACCAATTCCACCACTTGGATTTAATTTTTATTTTTATTTTATTTTAGTGTAGTTATCTTTAACTATATCAGTTATAGATTAAATAACAAATTTATCCTTCTGTATATAACTTATATATCTAATAAATTTGTTATTATTAACTATCTTACCTATAAATCTAATAAATTTTTATTCTTAACTATCTTTATCTCACTAAAAGATCTAAAAAGTGTAGAGCTTTAGCACATTTTTCTAGAAAAATAGCGCAGCCCTCACTAATAGCAAAGCCCACTAATTAGTTTTTCTCACTAATAATCAAGCGTGCGAAGCTGTGCGAAGCCTACAAATTCGTTTTTTAAGAGAGCTTGCTATGAAGACGCAAGCTCTACACGAGGGCCTCTCTAGCTTGCTAACAAGCTATAAAAAAGTACATTTTTTTTTACCTCCCTCTCATAAAGGTAACAAATATCTGTGCTATGTAGGCGGAGCTTTATAAAGGCGGCTGGTGCTTTATCATGCGCAGCCCTCCTCTATGTATAAAGCTCCACCCGGGTTAATATGAATATTAGTTATTATTATTTATTCTCTAGTTTGTTAGATAATAAAAACCAATATAAGCTTTTAATACGGCCAGTCAGACTTGAACTGACATAAATCGAGTGGAAATCGACCAGTTTACCATTAACCCATGGCCGCTTTTTTAGGGCTAAAGTGACTTGAACACTTATAATTACTGTTATGAGCAGTACACTTTACCTATTAAGTTATAGCCCTACGCGGACAAAGGACTTGCACCTCTAACCTCTGGGCATGAGCCAAATGTGTTACTATTACACCAATCCGCTTTAGACTAGATAGGATTCGAACCTACGATGGTAGCATTGAAAGAGCTATGTCTTACCACTTGACTACTAATCCGAGCTTGCTTAGCTAGTGCTGGAGGAGACTTAGTCTATTCGTCTATAGCTAACTAACCTTAGCAAGCTAAAGCTATTTGTCAGCCCAATGCAAGTATCGCACTTACTTCAATTGATTACAAAACAATTGCATTACTTTTATGCTAATCAGGCTCTAGCTGCAATTTACTAAACTTTAAGGGGGGAGCTTCCCCCCCTATGAAGGCGAAATTTGCGCCTCCATAGTAAAGCTCCTCGTCTTAAGGTTTTAGCTAGCTCTATTTCTAGCTAAAAGCATGAAGAGCGAGCTTTAGCTTCCCCCTAGCTTTATTTAATAGCATATATATGCTGCTATGGTTAGCTAATTTCTGTAATTCCTTATTTACTCCCTAGCACTAGCTAATGCTAGCTAGTGCAGGAATGTATCTGTGTAGCAAAAATATGCATGCATTGTAAATGTGATATATGTATAAATAGTTATTTATAAAATTAGTACTTTATTCTTAAAAATCTCCTGATTCGTACGGATAAAGCCTATATTACATCCTTCGTAATAATATTTTACGTATATTTAAGAAATATCTTAAGATAAGCTTCGTGCCTATATGCTTTCAGCACTTATCCTTAACCAACTTAGCTTTCCTGCCGTGCCTATGCTATATATTTATCTTAGTGAAAGAAACATCCCTATGTATAGCTTTAGCTTGCCAAACTCAGGCATAACCGGAGTCCGCAGGCTAGCTATACAGATATATATAATTTGCGGGGGAAGCTCTTAAGGAGCTTCCTCCATATATATATTTTAATATTTGGGCACATAGACAACAGGTAAACCATAGGTTAGTAACTATTATTTAACCCTTTTACAAATTAAATTCTTCTTGTTCCTTTCGTACAAAAGTTAGTTCTTATTATATTCTAATTCCCCCTAGAAGATAGAAACCATACTGTCTCACGACGTATTTAACCCAGCTCATGTAACTTTTTAATCGACGAACAGTCGCACCCTACATAGTTCCTGCATCCATGAGGATAAGTTAAGCCGACATCGAGGTGCCAAACCGCGCACTCATTTTGTACACTCTTGCGCAAATTAGCCTGTTCTATGTGTTATCATAAAAGTGCGGCGCTAGCCCTTATTATAAGGAAGGTTGCTGGCTATATCTAGCACATAAATAAGAGCTTTAACTTTATTTATCTTTAGCAGTAAACCTGCTTTACTGCTTTAGCTAGTTAAGAAATAAGCCTTAATGCCTTCCCTTTAAGGCGCAAGCTCGCCTATTAATAGCGAATAAGCACTTATATTTCCATTTTTTTCAAAACGGTTCAGACTATGTCTTCATTATTATTATATATATATATTTTTCCAGTTATGTCCTAGAATAAAGCTAGGGCGATTTTCTGTAATTCCTAGCTTTAGCTAGGGAGCGGGCTAACTAAGTCTACCCCTCGTACTAACTAACGCATGGATAAGAAAATAGCGCCTTTATTTTCCGCCTATTCAACCTTTTACTGCAAAGGCTCCAATACGACGTTTTGATTTAGCTATTGAATAAGTTACATTTGATTTAGAATTACCTCTAAATAAAACTGAACTTAAACCTCTAAAAGAAGAATCTACATTTTTTAATCCTCCTTTTCATTTTAATGAATAGACAGATCTATCCGCTCTATAACGTTTAGTTAATCTACCTTTAACTTCTAATCTTATACCTCCCATGTTTTTATATCCAATAGAATTATAAATGGTATTATGGATATTTTCGTTCGCTTGCGTGAACGAAGTTACCGTACCACCTATATTTACATCTGAAGAATATGCACCATCTAACAGTTTAGATAAAGAGGGCGCTTCTAATTCCTGCAAGGCAGGAATATTCGAAGCATTCATATTAGAAATTATTTTTAAATCTTTAAATTTACCTTGAAATAGGTCCATTTTTTTATCACCTTTTATTATAGATCTTTCTTTAATCGTGTTAATATTAGGTAAATATGCTCTATTTAAAATACTAAACATAGAATTTATATAATTTATTCTTCTTTTTCTTAATTTTAATGCTAATGCATTAGTAAAAAGATCTGTATGATATGCAACAGATTTTAAATTAATTATATTATATTCTATTTTTTTTCCTATAATTTTATTTAATATATTACTTAATAT
>JAADJF010000102.1:0-18327 GCA_012932015.1 Fusarium acutatum | reverse complement strand
ATCTTATAGTGTGCTTAAGTAGTAGCATAATGTCAATTTACAATCTGGATATATAATACTAAAAGCTTAAGATCTGTTAATAGGGGTAGTTTATTTTATAAAGGCATTTAAGTCATACTGTCAGCTTAATGTTGTTAGGATCTTATCCGTAGTAAAGGAGAAGCTGAGATTGAAGTGTGCTAGTTAAAAGGGTTGTAATCTTGGTATAGTGTTCGCGAGTGGACCTGATATTAAGCAAGGTAAGTTGAAAGAAATAGAAAATTGCGAATCGCTTTTCATGGGAGCAACGCCACCTCGGGTACGCCCAGGTGCACGTGAAATGAGACAGTTGACTAAGCCGTAAAGAATATCCAATCGAATCGCTGTGTAAGATGGCCACCGCCATGCAGCTGCTTCGAGCTAAAAACTTGACAGCCTGATGTACATATGATGACGTGTCAGTCTTCTAAACCAACCTGCGAGTCTCGAAATTGCAAAGTAAACAATAACTAAGAATGGATACAAAGTTACGCAGACTCTTGCATGAAGTGCAAAGACAACTGGAAATCCCACTAAAGGTGCTAGAGCGAGACTATAAATCTGCCAATTCTGACATATTTATGGCTCCTCAGATGTACCATAAGTATCATATTGAGCTCGAGCAGTTACGCGAATATCTGTCTGGTAGGTGGTATTTGACCCGCTGCAGTTCCCTTTTAACTCACCCCTCCCAGGAGTGACCGCCGGGAAAGTGACGCTATCGTCATGCTCACCATATACTATACGATCATGCCTCTGGGTCATCCCGGCCTTATGCGGCGCCCCATCAGTTGTCCTTGACCCTGCGTGTATCAAGCAACAATGCTTGGAATTCCAGGATGTCTGCGAATTGATGGGAGAAGACATTTATACGTACGATATATGGGAGCACCAGCATCTCCACGACTGGGCAAGCTCAGATCACTCATCGTTATTGACGATTCAAGGCTGCTACGCATCGATCAATCGTCTTGAGAGATTTGCTGCAGAAGTTTGGGAATATCTTGACAGCAAGAAACCAATAGTCGCAATTTTACCGTCTCCGGATTCAGCGGAATTCTTTGATGGATTTGATGAACGAGAACTACTGCGACAGATCGCACTTCAGGCTTTGCAAAAGCTTTCAATCGATAACCCAATAGGTTTTCTGGCTGACATGGTACAACTATTTGTCGAAGCTTCGACTTGTGAAGACTGGTTCAGAATACTCGAGAGAGTATTTTCGATGTTTCCGAGTTTGATTATCATTATGACGGTTAGTGTTTTAGGGGAACGAGCTGAGAGCGTGACAACTTGGCCTATACAACTAGAAGAACTGATGGTAAGAGTACAAACAAGTCTTTTGACGTGTTTGAAAGTGATGCTCATTACAACCCATCCATTATGGCCTGAACCAGAAACACCATCGCTTATCTGGGTTGGCCCAGCACCTGAAATCGATTCAGATGATGGAATGGGGGGCACTGACGTCCCATCAAGGCACTACCTGCCACTTAGCTTTCCAATTCAAAACAGAAGTGGTCAAGAAATAATTGAGATATCGGGAGCTTCACAGGGCGAAATACGTCCGGAACAGCCAGAACAGGATACTTCTACCCAAAGAGCACCGGAAGCAGGAAGGCTGGAGTCGCTCCAGCAGGGTTCCTTTTCATCCCGTCCTCCACAAATCGATATAGCAATTCTCTGCGCATTAACGCTTGAAGCTGATGCTGTTGAATCGCTTTTTGATGGGCAATGGACTGGTGGCTACAATCGTTCTGAGGGGGATACAAACACGTATACACTTGGTATTATCGGCCGACATGGTGTTGTACTGGTCCATATGCCTGGCATGGGCACAACCTACTCCGCGACTGTAGCGACTTGCTGCAGGTCGACTTTTCCTAGAATATCACTGGCACTAGTGGTAGGGATTTGCGGAGGTGTCCCGTTTTTTCAGGATGAGACAGAGCTTTTGCTCGGCGACGTCGTCATTAGTGATGGACTAGTTCGCTATGACTTCGCCAGACAATACCCAGATGGCTGCTTGATAAAGAACAGCGTGTCAGAGAGCGCTAGAAAGTTACCGGTGGAGATTCTGGGGTACCTGGCCAAGCTCAAAGGTATAAATGCTCGCAAGAACCTTCGAGAACGAGCGGCTGAATATCTGACCACGTTGAGTAAAATACATGGGGTTATGGGTCCTAGTGTCGAAGAAGATATCCTTTTCGAGTCGACATATCGCCACAGGCACCATCCCCCATCGTCATGCAACATATGTATTGGCAAATCAGGTGAATTAACTGGGATGATTTGTGGAGTAGCCCGTGAGGCAAGCTGCGAAGATCTCAAGTGCGATATTGGAAGATCTGTACCCCGCAAACGCCAATGGGAGGCAGGCCAAAATCTAACAAATCTGTATCCGGCTGTGCACTTTGGGAAGTTTGGCTCTGGAGATAAGGTTATGAAGTCAGGGGAAGACCGTGACCGTATTGCACGTAGTGAAGGGATTATCGCTTTCGAGATGGAGGGGGCGGGGGTGTGGGATACTCTGCCTTGCGTGATTATTAAAGGCATTTGTGATTATTCTGATAGTCACAAAGATAAGAGATGGCAAGTATATGCCGCTTCGACGGCCGCGGCCTGCGCGAAGGCTTTCCTGGAGGGTTGGCGGCAATAGCCTATCCAAAGTAATATTATGCGTGGTTTCATAGGTTTAGGTGAATGCTATCTGATCTGATGTTTGTTTTCAAAAGTGAAACACGCTGGGTTCTTCATGAAACCCCGAATGGATCTATTATCGAAAAACATGCTGGTTTATTCGTCTTTCTCGCTGCTCTCATTGCTGCCATTCCTATTGTCAAAAGTGCTCACGTTACAAAGCCGTTGAAACTAATTCTAGTTTCACAGATGATATTACATGGTTTCTCTTTTGGGTTGATCAAGTCTCTGCGCTGTCTGCTCTGTTCTCAGGTTGGTTGTAAAGTCGATCGATTTCGGCTCTCCAAGTCGGACTGGCAGAATCCTGGGCCTATGCTTAGCATCAAGTACGATGACTTAGAATAATGGAGACTTGCTTCAAAAATCTACCAAGGGCTGCATGGGGCCCTAGACCATCAAAGGACTCATAGCTCCATATAGAAGTATCATGATCGGTTGTTAGACAGTTCACATTTGCAAGTGTTGAGTTGGTCCAAGTCCTAATATGTTGTCCCCCAAAGTCGGCCAATATCTTGCATTTATGATCCTCTGCCCCTTCAGTGTGATCTCGTGATATGGTGTAATGGCAGGCTTTAAGATTGGACCTTGAAAGACTCGCGGGGTTGGTTTGCGCAGACTGGACATTCTTGCTCTCCTTGGATTCGTTATCAGGAGGCTCGTCGTGGCAAAGATGTCCGATATTGCGCTTGATGCATCTGGTGCACGGTCTCTCAAGATCACAAGCCATTTGGGATCGCCGACAATATATACAAGCGTGGCTCTGGGTGCTACCATGGCCGGCGAAATGAAAAACGCTCGGCGATTGCTGGCTTGGCAGGGCTAGCAGCCTGCTCTCAGTCGCTTCTAACACATCGCGAAGATCCATGTTGAACAATCATAAAGGCGCCTTAGAAATGTGAAGCTCTCCTTTATTCAAGAGTAATAATTGGAGAAAATGCGATTTCTCAGTCATAGCATGATGTCCTGTTTTCAAACGAGGCTGGCGCTTACATGTACCTTGCTATTGGTTATCATTGCTGTACACATGACGCAAATGTGCATATTAGGCAGACACTGCGGCTGAAAACACAGCGTGAATCTCACCTTTTCGAGCTATCTTCATCTTTTACTATTAACCACAGCTCAATAACTATTCCTCTCGAGTCTTCCACCAATCAATTCCGCGGTGGCCGATATTTTACATTTCGTATCCAGTCATGGATAGCTTCTCAGAAACAGTCTACGGACCCCAGGGCGATGTTTCGCAACCGTCGTCGACAAACGGCGAAGACACTGAAGAAGGTTCCGGTGAGTGTATCCCTCGCCCATTTGATAAAGATTTCAACTAAACCTCGAAACTACCTAGACAGCCATGAGCTGGTTTCTCAAACTCGTCGCCGAGCACCTATGATGATCGACTGGCGTCGGAAAATCTGCAATTTCCTTAACATGCCCAGTACCTGCACTGACGACGAGATAATCGAGGAGCTCGAAGTCAAGGACAAGCTCTTGAGAGAGTCTGAATCCTTGAAGCGATTGGCCTGTTCTAATCAAGGGCCGCCCAGAGTTCAAATCATCAATCGAATCAGTTGTCAAGATTCTGATGAGCAAGGCCTCTATCTAGATGAACCTTGGATTGTCGAAAATGGTCCTCATCGAGCTCATCTGCGTTGCAGTCGATTGGTCGATAATTTGGAACTCTATCTTGAGCGTAACAAGGACATTGTTTGTATTGCTTACCGCGACTATGAGTGCTGTGGCAAGCCGCCGCCAGTCCCAGATCCTGGTCAATTCGAACTTCTCGTCAGGGAAAATGTCCATATCGTCTCAGACGAATTGAGAGTTGCTTGGGACCAGCTCGTTGTAGCTGTCACCGAGGACGCGCCGACCAACATTTCTCGAGACACATTCGACTTAGAGGATGAAAATGGCCGTGTACAGGAAACTCAGCATCCATATCTTTGGTGGTTTCAGCATCGCAACAGAATCGAGAGGGCAAAGTCCTACCTTAGCCAGGAGTCCAAAAACCAGGTAGAAGCTTTTCAACTCTATTTGAGGGTTTATCTGGGTGACGAATGGGCCAAAGTTGATTCTCTGATCCGCGAAGGCAAGATTGCAGCCAAGTACCTTTCGTACCTTTTTGTAAGTCCTAGTTAATATGTACCATGCAGGTTTCACAAGTCTTACTTAACACAGGCTCCTGGGCAAATTATCATATCAAAACTTAAGGGGATATCTGTGGCTCAGTGGCAAGCATACACTGCAACCAATTGGCTTGCTGTAATTGGCAGTCTACCAACCAAAGCCAATTTTCAGGCATTAATTCAAGTTAGCTACTGGGACTTTGATGGCAACTTCCAACGATTCAATTCGACTCTCAATCTCTCAGGTCTGCCCTCTTTGACAGAGGAGTTCCCTATCAACGCCATGATGGTCTTCCCGATAAAGTACGTCGATGACGGCACTGTTTCCAACCTGAGACGGCGTGGCCAGATGTTTTGGAAATGCCGTCATCGCAAATATGTTTGCGTTCGGGGTACTCCTGAAGACCATCTTTATGGTGCAGTTAGTTGATACTTGCTATCCTCGAGGATGATTACTCACAAGCGCATAGAACTGTGGTTCGCGATTCATGATTGACAGAGCAACATTCAGACAGATGCACCCTCCTTCGAGCGGCCAACAAGCACCTGTCCGCTACCAGGATGACCTCGGACCCGAGGTAATGGCCCAGGACGAACCAATTCCTGACTTGGGAGATGGATTTTACATGTGCCTCCCGACATCACTATATGGCTTTAACATGCAAAAGAAGGACTGGGGTAAGGTTTAAAGTGGCTGATGCAATCTAAAAATATGCTGACATTCTCTTAGTCAAGTTGGAAGTTGATTCACTTCAAGAGGTAACTTGGAACGAAGAGGCTTTTGATCTATTAGTCATGGAACGCCAGACGAAGGAGCTGGTTGAAGCTGTGGTGACAAACCACTTAGATGAGGACAGGGATACGGATGTGATCCATGGGAAAGGAAATGGACTCTTTATCTTACTCCATGGGTAGATGCCTACGTTAACAATGCACTAGATCCTTGAAGCTAACTACGCATATAGAGGCCCTGGAACCGGAAAGACTCTCACTGCGGAAAGGTATATTCTATATACCTGATTCACTTGTGACATATTCTAACAGAAATCTAGCGTTGCTGAGATTGCAAAGAAGCCTCTATACAGAGTGACCTGTGGCGATGTTGGTACCAAAGCTGAAGAAGTAGAACGTGTATGGACAATGCGTAGTAACGAGCTAGTGCGGTACGCTAACCTTTTTAGTACCTCGAAGTCGTCTCACTTCTTGGAAAGACGTGGGGATGCGGTGAGTATCCACTTCGTTATGTGTATGCTTTACTTACTTCTTTTTAGTGGTGCTTCTGGACGAAGCGGACGTCTTCCTAGAACAGCGGAAGCTCGATAGCCTTGAACGAAATGCTTTGGTCTCAGGTAAAAGAACGGAATTAATGCACTTGAAGCATTTCGTGCTGACAGTATCTTTAGTGTTTCTCAGAGTACTGGAGTACTACGACGGTGCGTGATCCACTCCATAGCATTCAACTTCTCAGACTAACTTTGCCTGCAGGAATTATGATCCTGACTAGTAATAGGGTTGGTATATTTGACGAAGCATTCAAATCCCGTATTCAGCTGAGCTTACGTTACAATGATTTGGAGAAAGACCAGCGGCGCCAGATCTGGCTAAACTTCATTAACCGGCTCCAGAAGCTTGAGTCCCAGCGCATAACACAGGCTAGTGAGCAATCCCTTACTCATATGCTGAGCACCCCTCAAACTGCTCAAAGGCTCGGTGTGGACATCAGAAGTATGCGAGATCGACTTGATGACCTCGCAGAGGCTCCTCTCAACGGCCGTGAGATTCGAAATATGATTTCAACTGCACGGCAACTTGCGGTATTTCGTCAGGAGAAACTTGGCTATCAGCATCTTCAGTCAGTCATGGCCGAGGCAAAGAAGTTTGGAGAATATATCAAACGCCTTCATAAAGGATACACGTCGGAACAGATTAAGAGAGGTCAGAAGGAACGATAATTCTACAGACATCTTCTTATGTATCTGGTCTTTACTTGTTTACAAGTAGACCAAAGTTGAAACTAGCCCCTTGATTAAAATTTTATCCGTTGGATTAATTAATATTAGATAATTAACAGTGGAATCCCACCTGTATCGCGTTGTTGTGCATTTGGACATATCTACGGAGTATAGTGGCATTGAATGGAAGAAATTATTGACTTGGAAGCTGATAAGATCATAAGCCTCACTCTGGGGTCTTGTCTCTGATTGGGCGTCTCATTATGACATTCTGGCTAAACCTTTGGCCAATGGTTGCGTACAAATAAGCGCCAGCCTGGCTTTGGGGTCAAATGACAACGCATAGGACATGGTCCTTTTCCAACACAACCAGAGACCGCCACCTCTATCTTCCGTCAAGACTGCCCCTGGTCCAAATAACAGCGCCTTAGGAATCGAGCTTAGTGATGTCGAACAGCCTGCAGATGCTGGGACAGGTGACCAGAGGCGGGTCCCTACAGCTCTCCAGAGAAAAAGCCCCCGCAGACTCACCAACCGCGGCCATCGAGCAACCCAACCTGTCCTTCCCAGGCCACCATATTCGTGCTGGACGGGACGCTGGCTGGATTCTGAAGAATGTCAAAGCCACCAAGATCAAGGTAGACGATAAGACGAGCTTGAGCAATGCTGGCATCGATTCAGATGGTTTCATGGATTTTCGCGGTGTTGAAGTGGATGATATTAACCTTGACTGGGACAAGATTATTCCTGCCGATAAGCTCGCTGAGATCAAGGCTGAAGAGGAGAAGAAGCAGCATAAAGCCTATATTACAAAGGCAGCGGCCGAAGGTGCACCGCGAAGAGCTGCCATAAGGAGCCGCAACAGAGAGAGGGAGCCTAATTCCCGCCTTACAAAGACTCATAAGGAACAACGAGACGGGGAATACCATACGCCAGTCTTCTTTCGCGATGCTAAGCCGCGCCTGACAAGCTCACCAGAAGCTGTACATGACTACCCTTCACCCGGTCCTTATGGATCCCTCCCGCCTCACCGCAGTGCAGACACACTGCTCGATTGCAGACTTCTGAGCACCCACTACACAATTTCACAAGATCATACTTCTGGGCAGGAAGCTCATAAGGATAGCCTCCTAGCCAACTTTGGGAAAAGACGACGGACAAACAAGCCTTCTATACCCCTAGGCGGGAGCACATTGTTGCAGCGCTCGCCGAGTTTGTTGCCAAGCTTGGCAAACGGTAATGATGTAGTAGCTCAAAATGGAGGGTCTGGTATGCAAAAAGTCTCTCAAGACGACTTGGATTTCTTGAACAACTGGAAACCAATTGGTTCAGAGATGCCAGAAGATGCAGTATCCTTTCCCCAAGAAACCGCCACAACTGAGTCTAACGAGGAGAAGGATAGAGGGGATGAGGTGGAGTTTGAGTGGCTTCAAGGACGCAGTCGCCGGTTCCAATCACGTGCACTGCAGCGGTACTCGCGCCGTCAGGATCGAGGCACGTATCTGGCCGATAAGAATGGCGATAGACCCCCAGCGAGCTTGAAGCGTCGATGCCATAGCTGCAACCGAACTGACAGCCGTGAGTGGCGAAGTGGACCCGATGGAGCCAGAACACTTTGTAATGCTTGTGGGCTTCATTATGCTAAATTGCAGAGAAAGCGTACATGGGTTTAGTATATAATTATTCAGAGTGTTTTAGGCTTAAAATGTAAGATCATGTTGCAAAAGGTCATAAGGCAAATTGCGTCGGCTTGGCCTTCAACCCATGATTGGTGGTCAATTACGATGTAAAGGTAAGTGCTAGCCCAGTCTGCCTTATATAGGATTGCCCTCCTTCACAAAGTCTTACCGTAACCAGATAAGTATCTTTCCCACTTCCAACAGTCGACCTTCCTTCTATAAGGGCTTCTCCCTGAGAAGAAAAGCACCAGTTCGGGACTCAGGTGATGCCAAACACCCCACAGATGGCGCTGGAGGCTCAGCCGCCTCCTTCATTTGTGTATAAACCAGGCCAAATACGGAATTATCGCTGTTTTATTAGAAAATAATACCTTATTTATAGAAAGCCTGGTCGTCTTGGCTAAGAATATATCTTTCCGATTTCGACTATGCCCTCGTGTTATTAGGACATAGTTGCCTGATGGTGCCTAGCCTCCTATTAAATTATATCAGAATATCTACTGAAAATCACTATTGAAATATACCTTTAGTCATTATGAGGACAAAAGTAAAACTATAACTCCAATTCCACAGAAGCAAATGATATTTCTGACTAATTTTCTACTTGTCGAATTCCGGGTTAAAGACACGTGATCTATAAGCCTCAATAACAGATCCTGACAGAGCGTCGTCACCTTTCACCAACCTCTAATGCTGATTATCATACTAACATTTAGCCCGATAAAGGGTGTCTCAATATTAATTAGTACACTGTCTCCCTCGCTTATTCCCAGCCACTTATCCTTCAAGTCTTGATTTGGCCCTCGACTCAGAAGCATTAGAGGTCCATGGAATTTCGCATGGAGGCGCATAAAATATGGAACCATTTGAAGCGACATCAAGGAACTTGCAAAGAGCGAGGCCGAAGCCGTTAAAATCTAGTCGGAAACTGCCACGAGCCCGCAATTTGGACTGGGTAGCTCCCCATAATCTTTTCGCAGCGCGTTCTGTTTACCCCAGCACTGCAGCGCCCGTTGAGGCTCTCCGTAGCCACCAGCCTTCAGGCATTGGCTTGAACCCTCTTGAATTCAATTGAGATTTCGAGCCATCTGATGTGCGTGCCTCACAAGGTGCTTCTAAGTCTCCCAAATCTCATACAAACTAGGGTACCTTACAACTGCCAGAAAGAGGTATACCATAACTAAAACTAGATTTATCGAAACCCGCTAATCAGCCTAGGGCGCGTTCGATCTCGCCGCCGCACCGTGACAGACCCTTTTAGTGTCGCGAATACATCCGTGGATCACCGCGTATCGAAGAGTTCCAGACGAAAGCATTCCCTAAAAGCGGACATAAACGGGTTCATTAGTCAGCATCTTCAGAGACGTAATAGAAACTCTTCCAGCCACAGACCGTCCGGACAAGCCGCCAAGGGCGATAGGTACAAAGCAGCAGCACCACCAATTGCCGCAAGCTCATTTCGGCTTCTTCATGGATACATACGATCCAGATAACGGCCTTTCTCTGTCCTCGTCTCCTTCCCGAGAGATACCTCCCGTAGGTTTCACTCTTTTTTTTACCTATAGTAAGATTAAGGCTCATTAAAAAAGGTCCGTACGACAGGTGGGGATGGAGCCTTGGTGGTTGGCCAGCTTGATTATGTGGTGTATCCACGCACTACCCGCACAGCTACTCGAGATAGCTCTCCTGTCGATGGGTATGCAGCAGAAGAACAGTCAGGTTACGGTACTGTACTATCAAGATCTGATTTGATTCCTTTGCTTAGTACATCGATGGAAGCAGCAGGACCACTTCGGAATCCTTTTCTAAATATCGAAGCTACAACCCCATCATTGGTTCCTCCAAAAAGGTTGCCGAGATCTGTTTTGGCTAAAACATCGTCTCCCCCTTTAGCGTTAAGTCATTACTCCATTTCTCAAGATCATACCGTGGGAGAAGATGATAGAAAGTCTAGTCTATTAGCAAGCTTTCCTAAAAGAGGATACAGCAGCAGCTTTCATTAAGGTATAGGAAGAATATCATTAGATGCCAAGCTGTCCCCATAACTCAGATAGAGAAATAATTTTACATTCTGGCCCACGATTCTGATGCATAAAACTACACCTATATGCAGCTCATTTTGTAGTATTAAGCTGGATTCAACTAAAGTCCTTTATAAAGTTCAAAAGTCAAGACGCTCAACGCATGTATTCAGTACCTCTACTTCTTAATGTTGCGATAATCCAATCCACAACAATGACTTTAGTTAACTAAGACAGCCCAAACCTGCCATAAAGGCCATCCTGATTATGCACGGCCAGCTCAGCATAGATGAACCGGTGCATATTGAAGCTATAGTTTTATTTAGTTCTCTATATCTCATTTACAATGCTCTTCTAAACGGTTTAAAATGATACATGAACGCTGGAAGGCGTTGCTTGCTTTTCAGATCTACTGAACCATGACCTGGCTTTAACAGCTGGAAACCATCGAGTGAACAGGGGCTTCAGACATGGCAGACAGGCGCAGATAACACCAGCCCATGGCTCGAGAATACTGCTTAATAATTAGACTCCAGGACGTGGTTAGAGCTCTCCCTGAAAACACAACGTACCTCCATAGTAGACCATAGCCCAGACTATACGTAAAGTCCAAGTCCTCGTCGACCTTTACTGTTGTTACCAATCGGATGATACTGACAATTAGGACGCTTGGAGGATCAATATCAGTACTTTCGCCGGTGTAAAGGACTGCGAGATAGTTACAAACCGCCAGCCATCAAAATAAGCGCAATGCCAATTTTCCGACTCAAGGGTACTTTCATAGGATGCAGTAACCAAAACGGCAGCAACAGTAGGATCAAATCGCTCACAGAGTTGATGACAGCTGATGCTGCGTATATATCCATGATGACTTGGCAATTCTCGCCTTCATATGCTGGACAACGGTATGCAATGGTATGAAAGATGCAGTTGGCCACGACGACGAATAGAACGGCGTAAGCGCAGATGATGAAGTGCATATCGACGATGAATCTGAGATAGAACATCAAGACTGAGGCTTTGGTGAAAACTGTTGCTAGGTTATACGCCGGCATACCAGCCCACTTTGCGTTCTAACGATAGTGAGCAATGATGAAGAAGTTTTACAGGTGGCAGTCTCACCTCTAATAAGATGTAAAGACCTCGGGGATCGACATCTTTGATGCATGTACCTGCGCCGAGTCGCACATCTTTTATTGTCAGTTTTGATCGGTAAATCTCACTCGTAGGAACCTACTTATCGCAGCGCTAATAGATCCCAATGTTGCAAATACCTATTCCACGGTATCAGTCATGATCGCCGAGGTTCAGGGCCCAACCTAAAGCTGCGATGATTATGAGTGCTGCGAAGTATCAGTCGATACAACTATAAGGCTTCTGCGCCCACTGACTGTCATCGAGGTGCCATCTGTTTATGACTCTCTTGCTTATCCAGATCCGCAACGCGACAATCGACAAACCCAGTACTGCTAATATTATCGCAACATTGAACAACTTTGCGCTTTGACCGCCAGTGTGAGAGAACAATCCTTTTTGCAATTATAATCGGGCCGTCGTGAGGTTCGTGGATATTGGTTTCGGCCATTTAATGTAAGGTATGGGGAGCAGCAGCTGTCTCACGTAGGGTGAGTCGCAGTGTCGAATTTCGAAGGTTTTTGGCCAGCTCGTATTGTCGGCATCATCGGCACATTTTTCGTTCTGGAGAAAGTCGTCGAAGAGGGAGTAGGGTCAAGGGACGACGAAGGGCTATTATGGCAATTATAAAGTGTCCGTATGCGGTGGACTTGCGTCAGTAAGCATACCAAGTTGGGCGTATTATAAAGATTATTCTGATCTAGATTGCTTTTCCGCCTCTTGGGGCCGCGCTACCAACGCCATCATTGCTTAACCGCTGATAAACTCAGCGTCAAACTCCATGCGAACACTAGCTGGAATGCATTCAGTACGCCTTTCCCTAATAAATTTCTATTCGACAAAATGCGGAGAAAATGACCAGTAACGTCAAAGGGCTCTTTGTCAAAAGATAGGGTAGCCCTGATTGATCTAGCTCCCCTTACAAGGATCAGGCGCTCTATATGCGTATAAGTAGCTCTGCTCCCCCCGTCCTATGATAGAAATCAAGGCTCTTTTAACCCTCTCTTATGTGACCCTCTGCTGTGCGTGCCACACTCTTCCTTACCGTAGAAAATTTACAATATTTGTCAGTTCTGTCTTCTAAATAAAGGATCATATTAGCAGGTGAGAGCGGTTTCTAGGCATCAACAGCTGGATGATTCGGACGTCCTGTAATCTGCTTTTCGTTCTTCTCTATACCATTGTTCTTCTTCCCTCCGCTACTTCTATCCTGTCTCTCGCTTTCAGTCTCCTCATAGCTACTCTAAGTCTTCTTGAGATCGTCAATCCTCCCTTATCTTTTCTTCGACACTTCTCAGGGCTCATCAAATGCATCCGTCTTCAGCGGATCAATAGTGGCCTAATTCGTCTTGACTATATCGAGAGCCTTGAACTCCACATCGACCTTATTTTTACAGAAAGTTGTATTTATGCTGATGGCGGAATCCTTGTCTCTGCCGTCTTTGATCTTGGCTCCCTTGAGACCGACATATCACTCAATCATTTGAACATCGCATTCTACTGAAAGGTCGATATTTAACACGCTCTGACAGTTTGTCGAGATTATGCTAAAAAACAAAAGGGCTTGATCATTATGGAACAATACTCGGCAACGGTTAAAATAAACCCTGCTCGCAGGAGGTAATCTGACGTGAGCCCATCTGTGGAGACTCTATCTAACTCTGACCTCGTTGTCATAGGCTGGTTCGCATAGCTAGCCAATGATGTTAACCTGCTCAAAAAGTGAACAGTTGCCAATGGGCTTCTCGCAAAGCCCGAGCATCTAGTCACAGCAGCATCCATGTCTACCACAAGGCTGATCAACATCTATTATGGTAGGTTAAATACGATGGAAGAGTCTTTCGTATCACCACTAACAATTTAACTATGAAAATCTACAAAAGTGCCTATCGGCAATGACTTCAGTGGCTCATTTTCCGAACTGGCCTATCGGTGTATCGTATTCCGTGGGCTTATTTCGGACTTGAATAGAAACAGCTGCTTGTTAGGCATCTTATAAAATACTGGCAGCTGTCCACCTTGGGTTATTGCATGAATGGATGACTACATCAATGTCAGGGTCCTCGACAAGATATTCACCAATATGCCTTCAATCCTATCCGTGGTCACATATGGCCTCTGGCTCGCCGGTTCATCCAGTACCTCATCACTTGGGTTTGGGCGTAATACAACCCTCTTCCGACGTGACAACATCAATAAATATGGGGGCTGCGACAAGGAATACATCAACCCTAATGGAGACGGAAAAGTGACCGGCAGGGAGTTAATTGACCTGGGATACCAGGGCGCGTTGCGCCTTGCTCAGCATATTAATCCTTTCCTCATCTTTGTAGATCCGGATGGCCAAGACCCCATCGAGCTAGATCCGGGCACCCTAGAGACCCGATACTTTGGAGATTTTGATAGTTTGCCGTCCGGGAGGAGGCTTATTGGTGGTAAGTAAAAAAAGACTGCAACCTGTATTATTACATGTCCATATAAAGCTGAAACCGGTTTTGCGAGCAGATGTATTTCGAAGCACCACCGCCTGGTATCCTTGGTATCCGTTTGACTGATTCTTCGGAGACAGGATCGAGGTCTACTGTGAAGTGGACCAGCCCAACCCTAGAAACTGATATTACAGACGGGAGTTCTTTAGACGCCTATACTGTTGACGCTAAAGACAAGCACATCATTGTCTTTTGCGCCCCTTATTTTGCTGCCAAGTCGCTCGATAAGAAGAAGCAGGACCTTGAAGAATTGCCTAGCCACAACCGAGACATCACATACATGAAGAACAGCGCCCTGCTTTTCCTTCACGAAATGACACACCTCTCTGTCATCGAGGGCCGGTCGCCACGTAAGTTATTCTGCAAGAACTCCTGTTATGTTGCTCGACTGACAGCCGGACGACGTACAGACGTCATCTATGACCAGAGGCAGAATCCAGATATGGGGCAGACAAGGCTGAAGCTCTGGCGAGGAAATACCCAAGTTTCGCATACCGCAATGGCAAGTATTTGTATTGATATCCAGTACCAGTCTCTGAACTAATCGTATGTAGCTGACAACTACGCCTGGTATGCAACGGCAACGTGGTTCTCCTAGTACTACGGTATCCCCGAGCCCGCCACTTCGGCTCTCGAGGACGACTGGGTCGATGCTCACGTCGAGGATGACTTGACACGGGAGACGATGACAACTTGGTAGAGCCCGACTACGACGAGATCTCTGCACTCGAGGCTATTGCGTTCAGTGCTGGTGAATACACACCAAATGGATGGCTCAAGGGCAAGAACCTGAGGATCTTCCCGCTAGGAGACTCCATCACATATGGCTACAAGAGCTCAGACGGCAACGGCTACCGTAAGACTTTGCGAGATCTTCTGGTTAAGGCAGGTAATACCGTTGACATGATTGGATCGGCCAGAGCAGGAATTATGGATGATAACGACAATGAGGGACACAGTGGCTACATTATCTCTCAAGTCGCAGAGTATAACAGCGCTTATAAGCAGAGGCCCAATGTGCTACTGCTCCACGCAGGAACTAACGACATGGGCCAGGCAACGGGGTCGGATACTGCCCCGGAACGTCTCGACAGTCTCGTCGGGGCACTTGTTGCCGCACTTCCCGACGCGGCTGTAGTCGCGGCTAGGATTATTCCCGCCGCTTCGAGCGCCACAGAGTCTCGGATTAGAGTGTACAACAATGCCATCACGAAGCTTATGTCGGCGAGGGCTCGTAAAGGCCAGCATATCATGATGGTAGCATGCCGTCAGCCGTGGGGACAGGCGATCTGAACGATGGATTGCATCCTACTGATGGAGGTTACAACAAAATGGCCATCAAGTGGGCCATTGCACTCACGGCAGCGGATCACTTGGGCTGGATCAAGGCACCCGTCGCTGGTGAAGGAGGACCGAACAGGGATACCTGCAAGCAAGATCCGACGTGGTTACCGCAGGGTGAGATTGCTACGGGAGCAGGGTTGAGTGCGAATCTATTTGTGAAATCAGCGTGTCTTACCAAGTAAGTGCAATTTTCAAAAATGCAAGTGGCTTAGATGGCAGGGTACTGACAGCGTTGATAGTCCCGTTTCGAAGACTTGCGACTGCAAAAAGCTCAATACGCCGTCCGCTCTAACGCAGGAACTTCTTGACTCCACCGACGAGTGTGAACGACGAGCACTGAATACAACCTTGGATACGGCCGTCCACTTTGCCGATCTCAACGGAGACGGGAGGTATGAGTACCTCTGGGTTGACAACAATGGCGCTGTTACAGCATTTCTCAACCTCGGCAGTTCCTCCGGGGGTGCCAACGCCGGTAAGGTCTAGT
This sequence comes from Fusarium acutatum, assembly GCA_012932015.1. Taxonomy (NCBI): domain Eukaryota; kingdom Fungi; phylum Ascomycota; class Sordariomycetes; order Hypocreales; family Nectriaceae; genus Fusarium; species Fusarium acutatum. The sequence goes on along the minus strand of JAADJF010000102.1, from coordinate 2,380 downwards.
GGTCGGCTCAGGGGGTCATCGCATCAGGCGTCGGTGGCGACCGCGCCAGCGTACAATTCGCGTATCTCGATGGTGATGGAAGGGCCGAGTATCTCAAGGTGAACAACGACGGTAGCGTTGAATGTTGGCTGAATGCAGGCGAACTGATAATGGACCCAATGCGGCCAAGGTTACGTGGATCCCACAGGCGAAGATTGCATCAGGCGTTGGTAAAGATGGAGCTGGCATGCAATTCGCCGACTTGAACGGCGAAGGACGTGTTGAGTATTTCTACATCAACACCGACGGCAGTGTCGAATGCTGGCAGAATGCAGGCGGACCAGAACAATGGACCCAACGCAGCAAAGGTTACGTGGATTCCCCAAGGCACTATCGCTTCAGGTGTTGGTGTAGGAAGGGATAGTTTTGTGTTTGCTGATATCAACGGCGACGGGAGGTCTGATTACATTGCCCTCTCGCAGGAAGATGGCCGTGCGCGGTTGTGGTTGAATGGGGACGGACCGGATGATGGACCGAATGCTGCAAAGGTGGTTTGGCTTCCGCATGGGAAGATTCCCGATGGGGTTGGTAATAGCGGGAGAGATGTGCAGTTTACGGATCTTAATGGTGATTCGAGGGCTGAGTACCTTGATGTCAAGCTTGATACATCTAGGGTGAGTGCATGGCTAAATGGCTGCTAAGATCTAGGTATAGGATACTAGGGTTAAAAAGATTAATATAACTCTGAGCCTTAGATTATTTATATTTATACTTTATTGATGTTAGCTTTTTATCCGTTAATGTTCTCCTGGAAGCGCTGGACATCTGAATGCACGATATATAATGTATTTCACTTTGAGAAGACACACTCAGACGACGTTTAGGAACAGAAAGGTTCTAGTGCAGGACAGCCAGCCTTGTCGCTTAGCACTTACTTTGAAAGGAGCTTCAAAAGTAATAATTGGTGATCTTGAATACTTTAGGACGGCTGCATGTCGAGTTGGTAAGTGATGTCAGCTGCAAAACTGTTCCCATTAGCTAAGGTCGATCACGAGAATCCGTCCCGATTCCGTCAAGCATCAGGTAGCAAGCCTCCATAATACTCTGAATTATCATGCCGTAGTGCGAAGCGCCTCTGGTACCCCTCTCTTTCGCTGTTAAATGGGACATTGCCTAAAAAGAGGCAAATCGTAATATTCCTCTGCTTCTCAGCTAACCACTTAGTTTATTCCCACCTGCATCAACAACTGGAGTAGCCACCTAACCCGGCACGACTCTTGGCTATATTTTCTGGTTCCTCTCAGCACAGAGTATGGCCTGACTTTCAGCGAGTTGGCATATTTTAGCCAGCCATTTGTGATAGTGGTAGGTGTTAAGCCAGCAACAATATCCATGCAATCTACCAACGGCCCGTTGTGGATATTTACCAATCTGAAATGCGGGGTCTACAACAAAGCTCGACAAGCCACGGGCGTCTTAGAGATTTTCCCAGGTATGTGATGTATCTAGGATAAGGTAGACATGTGAGGATACTCAACCGAGCCTTGGCTATAGTGCTTCTATCCTATACTAGGATTAATTATTCAGAGTCAGAAGTCGCATAGCCAATCGAATGCACAAAGTTATGTGATATCGACTTGCATTAGTAAACTCCACTACGGCCTGAAACGCCTAAGGATGCGCAAGAAACACATTACTGTTGCGTTGCATGCCTCGGACTGTACTGGTGTACTCCGTTAGCCTTATCTCTTTGAGCGGCACAAGGCCTCAAACATGTCACTAGCCCCACTTTACTGACTAATTTCACAGGTACCTGCGGGCTACGTAAAGTTCCCGTCAGACAGCTTCTTCGATCAACACCACCAAAATCATCAAAATCCTCATACAAATTGACCCTAATAAGTCTCAAATAAAACGATGAGCTCTCAAAAGATACAAGATTACATAGATGATAACATCTTTAATACCCCGCCTTTAAAGGCAGCAGCTAATGACCCCACCGGCGTGCCTAACCTTCCGCCCGAAGAGGGCCGCGGCGATGATTTTCAACCTTTCAACCTAGAATATCGTGATTTCAGGATCAACCCTCTGCCCAAGGAACCACTTGAATTATTCCAGCTTTTTATACCTATTTCCCTTGTACAGTCATGGATTGAATACACCAACAGCTGGGTCGCTCACTTGCTCGAAAATGCCGTTATTGACAGCTGGAATACCCCCCTTTCCGAACAGTCCCGCATTCTTAAGTGGGAAGGCATCTCTACTGCAACAGCTTATGTATGGCTTGGGGTCCTTATTTACCTAGGAATTCATAGGGAAATATCCCTCAAGGACCATTGGAAGGCCCCTAGCCTAGGAGATCAGCGCCCTCTTCACTCAATCATCAAGTTCATGCCGTTAC
>JAADJF010000101.1:0-166829 GCA_012932015.1 Fusarium acutatum | reverse complement strand
GTACTGTTCTGATTTATAATTAAAGATATTAACTCATTACTCAAGACCATAACCTCAAGACCTATAGCTTCATTGTGTCCATGAGATCCACGACAGGCCTTCTTTGCTCTTGAGTAATAGTCATGGGCCAAATAATTGACGCCCAAGAGCTGGTAGAGGCGGCCGATATTGTAGTATGCCTCGGCCTTGGTCCAAGTCCCTCTCTCTGTGACTCCTGGCTGTCCCAGGTCAACATATCGTAACAAATAGGTCTGCCCTTGCAGTAGCAGGTATTGACGGTTGGTTGATTGTCGCTTGAGGCCATAGTGAACATATGCCAGTCCTAGACTCAGATTCACCATCGGGTTCTCAGGGTCCAGGGCCAGCGATCGTAAAAAGTAGCCTGAATTAAAGAGTAAGCAACTTCACAATGACGAAAGACATGGTTCTCCTACCTAATGCGTATGTGTAGCTTGTCGACGTAAAAAGAATGTGGCCATAAAGCATAAGGACACATGCATCAAGGACTGGCTCCCCGTTCTCTCCTCTTTCGTAATTGATCCCATCGCCAGTGTAAGCCTCATCCATAGCCTTGATCTGTCGGAGAATGTATTTCTGTGCAGGCCCTGACGTATACCAGGATACAGGAGACTGACATAGGTTGGACAGTAAGGCGAACATTCGATATGAATCAGACGTGGCACCGTCTCTCATTAATTGGCGAGCTGTCGCGATACACTTCTCCTCATCGCTCGTATAAATGGCGCAGACTAACTCGATCAGTAATGGAAGTGAGCAATGTCATGGATGATTAACTCACCACTCCATGCCACATGAATCATAAAGCCATGCTCTGGGGCTTGAAAAGCAGTCGAATCTCGGGCAGCTTCGCACACTTGATATGCTTCGTCGCGTCGGTGAGCAATAGCTAGACCAATAGCGTAATCCAAAAACAAGTCAAGCCAGTTGTTGAAGGAAATTCCTTGGTGGGCATCGGGCTTTGAGGTCCCGTCGTCTCGGCCTTCGCTCCCCGGCTGTGGAGCAAGGGCTTTTGAAATTCATGTTAGCATATAAAACATTTGACAAATCGAACGAGTGCGACTCACTCCTGGCAAGTCTTTCGTACATCTGTGAAAGCTCGTTTTGCGGTTTATCGGCCTCATGCTGTTGCAAATGGTTCTTCGGCCCCAGGAAGTGCAAATACTTATCCCAAGTGTAGAATTTTTTGATCGATCGAAACTCGTCTACAAGCTCCTTCGACGAAGTCATCCAAGTTGGAATCAGGTTGTGTTGTCCTTCTTTGATCTTTTTGCGCAGATCTTGCACAATCTCGTACTGTTCGGTCAGCTTCATGGCACGAGCTTGCTCCTCTTGTCGGCGTTTGTCAGCACCAGCTAGTCGTTTTGGTCGATATCGTCGTGGAATAAGCCGCTTTCCAAATGCATCTGTTCTTCGAGGAACCGCCTGGGTTCGCCGTGGAGCCCGACGACTTGGCTGCTCAAGGTCTGTGATAGAGTCTTGATGGCCTTCTAGGTTTTGATCTCGAGCTTGTCGGAGGGCCATTGCCTCAGCTGCTAGGATGAGAGCTTCTTCCTCCTCTCTAGCCTTCTCGTACATGTTAGCCAGTTCGATACGGGCGTCAATGTTGTCTTCATCAGCGTCAATGGCAGCGAGAAAATACTCCTCAGCTGTGGCCGTTTCTCCAACTGCCGAATAGCATCGTCCCAGTTGTAAAAGGATGGTTGCATCAGCATCACCAGGTAAATCTCGGAGTATCTGATAATATGAAATTGCCAGTGGTGTATGGCCACGATGGGCCAACTCTTCAGCCAAGTCGAACGTTAGAAAGGGAAAATCGCCAGCAAATTCTCTCGTGAGGATGGACTCCGGCTCAAACCACAGCAGATGTCTCTGTCACCAAACGTTAGCAAAAATCGTCAGAATCAACTGGGACCTTACCATTGCCTCGTCCTCGTCACCCAGCCGAAACCGGTATATTGCCAATCGAGCACGCAAGTCCCAAGGAAACGACTGACCATAGGTGTCAGGACTCCAGACACCTGCAGTGAAACTCGGCACAGCAGCCCGCCGTTCGTCGTCCATGTCCCATTCGCGATCGTCAGAAGTCCATTGGTCCCAGTAGTCTTCTGCCTCTCGACCCAATAGCCATCGAGAGAGTGACTTGGATTCTTGTATAGCTTCCTGATAACGTCCTGTCGATGCAAAAAGTTCCACGTAAATCCCAATATCATGCCATGGAGCTTCTATGATCTCCATCTGCGGCTTCGCCCTTTCATGATCAAAGAATCGTTTATAGGCTGCGATTGCGCTCGGGACAACGGCGTCAGCTTGTTTATTGTCAACACAAGCCTCAGCAAGTTTTCTGACGATTTCAAGGTCGTAGGGTCGATGCTCCAGAACAACTTTGTAGTCGGAGATGGCGGCTGCAAGATGGCCCTGTCTATGACAAACCAGACCTTTGCCCAAGCGAGCATCGATATTCGTGTGATCGGCCCGCAGCGCCGCAGAATAGCAAAGTCTTGCTGTGTTGAGATTTCCGGCTTCGTCATCTGCAACGTTCTCAAGTGCGAATGATGCGCACTGGAGCCAGCCGTTCACATCCTTTGGGCGGAGATGAGCAGCATAGACCATCGCTGATAACGATTTGCTCATGTCACCTTGCTCGCGGAAGATCGATGATAGAGTCGTCCATGCTTGGTGCGTTTCAGCATTGATCCTGATGACTTCGAAAACAAGATCCAGTGCTAATGGATAGTCCCCGCTCAGGAAAGCTTGGTTTACTTTGGATAGTCGTGCTGTGATGTCTCCTCGAGGTTTTGCTGCTTTCCGTGGACCTCGTGCTCCTTTACCTCGCGGGAGGCCGCGGGCTGCAGGCGAGGCATCATTCTCACCCCGTTGATCTGCCAAAAAGGTTCGAACAGTCTCGTCTAACTTTGCAATATCTCCCTCCAGCTCCTCCAAGTCAGAGTCTGCATCTGAGGCGTTGTCTTGTTGCCTGCTTTCAATCAGTATATTCATGACTCCAACGAGAAGTGATACCGACCTTTCCATCGTATTTTCTTCTGGATTTGAAGTAAACTATCAAGATGTGGACATGATCTGGTTGGACAAGGTGTGTCGGGTGCCAGTTAGTAACTTAGAAGAGGTCGCGGTATTGACAAAGATGGGATGGCTGTGGCGCCCTTCCCAAGTGTGGCTAAATATGGATGTCAGCACGTGACAGAAACAAGCACATGCCACTCATACAAATCCTACATACACATCAAACGTATAACAACTTCGAGATGAGAGAAGGGTCTTCCATACAAAATAAGACCATGTACCAAGGTCATGGACCAAAAATATGGCAGAAATGCAAGCTAGCTGCCGACCAAAAGAGTCATAGAGAGCACAAATCATTCTCACAGAGCCATCTGGACAAGGAAGGATGAGGTGAATAAACCTTGGATGTGAAAATAAGGCAAGACGTTACTATCAACAACATGATCTCGTGGAAACTCATGAGTTTTCGCACTCGAACTATTAATTTTGATCCTCGGCGACCTTCCATCTTAATGTAAAATACTAAATCGAGTCTGTAACAGAAATGTAACAGGACTGTAACCCATGTCCAACACAATGTGTGCAAAGTTGAACCACTCAACGTCCATTTTCGCAGGTCTATATATGGGCATGCCCGGTTGTGGTGATTCTAGCCCAGCTTTCCATCGGCCTTGGCTTCTGCGACATCATCAGTACATTGGTCTCAAACAACTCTGGCTTGAAAGTACTTACCCTTGACCTGTTCAAAAACCTTGAGCATCTTTCGGCGTGCACCGAGGGCGTTGACGCCACGCTCTTCCAGGGCCTTGTCGTCCAATTCGATAAGGTCCGTCCACTTCATATCCTTGAGATTATCGGTATACTTGTGAAGGCGAAGACTGCGGAGCCAACTGGGGATGTCCTGCAGCAGAGTTGGGTCGGTCGGGTCCTCAGGAGGCTTGGAGCTGCCTCGTCTCCCACGAGGAGATCGGCCACGAACCATGTCCGAATGATCAGATAAGTAGCCCTCGTGGCCAGGCATCCCAAGGCCACCCAAGTTGACCGGTTGCATACCGCCTGTAATCAATGGCGAGGACACATCGTACGCACTAAGGAATCCATTGTTCTGCGGTGAAGTGAACGGTGCCATATGAGGCACTCCAGGTTGCATGGCAATTCCAGGAGAGCTGGGACGAGAGCGCTGACCACCCAAACCAAGGTTTTGCTGCGCCTGAAGCGCCATTAGCTGTTCTCTACTGAGGACCTGGCCATGTTCATTGATCATGACAACATTCGTGTTTGGGAGGTTGATTCCAGGCTGTGGCCCAACGGAGACAGGATTCTGTCCTGGCGTGCCGTCATTGGACCTAGTTCGACGGTACTTGCGCACGTCATCCAACGCGAATCGGTTATTGACTGTAGACAAAGCTGCGAGTTTCATGGCAGTGGCGTTGGCAACCATATCGGCCTGGTTACCTCCGGTGTTGGCTGTGTTGAAGGTGCCAGTCATAGGGGTGTTTACCATTGACGCCCAGTTGCCGCTGCCAGCGTTGTACGGTGAAAGCAAAGGCAAGTCCCCAGGGTTCTTATCCGGGGCAGTAAGAGTCGTTTGCTGGATCGTATTGTTGCTCGACAATTGCGGACGTGGAGAGCGAAGCCCACCAGATGGTGTCGGCTGCACAAACTGGCCCATAGGCGCCTGAGCAGAGGGTGCCTTGCCAGAGTCTGCGTTCCCGCCACTATTCCAAGGCGAAGAACTAGCAGGTCCAGCATCACGGCTATCCTGGGGCGCACTGATAGATGGAGCAGCCATGGACGAACGGTGATCCAAAGCGGCACTGTTGCGGTTCGAGGAGGGCGGGTTCCCAGTCTGCTGGGTGAACTTGGCCTTCTCTGTGGCAATGGCTGCCGCAGCATCGGGGAACATGGCACTGATGGTGGAGGGGTCAAGTCCTGAATTTCGCTTGTTGGATGGGGCGATAACTGAGTTACGGGCCATGGAATTACGGGCAGAGTCGACATTGAGCTTGTTCATTGCATCACTGAGACGGTTCGACATAGGATCTGGGTAAATGGCTCGTTAGAGGTGAATCAAATCTGACATTGCCAACGAACATACCTTTGTCGAAGCTGGCAGGGGACAAAACCCCTGACATGGGATGATTCTTTCCCATTTGCTGGAGCACCTGGATGAAAAAGCGAATCTGAACCTGAGTTGTCTGCTGCAAGAGGGCATACAAAGCGGCAGTGCGTTCAGCCTCACTCAAGACACGAAACCATTGCTCAATAGCACTGAGCTCGTCCTTGAAGTCCTGGTCCAGGGTAGCAGCAGCCATCTCTTCCAGCGTTGTTTCGTACTGGTCAATGTCGGCAATCCACTGCTGGGCAATCTTGTCCTGAGAGTCCGATTCGGCGTTGTTGGGGCCGAGGTTCTGCTGAGCCTGCCCATAGAAATCGGACGAGGGTCGAATGCGGCTGGAAGGGGAAGGGCCAGTTAGGGACGCCATGTCGGCCGAGGCGCGAAGCGAATGACCAGAACCAACGGCTCGAGAGGACGGTGGCCGCAAGGTCGAGGTGCTATTGGCCTCGGGCGTGCTGTTTCTGTTTCCGATGACGTGGTTTCCAGACATGTTGAGCATTATCGAGGGTCGGTAATTTCGAAAGGTTTATTGGTAGTAGTAAATAGCGACGAGTGCAGAATGAGACGGTGGCAAGCAAAGATGTTACAAGAATCGTCCCTTGACTCCTGCAGTGACCGGCTGACCTCAAAGGAGCTTAAGACTTGAAGCAAGGCAGGAAATTTAGAACATTATCTGCCAAACGACGAACAGTGCTGCGAGTACCAATGTCAGTAGGTAGCCCCTTTGTTGAAGAGATTTCCAAGCTGGTACGACAGTCTTGGAAGAAGAAGTAGAAAATGAAGGAGAAAGCAGAAGCAGCGGAGAGAGAGAGAGAGAGAGGGGAGGCGTCATACCGAGTATAAACGACACCTAAGTAGGTACAGGTAGTCAAAGAAGGGACGAAGTCTGCTTCCAGGCAGGCCACAGAAATCCTGATTAAATCCCGCCGACGTATGAAGCAAAGGACCGGCGTCCTCTAGAGGTTGGCTCGTCAAGGACAGAGGGATGATCGGAAGCAGAAGAGAATGGCTTCGTGTTCCGATAACTTAGCACCTAGCCTACTGCGAAGGCCTCAGCCCCTGGGCTTACCTAATCGGGGAGTGAGTGCCCGCCCGCCAAGGGCTCACGGGCCTATCGGTAGCAGAAAAAGGCCATTAATCCTTGCCAATAAACATTGTTGCCTCAGGCGCTTTTCCGGTTTCAAAGTGGCAAAACGTCCTTGGTTATCAGTACCAACCTTGCCATGATCGAAACGGAGGTAGAGTTCTCCAGGAAAGGGCTAGTTGGTCAAGTTGGAGATAGCTCAGGGAACCAATCCTAGGTACCTACCTACTTATACTGATTAGTACACAGCGGGCAATTGAGGCAATGACACGGTACGACGAGATCGGTATTATAGATCAATCACAAGGTTTGAGACATGAATAGAAACACTCTCTCTAGCAAATGATCGAACGACAGGTTCAGCGACAAAGCATTTGAAACAGGGGGCATGGTGCAGCTCAAAATTCAGGGTACACGACCACTACTAGCGAGTCACAAGAATAGGTAGGTCAGCGATTCAACTAACGATACGGAGTACATGGAACAGATTAGGGTCCGGACAGCATGTCACAGACAAATTCACTGCATATTGGACCTTGTAATATGGAGTTCAGGTAGAAGTTTTTTCCGTCTACTACCTCATGTCCCTGGAATGGAAACCAAGCAACATGCTTTACTCGGGGCCATCAAAACGTTGAACGCCGGTACGGGACCTGTCGACCGCCACCATCTTCTCGTCGGGCTGACCGCATGGTATGTATTTCCATCATTTCATTTTGCGTGAGTTCTATCGTTTGTGTGTCGAAACCGAGCAATGCGAATGCTCCAAATTGACGCCTCCGTTTTCCCTTGCCGATAGGTATCTTAGACAGTCTCGCGCTTGCCCTCCTTAGCCTCCTTCTGTAGATCTTGTTAGCCAGTTGTTTCGGTGCGCGGGCAAATGTCGCTTCATTCGGTGGGTGCGTTTCGTACCAGGGCCTTCATGTTGCCGTGAAGAGCATGTCGATGGTTTCGTCGGAACTTGGGGTCGGTACCCTTGAGAGAGGGGTAACGAGAAGTCTTGGGTTTCTTGATACTGCGCAAGAGTCAGCGACAGTCGACAATGTTGGGGAATTCGATATAATTACCCGTTCCTGTGCGCCTTGCGCGACTGGTTGTGCTGGGAGCTGTTCTTTGACTCTGCAACAATGTCAGTGATCTATGAATCTGCCTTGAAGCGTTCTCTGAGGCTGAACGTACTCGCCATTGCTGCTGATTGATTCCCTGTGTCGACGGAGACGGATCACGAAGTTGCGAGGAGAAAGCTGGAATTGTGTGCGATTACAACCCTAGAGGAATCGATGTGGGGCATTCACTTGTTGACAGAGGGCAGGCTTGCACGTGCTGAGTGAGCTCCACCTTGGATCTAGATGATGAAGCCTGAATCTAGGGTAGGTACTATGATAATCACTGACTGCTCTGGGCCAAGCCATGGGAGGAAAAGAAAACTCAGGACCTCGATCCTAAATGACAAAAAAGACTCAGGTAATTAAGCACAAGTTTAGGATACCTTTTGCTAAGTTATTTTTATACCCTATATCAAGGTCTGATGTTTTCTTGCTCCCCGAGGCCAAGTAATAAACTGATGCGAGTATCGGGTTTGTACAACAAACCGAAATAGGTGTTGATTTCATTTGTGGCGGTACGTTGAGAAGAAAACAGTGACACGGTACACTTGCAGGTGGTCATCTGCTACTGACTCAAGGGAAATTTTCTTTTATTCTGCTGGCTGTTTCATGTCTCTGCTTCGAGTTGACGCTGGTGTTGACCAATTTATCACCAGTATTCAAGTCTTTGGGTTCAATGTTTAATGGTCTGTATTGCTATATGCTACAATTGGATACAACGCAGGTTGAAGGTTTTCCCATCATCGGGAGGAATAGTGCGCGCTTATTACTATCGCAAAACGTCCAAACATAAAACACCAATCCGTTTCTATTCCCAAATTGCAGAATTTCAATATCCCAAACACCGATGCTGTTTCTAAGGATCAACCGTTCACTGCCTATGCTGTTGTGACGGGTTTGGCCGCAACGCTGTGTGCGGCGGCTGCAGCTGCTGTCTTCTCAGCTGTCTTGCCGAGTTTCTGAAGGCGGATAGACTTGATATATCGGATCAAAAGTACGAACATGAGCTCAACCCTGCACAACAAAGTCAGTCGCTGCGAGTAATTACTGGGTGTCAAGGGGTGGATCCTACCTCTCCTTTGTGGTCATGAGGATGCCTTGGACGATAAGTCCCTTCAAGATCTGTGGTCCAATACCCTTGAAAAGACCCAGGACACCTTCGTGCTCAATGATGAACTTCATCACCTCGACAAAACTGGTGAAGGGCTTGCCATTTCGGGCCGGTGGAGGCTTGGACTGAAGACCAACTTTGGCCACGATAAGTGGTTGAGTAGCAATGGTTGCGAGCGCCTTGGACATGGCACCCAGTACTATCAACAACAGTTAGCTCATTCACGTGTACAGATAGTTATCATTCTTGTCAGAAACTTACAGAATGCTTCCGCTGGTCTCAGGTTGGTCTTGCCAGGGTAGAGGACGTCCTTTAGTCGCTCGTATGCGCCATAAGTGATGGCAGGGTTGACGACAAGGACAAGACTGGCCTTCAGACCGCGCCAGAGACCTGATACACCATCTGGACCATCGATGACCTCACGAGCGGTGTCTATGAGACCTTTGCGGTCGCTTTTGCTTGCCGTCTGCTGGCGCGTGGTAACAACAGCAACAGGAATGGTAAAGACCTGGGCAATGGCTCCGGCGACAGCGCCCAAAGCGAGTTCGACCACGGTGGACGGGTGCACGTCTGTCTTGCAAGACTTGAAATATAGGGTCCTGACAATGGTGTACCAGTAGAAGTAGGCAAAGTTGGTTGAGGCGACACCAATCAGAGAGCCATTCATGCCAGCATAGAGGCCCTTGACTCCATCATCGGCGACAATACGCGAGATGGCATCCCATGTCGAGGTGTAATGTGGTTCGTCGGACGAGGAAGGGCCTTTTGAAGGATTGGGCTTGACTTGAACTTGAAGACGAGTCTTGACACTATTTAGAGAGTCAGTCTTGATGTGTAGTACGGAGCAAACACCATGTCGAAATACACAACTTACATATCAAGGGGGTAGACCAGCGCGTTCGCAAGAACAGCACCCGTAGCTCCAGCGACAGCGCGGCCCCAGGGGGAGATCTCAGGCTTTGATTGCGCAGCCATTTTGGACGAGCTGTGAACAGATAGGACCTAGATCTTGTTCAAGTGCGGGATGGAGAAGAGGAAGAGAAAGAGACACACAGCTCACACTAAATGTCTATTCTATCGCGATGTTGTACTTCCTGGGCCAGTCCATGATTATCTACGTAAGTAGGTACCTTAGACATAGATTAAACGGTCCGCTACCGGTTCGGGGCCGAGGTTCGAGTCTACCGGTCTCGGCAGATTTGGTGGGCCCCCGCCTGTGATTTGACCCGCGGGATGGAACCTCGGTTAGTGAGCCTCTACCTGATATTTCTGGGGACTCAGGCTTGTGCCTCCCTACCAACTGACTCACTAACTAACAGTTAGGTAAGGTAGGCTAGCAGTGATATCATGGATGGTCAAGGTAAGGTAATGACGTTATTGTGGAAATCAGATGCACTGCAGATGAAGTGAGGTGATTTATAATTTTAATCTAAAGCGTCGACGTCAAAGACAATGTCTGTTACATAAGCCTTGCTCACAATCCGAGAGATAAGATACCCTATAACGTCGTGGATGAAGAATGCTTAAATGGTCTGTCTGTTTGGAAAGTGTAAATCATATAAGATGAGAGAACCTTGCACTAGATGACGTATAAACAAAGCAAGTATCTAAAGACATTGAAAACCCTACTTATCCCATTCTCTTCAGCAGTTCTTTTTTCCAAATCTTTCCTACTGATTACAGTGAGTGACACTTCTGGTATTGCATCTATCTCAACGACATGTCGATGCGGCAGAGCTCTTTTGAGTGGAGAACATATCGGGCGCAGCAAACAGCAGCCCCCACCGCGGGGTTCGCTGCTCTGAAGTGTTAGGTTATCTCGAGTCATTCATTCATTGTCAACGTCAATCAGCCAAGCCTGGCAATGATTGAGGCCATGTTTCAGTAAGACAGAAATGGAGAAGAGAGCTCAGGTCAGTATATCTCAAGAGGCGTGCCCTTTCTTTCCCATCTGCCTCAGTACCATGCCGGCGATCTTCGATGTGTATTACATCATGGCCCGTTATAGCTTCGTCTGTCAGCTAACCCTATATCCATATCACAGGCCACTGAGTCTCTCATCCGAACATCGAGTGGCCAGGCGGCCCTCGATTATGCTGTTCAGGCTGCAGAGCTTTACATGAGAGCTGCTGGAGAGGCTTCGACCAAAAAGGATGCCGCTCGTTTGCGATTGAAATGTCAACAACTCATTGCTCAGGCTGAGAAGCTCAAGGCTGAGCTCACACAAACGCCCAGTGTCTTGTTACGAACCTCAAAACTTCACTCTAATCTCTTTCCCCCATGGACGAAAGAGCCCTCGGACGAAGAATTCCAGCTTTTCCCTGGCGCTGAGCCTTTCACGTAAACAAAAACCCTACCTGATACAGTCTGTTGTAGCTTTTGGCTGAGTTTGATATAGCGATAATGCAACCTTCACACTGTCACCAAGGCAGACTGCTACATTTGGTGGATGGAAGCGTCCAAGAGACCTACACAACCATGTCGAAGCAGACGACGACATTTTCATGAACTCAAGTAGCGGTTGCGACCTGGTTCAAGATGTGACCACGGATTGTTCTGTAGTAGCCAGTCTATGTGCCGCTATGAATATCTTGACTGGTCGAAAGTCGGTAAGGCGTATCGAGATGAAGTGCCAACGAACGTCCACTGATAGTCTACAAAAGATTCTCTCGTCCATCTTATATCCATTTGACAGAGCAAAGGGAACACCTAAAGTATCTGCTTCTGGCAAGTATGTCTTGAAACTATACTTCAATGGGTGCTTCCGCCGGGTTGTGATCGATGAGCGGCTTCCGTCTTCCATCAGTGACCGAACTCTCTACGTTATTGATCGAGTCAACCCTCAACTGATTTGGCCTGCACTCCTAGAAAAGGCATACCTCAAAGTAAGAGGAGGATATGACTTTCCGGGGAGTAACTCAGGCACAGACTTGTGGGTTCTTACTGGATGGATCCCGGAACAGATCTTTCTTCAAAGGTGAGCACGTTTTGCTGTCCCTCTTCACACACACTGCCTCCATAAACTTGCTTCACAACACGGACTCACCTCTCAATTGCTCTTATAGAGAAGATCTAGAAGTTGATAAGCTCTGGAGACGAATCAAGAATGCACACGACTCTGCGAACGTGGTGGTCACCTTGGGTACTGGTCGAATCTCTGCCGAAGAAGAGGATATCCTGGGACTTATTGGAGAGCACGACTATGCCATCATGGATCTTGAAATGATTGGTGACAGCCGGAGGCTTTTGGTCAAGAACCCTTGGTGTGACGGACCGGTTTGGAAAGGAGGCATTCCTCAGCCATTTGATGCCGAATCGCCAACCCCATATGCCGCCAGCCCTCAACACCAACCCCCCCCTTCAGTCGCTGGCTCTTTCTGGATGACTCTGGAAGATGTTCTCCAACACTTCGAGTCCATGTACCTGAACTGGAACCCTGCTCTATTTCCCCATCGTCAGGATCATCACTTTACCTGGCGCATGCCTCCCCCTGAGTTGTCTTCATCGTTGGTTCGCAACCCACAGTATTCACTCCAGTCGCCAGCTGGTGGGCCAGTGTGGATTCTCGTGAGTAGACATTTTGTGGACGAAGAGTTGGAAATTGCTCGGAACAGGACCGACTCAATGGCAGCTGCCTCTGGACAACTTGGTTACATGAGCATTCTTGTCTTCGAAAACGACGGCCACAGGGTGCAAGTAAGCGACGGTGATGTCTATCGTGGACCTTATGTCGACTCTCCGCAGACTCTCGCTCGTTTCGATACGAGTCCAGGAAGACGGTATACCATCGTTGTCGACCAGCACGAGTTCCCGCTACCAGACTACACCCTCACTCTCTCATTCCTCTCCCAAGATCAGCTTGTAGTCAAAGAAGCTGAAGACGCAATGACTTGCACAAGAGAAGTTGCTGGCTCGTGGACTAGGAGAACTGCAGGAGGCAGTGCAGCTTGCACGACCTACGCTACAAACCCCCAGTATAAGCTATCACTTGCTCAAGCAGGGCCTTTATCTGTCCTACTGTCAACAAATATGCAGGATATCCATGTGCATATCGATTTAGTCTGGTCCCAGGGCAAGCGGGTGCAGACACTCAAGGCTCGGGATCTTGCGGGCTCATCTGGGGAATATCGTCGAGGCTGTGCTGTGGTCAACATTCCACAACTTGATGCTGGAGTGTATACTGTGGTATGTTCGACTTTCGATCAAGGCCAATCGGCAGACTTTGTCCTCCGCATTTCATCCATGGCGAACGTGGAAGTACAACCCGTACCCGCCGATGCTGCTGGGAGACTCCGCAAGACACTGAGCCCTTTCCAGCTCTCAGACGGTGAAGAAGTAAGGCGTGCGCAATTATCGGCATCTTGGTTAACTCGAATGAGTGTCACAGCACGCAGCGTCACGAGTCCGGGCATCGATCCTAGTAACCGACCTTCATCCACTCTGATGGTACGAGTTTCCGTGGCTCATGGATGGGATCCTGAGCGAATCACGATCGCAACTTCAGGCGACGGCGAATACGAAGAACTCAAAACAATCGTGCGAACCCCTGAGGTTGACATGGAGCCAGCAAGGATACAGCGGGAGGGCATGTGGTTAGTAATTGAGAGTATGGGCGCGCCTCAAGTAGGAGAGTGCATTGAGATAGAGATTCACAGTGATGGACCTGTTAATGTAGGGCCGTGGGCGCTCGTCTAACCAGAGTCACTGTGCCAGTCAGTGAATTTGAGCATTCGTATGTAGGGTCCATTTATCGCATAACAAATACATCCAAATGCGCAGCACGAGACGAATGAAAACATGTATCAACTGAGAGAAATGATAAATATATCTTCAACACAGCATCATGCTGAATATGAAGGAAGAATCGAACAAGGTGTACGCTCGCTAGCCAACGCCACACTGGCGCAAGTGATATACCCCCAGAAAATAAAATACTGAACGAAATCTGACCCAACCGGGTATTTGAGATCCTGAACGCCTTGTCTGTACCTCCAAATCCTCACTCCGCTTAATCAATGACCTTTGGCAGCATGCGAGAAGCCTTCAGTCGTCCGACCCGTCAAATCGCCAGGTACTCATACATATAACGCCAAAGCAAAGAGCGCTTCCCATCACATTTAGGTTGGCGTAAATCGTTAATCGTGCTCGTTCAGCGTCCCCTCCCACCAACCAGGCTCGTATGCCAACCTACAACAGTCTTACGCCGGTGGGCCGCGTCTTCTTCGACCACGGTTAGGTCCATCTGGTCGCTGAGCTAGAACATCTCTCAGTTGCGGATCGTCCTTGTCTTTGTCTATATGATGAACACGGACGTGTCTAGGAGCAGTCAGTATCATTACTCTAGTCGAGGGGGCATATCTAGCTGCAGCACCGATATGGCATGGCTAATTGACATACCGCTGAAGATTATCTGGGCGTGGATATTTGTGTTCCCTATCCGGGCAAAAGGGGCAGACGTAGCCTGGGGAGTCATGAACCAGGCCATGTCTTATCATCTCATTCTTTCTTTTGAAGCCCTTGCCCCCTTCACTTCTTGGACAGCCTTTGACCGGACAATAGTGTGGCCGTATAGATGAGTGTACATTCATGTGAGAGTTGAGGAGATACTGAGTCTGGAAAGGCGCCGCATTGCATCCAGTAACCGTGCACGTATATGAGCCGGAAAGAGGCTGCGGATGAGTGATCCCATCAATACTCATCCGATCAGTAATTGAGGCTGAGTTGATTGAGGTTGATGTGGCAGGGGTGGAAACAGAGTGATCGGTATTCGGAGTCTCGCCAGCATTGCTACTACTGTATTCGGTCGGAGCGCGAGGGTGATTACCATTTGTCGGATAATAATGCATACTCGCACTTGGCGCAGAGTGAGGGGAGAGTGTTCGGTATCCATCAGGTGGTGAACGGGGCGACGATGGGAGATTAGTATTCAAACTAAACCTATGCCCTAAATTTGCAGCTGGAGAAGTAGGGAAAGTAGAGGATAGGCCTGGAGGGACACGGCCAAGATCCTGCTCGGATGGACGCTCTGGGTGTAAGTCTCGGAGCTCACCAAAAGTCGAACGAAGAGACGGGAGAGACTGTGATGGAAGAGTCTCCTTGGACTCGCCTGCTGGTGCGCGAACTCCATGATGAAGCGGCGGCAAGGGTCCATTAGAGGAAGATATCAGTGGCGACGTGACTCTATTACCGGAAATATATCGCGGTGCAGACAAACCGTTGATCGGGGGCTCGTCGTGGATAGAAAGCTGCCCAGTTGGTATAGATATATCGGGGATCGTTTTTGGGACCGAGGCGGCGAGAGACGGCGGTGCTGTCGCAATAGAAGCAGCCTGTAGAGCGTCAGCGGCCAGGTGCTGGAGCAGAGGCCCGCTCATGAGATTGCCGTCGACGGCCCGTTCTCGCCTTGGCTCTTCATCCGGTGAGTCTTCGTCGCCCGGAAGACTCTCGCGGGCAGCTTCTCGTGCTATATCGGGATCGCGTCCATTGTCGAGATATGCGACTAGGACAGCATCCCCAGAAGTGGGACGAACCTTGTGGCGATTAGACTTGCCGCGACCGTCGATAGAGGTGGGACTCAGACTGACTTGAGCTGCAGGAATATCTGGGGGAGGACTTGGAGACGGCTCGAGCTTTGGACGAAGCGGGGTCATGAGAGGGCTTCCTCGAGGAACCACGTCATCCGGGTCGTATGTATCGACAACGAAGCCGAGATGGGGCTGTGGTGGTTGGTGCTGGTGGTGCGTAGCTGTGGTCATCTTTGTCGCGTTGACGGTGGTTGCTCAACTCGCCATGGCCCCTCGTGGGGGGTTTAAAGCGTTCGGGAGCTCTTGATCAGTCGGCGGGATCTTACGCCTGGTGAATGGCTGTGGTGCGACTTGAACGGTAACTGCACAACCAAAGAAAGGTTGGTAAGTCGGAGGATGCGAAGAGAAGAAGCGGTCGAATAATGATCTCGTGGAATTGGAAGCAGATGTGCGCGCACCACTCTGGGCAGACGACTTGCCAGCGAATATTCGTATACTAACGTTTGTCACTCAGCATGAGCAACAAATGCCACCCAGGCGGCGTCAAAATGAGAACAGTAAAGTTCTTGGTGTTGGTAAGTTGTCCAGGCAGGTTGAGGTCGGATGTGAGTCGCGAATATGGCTGTAAGCGCAAGTTAGGTGGGATTTGCGGCGTAAATGCGGTGAACTTGAAGTGCCAGGCTGAATGCGAAAAGAGCGTGGCTAAATACGGTGGTGAATCTAGCCGTGGTAATGCGCGTAATTTGGGGGATGTAGTGCAGCCGTTGTCGATATGATAGTCGTCCAAATGAGCGCTTGCGCGATAACACACACAGAGAAGAAGCGGAGCTGAATCGCTAGATGTTGCGTTGTCGTTTGACCCAGGGGGATGTGACCAGTAGTAAGACCGATTGAGATGATACTGGAAGGGACTCTTTGATTGGCAAGATTAACCTCGAGGTCAGACCTGAGGCGTCGATATGTAAGGTAGGTGAGGTAGGTAGTAGGCAGGTATGTGTGTGTGTACAGCACAACAGCCAGATGAGGCGAGGTACTGTGCCGTGCCGTATGTATAAGATTAAGGTAACAGCTGAGAGGTGAATACCTAGGTAACGGGACGTATGAGCAAACTCGATTTACCGAGTTATTTCAGAAGGAAGAGTGCGGAGCAAAGTAAAAAATCCGGGGGATTGGATGTATTTACTAAGTTTAACTTATTCCTGGGAGCTGGAGCCCTATCTGTTCATGTACAGTAATTAAGTACATTGCTAACCTGCCCAGGCTACTACTACTGTTCATGGTCCTGCTCCTTCCTAGTGAGCATGGAGTATGCCTCCACTTGTTGACACCATGTTACGGGGTTTGAGGAGCAGTCGATTTTAGAGGAGATGGGGGAGGCTACAAGACACGGAAAATGGGCACGGGCAGTTGGGTAGGTACAGCACGGCACAGTACAGTACGGCACAGTGCCAACTACGCCCCGAATTGATGTTTGAATCGGGTAGGAAGGGCTGGAAGTGAGTGGGCAAGAATGGAAGAGAACTTTCCCTGGATGAGGAGTGAGGAGAGGACTCGCCGGGGCTGGGGTCCCGGGAAGGTTAGAAGGGTTCAAACTCAAGGGCCGGCAGGAGCATGGCACTGGCAATGGCATGGGGAAGATGCGGGATGGGGTAAAAGGTGGTAAATATTCGGCCCTTGGTTATCTGTAACATGTGGTAGGTCGGCTGAGGACAGGGGGGTCCGAGATGGGGCTCTGCTGTTGCGTCTGGCCTGGCAGGCCCTTGAGCCCTGAACCTGGGGACTGGCGCTGGACCTTCACTGGCTGGACTGGACGGGCACAAATTTTAATGACAGAAACACAACGCGGTACGTCCGTCGTATGTCTGAGCAGCCTCTCCGCTGAATGGCTGGCTGACTTTGGTGCTCCTCCGTGCTAGTGCAGGCCACCCGACAGCGCCATTATGGGTAATTCTGTGAGCAATTGGATCATTTCCAAAGTAGTGTGTCTTTAGCGAGATCTTTTTATTGAGTCCTCTTTATTATTACCTATGCACGCTTGACCGACATACATACATACATACATACATACATGAATGAAGGTTGTGTGACGGAGGGACGGACTGGCCTCGATGATATGGATTGGATGCCACTTGTACCACAGAATGAGCCTCACCTTGAACTGCAGCGAGAGTCTCTCTAGCTCGAGATTTGTCTTTATATTGTCGCATCTGTCTCAGGTATAAGGAGTGCTCGCTACGGACTCAAGTCTTGAGTAAGTCATGGCCAAAAAGAGAGGTCAAAATGCAGGATGCGTCGGCCGAGGCCTCCCTCCCCCTCTCTTGATACCCCACTGGGGTCACCGTCTAAGCCTCAACGTCCACTGCCGTGTCGACATGTGTGTGATGTGATGCATTGGCACGAGGCCGAATGGGCAAAGACTTAGTAGGTATGTATGTATGTCAGGTAAGATAGTGAGTCTCGAAACGGTATTCGACTCGTCGTTTGGTCTTGTTTGTCCTTTTCATCTTTTGATATCTTCTCATCTGGCAGACTCGACAGAGACCTCGTGATCATTCGGAAGTATTTAGGCGTGATGATCTGTGCCGAGCCAAAAAGAGCCGCCTCGTCTGACATCCATTGTCCGTCAGATAAATATCTCGCGCACTCAACGCCCTCTAACGGACTGTCCCGCTCTGTGAATCGCAGCCTGATTGGCTGACCCCGGAGACTGCCCCAGCCACAGGACGAGGGGAAGTGGACACTTGGACAAAAGTGGGTAACCTCAAAGTGCGTGCCCCTTCAGGTTGTGGGGTATCCGGCTACCGTGTGTCGGATAATATCACACACTGTTCGTGTCTGGACTGGGGCTCTCTTGAGTCGCAAGATTAGAAAAAAGGGCCGTATGTTGTTGTCATTGGACCCTCCGCAATTTTCCCACAAAAAGCGGCTCTCTCTCATCCTGGAACTGAAATGACCATGCCATGACCGCTTCTGCGTTGCCGGCCGCGGAAGCTGATAGCAAGCAAGCAAGCAAGCGAGCACCCTTGGCTACTTCAATGCAATAACAAAGAAGGTAAAATAAGCGAGGACTCGATGTGTGCTTGCTTGCCTACCTGGGTACCGTAGCAGGGTATGTACATAGATAAATTAAACTAAGAAGGACAAAGACAATTGATTGATTGATGGGGCTTGGTTTTGTTCTAGAAATCTGACAGAAACCCGCGACTTAAATGACGCAGTGAATCTGTCACATCACGGTTACATGCTTCCAAAGCTCGCTCCCGTCCCATTATCGAAATTGGGCACAAGTGTCAGTCAGCCAGACTCTAACCTGGCCAATGATTGGCTTTCTTCGTTAATCAGACACTCAAATTAGCTGTCTAGGGTGCCCCGGGTCTTAGCCTGAAGTTTGCTGTGACTGACTCGTTAACCCATGGTAGTTGGCCGACCACATGAGAAGTTGCGAGACCACGATGTATTTGAGTAGTACTATTAATGCCCATCATCATAAGTCCGACTAGCAGATAATGCATTCAATATTCGACTATTTCATACTATCTAACTAATTAAAGTACTCAGATCATTGGTTCCAGCTCATGGTCTTTCCTCTATGTCCAGTTTCATAACCACCAGATACCGAATTTGGCCCGCGGAAACTGCTACAGTAGCATTCATCCCAAGCCTTAAAGGTATATTTAGGTACCTACCATGGGTCGCCAACCATATCATGTTGTTCCCTAGACTCTATTGACTGTATAAACGACATGCTCATCGCCTTCATGGTCACGGACTGAGAACTTTCATTAGTCCAAGCACCTTTCACATTCAAACTTCAGCCCATGACATGCAGAGCAGTTGCAAGTTTATCATGATACCCCACTGCAATACGGATACCACAAATCCTGCTATCTTCCGCCGATGGCGGAACACGTAACCCCACCTCGGTCATCACAAAACTGCTAATGTATTTGATCTTTGAATGAAGTTACAACAGCTCAACCGGTATTTCTTTCGAAGCAACTAGCCCCCTTCGCGAGGAGTTTTCTGTGCAATTGACGCCAACACAGGCAACTATTCGTAGTCACTTGTCTAAGCCAATCTCACATCATCGTTAATGACCTTGACAAATCCGTAAACCAACATCATGTCTCTGCCATCAACCATGAAGGCCGTGGTTTTCGATGGTCTGTATAAAATATCAGTGCAGGACAGGCCAGTGCCTCAGAGTAAGTTGACCAGTCACCCAGCTTCAGACCTGTCATTATTGAATGAGAGCAATTTCGACTACAGCTAACTCGATGTAGTTCGAGATGAGAGGGATATTATTATCAAAGTTCATGCCGCTGGCCTGTGTGGATCGTAAGGGAGTCATCGTCCTCAAATGCTATCCCATTTGCTGACTAGAACCCCAGGGAACTTCACATCTACCGTGGTCATCAGCCTTCAGATACTGGCTTCATCATGGGCCACGAGTTCACCGGAACGGTCGTCCAGATTGGGTCAGCTGTAAAGACAATCAACATCGGTGACAAGGTCGTTGCTCCCTTTACAGCTTCCTGGTGAGCTCTCTCCTCCACCGTCCGGTTTTCGTGCTCATAAGAAACTACAGCGGCAACTGTTTCTTCTGCAACAATGGTTGCTCAGCCCGTTGCGTTGAGAGCCAGTTGTTCGGCTGTGAAACTCTTGACGGAGGACAAGCCGAGTACGTTCGGATTCCCATGGCCGATGGAACTGCCGTCAAAGCCCCCGGGACTATCTCAGACCAGGCTCTCCTTCTCATGGCAGACATCTTTCCCACCGGATTCTATGGTGTAAAGAGCGCCGCAGAATTGATCCCTTCCCAGAACATTCAGGATGCCACACTAGTCGTCATAGGTTGTGGCCCGGTTGGGCTTTGTGCCATCCTAGCAGCCACCCATTTCAAGCCTCGCTACCTCTTTGCCATCGATAGTGTCGACAGTCGTCTGGAGCAAGCTCGAAAACTGGGTGCAGAGCCTCTGAACTTTGAGACAGACAGAGCAGGGCTAGAAGCTAGAATAAAGGAGGTGACAGAAGGACGAGGGGCAGATATGGTTGTTGAAGTTGTTGGCCAGTCCCCAGCTTTGAGGACTGCATTCGATATCGTGCGACCTTTTGGTGCTATTAGTAGCATTGGTGTCCACAACAAGGAGGTATGATAGCAGAAGGGGAACGATGGCCAGGGACAGGAGCTAACATCACAATGCAGATTCCGTGGACGGGCGACGATGCGTATACGTATGTAACGCCTTGGGATTCTCTGTGTATTGGTCCGAAAGGAGAACTGACTGGCTGACCTTGTTGCAGAAAGAACATTCGAGTGCAGATGGGTCGCTGCCCAGTCCGCAGCGTCTTTGACGAAGCCCTCAAGTTGCTGGAGCAGAAGCAAGACCAGATTGGGTGAGTTTTTGAGCTACCATTGGAGATGCTTCAACAGTTAACATCACCGTGAGCTTCCTGTTCGACCACATCATGCCGCTCGCACAGGCTCCTGAAGGATACGCTCTTTTCGAGCAGCGTAAGACGCAGAAAGTAGTATTCACATTGTAATGCAAAATACAAGCCCGGATCAAGACGTCGACGATTAGTTTTGTCGAGGCTTGACCATGCCCTCATGCATTAGATAGTAGACAACCGTGGAATCGTTATGCACGATGGCCAGAACAAGCCTCTTCTCTCGTGGGCCATTGCGCTCGATAGAGTCAAACATCTCGGAGAATCTCTTGATAGACCATTTCTCTTCGGGATGCACTGCCAACACCCATTCGAGCTCTGGTGTCTGATCCATAGGTTCCCCGGTGGTCCTCTCACGCTCCAGAGCAGCGATCTGGTCATCAGGGTGGGTGTAGAGCCGTTTCGGCGGCAAACCTCTGATCAGAGGTCGCTGAGCTGTCGTTTCATGGACTTTGAGGGAGACCCAATCATGCTGATATTGCAGGTTGTATACAACTGCTGAAGTGACGTTTGAAACCGGGTCACTTGAGGGATCCATGTCGAGCATGACTATTGCTGACCCTTATATGATGTCCACGTAATGAGTGCCAAGGGAGGCGGATGATGAAATTTGATACGGATCAGGACCAAGAAGCAGTGTGTGCGCGAAGCCAATCATGCGTGTAAAAGGGCGAGGCGCGGCTCTAAGATGAGGAAAAGAAAGATCCGAGCTTGAGAAATTGGCGAGGATTTTGACAACAGTAGCGAACGAACGTTGAAAGGCCCAAAACCCGTTGTAAGAGAGGTTGATGGAGATTCTAGACCTTGTACGGAGAGGTAGATGTTAACTTTTTTTATGGATCGACTGAAGGTGGATAGCAACACCTGTGAAGAGTGGGGAGGGGGTAGGTATATGCACGTCCAACGGGCCTTCATGATTGAACGAGAACGAAGTGAACTTCCGTTTATTCACGTATTCACATGCTCGTTCCATGAGAATTAGGGTAGTTTAGACTTTTGTGTCTCAGCGGGAACTTCGCTTTGCCTGTAATTGACCAATGGTGATCCCCCCGGCGTTGCCGTGAACCGTCAGTAGCTTCAGCGGAGTAGCTCGGTAGTGATTGCCATCCACTATCCATGTTGGCATTAGACCCTGAGAAAGGATCTAGATAAATGGACAAGTCCCACCGTTGCTAGGCACGTTGATGTGGATCACAATCGCATTCCATTCTCTCTATTATATCTTAGTACCTGTATAGACAGACATCTTGATTCACTGAAACAAGCACCAATTGCACGCAATACTAATACTCGTCCTTCAACCACAGCTCTCAAGGCGCCCAATCTAGGGTCGCCAAGTCGCATAGCCACCATGACAAACTCTGGGCAACCTTCCTATAATGGCACAGATACCGAACCCTTTCCAAGCCTCGATAATGCGTCACCAAACCCTGATCATACAAACATAAATGCCGACTCTTCATCTGTCGTCGAGAATCGTCCAGCGGCCTCTTCATCTTTGAGTGGTCGTCTCCGCAGAGTTTCCCAAAGTTTCGAAGTTTCCGGCCCCCCTGAAGGGTTTATGGCCGCTACAGGAACCATCGCAGCATCCATATTCTCGCGACAGACTGTGGCACGAAGGCCATCAGACACCTCGATACCGATGCAAACAAGCCAGTCCCTTGGGGACACATCCAGACAGAGCACATTCCCAGCTGTCAACGAAGAACCGCCCGAAGAGAAGGCGAATGCAAGCGTCGCGTCCCCCAGGCGAAACTTGACTGGCGAGCCTGCTGCCGCGGCTCCTTTCGACAATGGATATCATTTCCCACCAAAGCATTCGTTTGGACAGTCGACGAAACTTGGACTGATCGCTTTCTGGAACTATGTACGAACACCAACCGGCTTTCTTGTTACCATATACGGTCTGAACGTCGTTGCCTGGGGCGGAATGCTTTTCTTGCTGCTTTGGTAAGTTAATGATTTGTATCTCTTCTCTTCAAGGTCAACCACGCTGACAAGCAATCCAGCAATGCTTCACCGGCGATGTGTGTTCCAACTTGCAACGACATCAATTCCCCCAGGCGCAAGTGGATAGAGTGGGACTCCCAGATATTGAATGCTCTCTTCTGTGTTACAGGATTTGGTCTTGCTCCATGGCGCTTCCGTGATCTGTATTTCCTGCTTCAGTATCGGTTCCAGAAGAAGGAAGTTGCCCTTCGACGACTGGCAGGCATTCACCGAGGATGGTTCCGTCTCCCAGGGTCCGATCAGATTGATCCTCAAATAGGGCCCCATAATATCTCATCTGCGCCCGAACTAGCCTCATCACTCGCCTGCCCGTTTCCAGAAGACAAGATCCCCGACGCTCCGCTGACTGGCGTGCGCGCCCCGCCAACACCCATCACGAGAATGGACGCCGTCATCTGGCTGATGGTATGGAACACGTTTCTGCAGTGCGTCCTGTCCGGATTCATGTGGGGCCTTAACCGTTACGATCGTCCCAGTTGGTCTACAGGTCTTTTTGTAGCACTGGCTTGTATTGTCGCGGCCATTGGAGGGCTTGTCATGTTTCTTGAGGGGAAGAAAGTCAAGGGCATTGAAGGCGTCCCCATTTCAGAAGAGGACCAGAAGCTACTACAACAAGATCGGGAACGTGGTGTGTGGCATTACAACAATATCAAGGACAAAGACTTGGCTGCTGAGGAAGCAAAGAAGAAGAAAAAGGAAAAGGAAAAGGCGAAGAAGTGATGTTCTTATTGCACATCTGTTCGACATGTCTAGGCGTAAACGGCAAATCTTGGTTGGGCTAATAATGGTAATAGGTGGTGGTTTCACTGATTTCATGCATGTGCGCTTTACAGTAGCAACAGGCGTTGGGTGAGCTTGCCGATAGGGTAACCATATCTTGCATATATAAAATAATCTGGGATACAACATCAAATTGAGTACTTAGGTGCCTTAGCCATTCCTCGTGATATGTACGTTCATGGATGGTTGTTTGTGTATTTGACAGACTGCACCCGATGAGACAACCAGTTCTCATAATAATTTCCTTGGCCTTATCGGCCACATAGGTACTCACCACTGCGTCAAATGTATGAAAACCAGACCAACAGCGGGTATGGAGACATCATCATTCAAGACTTCATGAGGCTTTCTCAAGACTGTGATATACAGCCATTTCGACTTTATCTCACTGAGGCCGAGACAGTCTTATCTGACTATTATGCAGACCCCGCTTCCAGTCACCTAACCCCGGCCTCCGCCTCACTATCAAAGAGGGACGTACCCGCATCAGCTAACTCCGGCCTCATGACGTGCCATTCCTACCTACCGTGACCTACCGTGAGCCTTCTCCACTGTTCCTTCAGCTTTCCCTTGTCAACTTATTAGACACGCAGCAAGTTCACGGTACATCTGCACAACTTCAACTCTGCGCAATATCAGTAAATAAGCACCTCCAATACCTTTTCAGTTTGGCATCGCCCTTCGTCTGCCTCAGGGCCCCGCATCATGGGGCTGGCTTACAACACCTACCTGAATAGCAGCAAGATCTACGGCTGCAAGACATGCAAGGCCCATCTTGCTAACCATGAGGATATCATCAGCCGCGTATGTTGTCCTCCAACTCCCCAACCTCTCAACTCCCCTGTAGATTTCTGTCCGCTGATGCCGGTACCAGAATTTCCGTGGTCAACATGGCAAGGCCTACCTCTTTCACAACGTCGTCAATATCGAGACGGGTCCTCCGAACGAACGTAACATGACGACCGGTCGACACGTAGTCCGTGATATTACATGTCGTCAGTGCAAGGAGACCGTTGGATGGAAGTATGATAAGGCCTACGAATCTTCGGAGAAGTACAAGGAGGGCAAGTTTATTCTTGAGGCTGAGCTGCTCTGTAATGTTACTTGAGGCCTGGCTGTCGAGACACCTCCCAGCGTGCTCGTTGGCTGCTTTTGTCTCAGGCGTTATCTGTATATTGGATGCACAGGCGTTGACTGCATTTTTGGGTGGCCTAAACACTGCTTTTGACCATGACAAGGACAAACCAGAGATAGTTAAATTTCTTAGCCATTGGATGATAAACTATTCGACTAAATCCTATACTCAAACCTGGACGCCGTTCGAACATGCTGATGATTCCAAAACTCTAGCTCAACATGATATGATGTAGTATCGCAGCACAGAATGCTTCACTCAACGGTGCTCAATGGGCTCCTCAGGCAAGAGCTCCTCGACCTCTTCATCTGGAACTCTGAGGAACTCCAGAGGAGGTTGAATGATACCGTTGAACAAGAAGGTGAAGTAAACAAGCAGGGCGAAACCGACAATTTGGAGCCACTTGAAAGTCTCCCAGCCCAAGCCAAGGGAGACGATCCAGATGAACAGGGTTCTGCAAGTGTCAATGGTAGATCGAGAAGTAGCACTGACGCTTCGTGTAACGGACAAGCCAAAGAAGTTGAAGCCACTAGTATCAATGTCAGTGTTTGGTTATCCAAATCTGATTGACGAGATACTCACCCAATGCTGATCATGATGAGAAAACTAGAGATGAGGACCTGCTTGTTCTCGGTCATCTGGCGCCAGCCCTCGACAATGTCAAAATATCCATGTTTGCCAGCTTCAGTGGAGCCAATAGTGGCATGCAGAACAAGCATAGCAAGGAGGGTAACACTGAAACCGAAGATGCCCTCCCAGCCGACCACTCTGATTGGATCAATTGTAGATCTCTCCAGGAGATATTCCTCGAGGACGAACTGGGTGGCTGTAAAGATCTGGGCACCAGCGATAAGCAAAACACCCACAATGGCTCTGGCAGCGTCTGAAAGACCTCCGTCAGTAGCCAAGTCCTCCTCGGGCTGTCCAATGGAGTTCTCAGGCTTCTCATCTGGCCAAATAGCTCCCGCCGAACCAACGACTGCGACACCCAGAACGACACCGACGAGGGATAGCCACTGGAAGAGATGCAAGTGTCGCTTGAGGAAGACGACGCTGAAGAGGCCGACGAACAAGACGAGAGCACCTCGTGTCATTTGGTAGATGGATGCAGCAACCATGAGAAGTCCAGCGTTCATGAGCGTGGTACCGCAGATGTCGCAAATAGCGGGCAGAGCAAGCAAGGTAACTCGGTATCCCCTCAAGATGGATGGGCCGGTGTGAAGGAGCTTGGTGCGATCGTCGGCTTGGGGCGCAGCTTCAGCATCGCCATTTTCCTCGGTATCAACAGCTTGATAGCCGCGGTCTTCTGGCGCAGAACCCTTGAACAGTCGCCAGAGAGCCATGAGGCCAACAACCAGCCAGCAGCCCATCTCGCCGATGAACATCTGGGCGGTTTGGAGAACCGGCTGGTTAAAGAAAGCGCGCTTCTTTGGGTTGTCATCGGGGCCACAGTTTCGAACACATTGGTTGTCCTATGGAGAGGTGAGTCAGTAACAGCTCTTCTAACATGGCGGAACAGCGGATGCGCAGCGCATGTCGTCATACCTGATACTTAGTCAACAAGGTGTTGCAAACACCTGTGAGCAGCATCATGGCTACGAGAAATGGGATGAGGCTTCTAGACGCCATGTTGAAGAGATGGCCGATTACCGACGGCCAGACTTCAGTGGTTGTTGATGTTATTCAAAGAGTGAATGTGGAAGATGGGGGATGAGACGGCTGAGAAGGTCAGCCAGAACTGATAAGAACAAAGAGCTGATAAGCTCCAACCTAAGGTAAAAGGCGGAGTAGAGGTACGTAGCCGTAGCACAGAGGGATGCAAATGCAGGGTTCAGACAGTTGACCTGAATGCGGAGTCGTCGCCTCACTAAATGTATGCACTACCTGTATTAGCCCTTAGATCCATCTCGGGCGCCTCACGTCTCCTCTTGTGAGTGCTACGCGTTGCGCGTTACCTCGAGGTACATGCTCGAGCCAAGTCGATGTACCTTTTATTTCTTGGTGGAGAACCGGGTTTAGTTTCGAGATCCCAGCCACCAGACTTCTTGGAGGGTGACTTGTGCATAATTATGGCCATATCACAATTCACAAAGCTGTTATCGGCTCTTCGTTCCCTGCTCAGATCCATTGCCATCGACTCCAGCCTCCCACCCATATTTGTTAAGAGCTTCTGTATACATTTTCAACAGGGAACATGAGTTTGAGTGTCTCAGCGCTGGGTCAAATGACGGTAATCGAGATCAGAGTCAGCGCTTTCGGTCACCTGCCGACACGGCAGACAAGTCACTTGATCAATGCCACGTTCAGACAAACATGCAACACGGTCTAGTGTAAATAGTGGATAATGTACTTCGAACTATGCGTTGGTGGTTAATGATTGAACAGCAAGTGAACAACTTCTCAACCCTATCGCCCATAATAATTTGAGAAAAAAGAACAGAGGCTTGTCTTATTGTCAACACCTTATGAGTACGTCTTCATCAAACTTCGTCCAAACTTAGCCAACCCGACCATAACATTTGTTGGTGTTGATGAAATTTTGTACCTTTATTCATCAGTCCCGTCACATTCAGTACAAGACACACTTATGGCCGTTATTTGTTTTAGTGCTATTGAGTGCTGGTCCTCCAAAGGACACAAAAGGAGCGTAGATACACCTCGATCTAAAGTACAATACATGAAATTGATCTCAAAATTGAGCCTTGCTTCGCAAGATGTCCAAAGATGGACTGGAAACATCTAAAGCTCTGAAACTCCCAGAGTTCAGATGTGAGAGCCAGTGCTGTTGCTCTTGGCTGGGAATTATGGACTGGACTAGCCAGGAAATGCCAAAACTCCCAAAACACCTCATACCCGCTGTTAAGCTTACCATGTGAACGCCTCCTCGATGAAATCGATGTGGGATCGGTCCTGGCGGTTTCGAACAGCCAGGCGAACCTCGTCACTAAGAGCACCAGGGCCACAGACTGTAACAGCCATGGCACCAACCTGGTGCTCTTGCTCCATACCCAAGAGAGTGTTAATGTTGGGTCGTCCAGGGAACATCTGGACAGTTGACGAGGGGCTGTGGATTTCCTTGGTGGAGCGAGGCTGGCTGACAAAGAGCATGATTCGGAGAACATCCCTTCTCTTGTCCATGCCCAAGATCTCAGTCATCCAGGGGCGGATCCACTCCAGATGCTCGGGAGTCTGAATGGTCCAGACTAACAAGATCCTTCGAGTTGCGACAGTGCCCTCGGAGTAGCCCTCAACAAGATGCTTGATATAGGGGACGGGGTGAGTGATGCCGACACCTCCAGCGAAGAGAACCACAGTACCGTAAGAGTCGAAAGAGTGGTGTCCACCATAAGGGCCCTCGGCGAAGCAGCTTGTCTCGAAACGACCTCCAGGGGCAGCGACTGCCTTCTTGTAGAGGCTGTCAGTCATGCCGGTTCTGCCCCGGATGATGAAAGAAACCCGTTGTTGTTGCATAGCCAAAAGATCTTGGTTAGTAGTGGCTAATCGGTCGCTCTTAACATCCTCGACGCCATCGTACCAGGCGACGGAGAAGGGGTGAGATTGCCAGTAGCTGATGGCGGGCATGTAGAGATAGGCATGTTGTCCAGGGGCGGCGTTCCATGGGCGAGCCAGAGTCATGGTCAATCGGACGGCATTTCCAGGGAGGGCTTCGACAATGGTTCGGGAGCGCGAACCTCCAACGTGAGAGCGAATGACACGCCAAATACGATAGGTGCGGTCGAAACTCCAGAGAGAGATCACAGCATAAACGTAGCAGAGCCACTTGAACAGACCAGGGGATGCGGACAAGTGATAGTACAATCCCACAACGGCGGCGGTGGCAGCGAGGATGTGGAGAGCCTTGAAGATCTCATAAAAGGCATGGCGAAGAGGACTGGAGGCCTGGATGCCGAGGAAGACAAAGGAGCATGTGGCCTAGGACGCGTATGTAAGTAAAAGTTCATTTACGTGATCGAGTTAATAAATGTCATTAAAGTGACTTACAACAAAACCGGGAAGGATAAAGTTGCCCGCAGGAGGGGTGAAGACCCAACCGTTCTTACCATAGTGGGCAAGAGTATGAGCGAGAGCCTCAAGAATGACAATACGACCAAACCAACGGTGGATCAGGTTGTAGGTGTCAAAGGATATGTTCAAGAGGGGGATGAGAGGGTTGTTTCGTCCAGCCAGAAGGAAGAGAGGGACCTGAAATGGAAATAAGGTTAGTGGCATGTACTAATGAGGCCCAAGCCAAGCACTATAAAGAGCATCCATTGGCTTGGCGATCCTTAATATTATATAATGTAACGCAATTCAATTCAATTCATACCATGTT
Organism: Fusarium acutatum; assembly: GCA_012932015.1. Taxonomy (NCBI): domain Eukaryota; kingdom Fungi; phylum Ascomycota; class Sordariomycetes; order Hypocreales; family Nectriaceae; genus Fusarium; species Fusarium acutatum. The sequence goes on along the minus strand of JAADJF010000101.1, from coordinate 138,134 downwards.
GACAGTTGAAAGGACACCAGTGCGGTTGCGAATGACACCGCAGGCGGTGACCATATCAGCGGAATAATCGATGTCGATAACGCACCAGACGACATTGGAAACAAAGTAGGACACGAGGAAAAGCAGTTGGAAACGGGTGGGCAGAGTTCCAACGTTGATGGCCTTGCTTAGCTGGATTTCGCGGTTGTGGCGCTTGCTGAAGACGGGAGCGTAAAGAAGGTGGCGCTTCAGGGCCGCAAACTTCTGGTTGGGGATAGCGAAGTAGCGCTGCTTGTCGTTGTTCAAGCAAGAAACATGTCGAGTAAGTCGGATAATTCGCTCGCAGACCTTCCAGACGATAACAGCAGCAGAGACAGCACCACAGACGATCATGAGGTATTTGGAGAGGTTGCCGTTGGTGGTTTCGGCGATTTCTTTAGCGAGTTGTTGCTCGGGTGTGAGCTCGTAACCGCCTCGCGGCAGCAGTGAGTTTCCGGCACTCATTGCGACTGAAGAAAGAAGGGAAAGAGTGAGAACAAAAACAATGATATCGAGGTGTCGAAGTGAAAAGTTGACAAAAGTAAAAGAAAGAAAAAAAACCTCCCCTGGAGGAATCGAGTAGAATGGTCGAAGAAGCGGCGGCGAAGAGAAAAAGAAGAGAAGGAGAGAGGGCGCTGTCGACAGTGATGGGACCAAGGGACTGTAATGTAGCCGCAGCACTAACAACACCAACAACGACAGCAGACGGTGAATAAATGAGTGAAGGGACGAGAGAGAGCGTGTGTATCTGAATGGAAGCCAGCTCCGAAACAAACAATTCCTACGCCTTCTTTAGGAATGAACTGAAGACGTCAAGGTTGACGAAACAAGACAAGGCAAGGAAGAGTTTTGAAAAAACGATTGCGGAGGCCAAGGGAGGGATAGTATTAAGAATGAGCAGGGGGTATTTTTCGAGATAAATTGGGTCTATACTAAATTCCCCAGCAATCATGGCTCAAGCAGATCATATTCAAGGCCGCGTGTAGGCTTGTCGTAGAAACAGTGGCCATGCAGTGTCCCTTGCTCTCTCATTTGCAGCCCAGTCCATCAGCTGGCTGTACCTATCCCGCTTCCTATCCCTGAGTATCCCACTGAGGGGGCCATCTGCCAGTCTGCCAGCGACCAGCCAGCTGCAGCACGATGACAGTGACTGACGGGAGTTACAGCTGGGGCCAGCTGTGAGACCACTAAGCCTAGCCTCTAGTCTCAGGGGCATCTAGTTTCAAGATATTCATCGACGCATTCGAGATTGCCTAATCTAGCCATGTCATTGGGCGAACCTGCACAGTCTAGGAACCCCCCGGCGGCTCTACTGGAGAACTGGAGCGGACTTGCCCAGTCAGCGTCTGCGTTGCAATTGCGCGGGACGCGATGCATTGAACAGGGAAGATGGCTGTGGCGCTGGCTCCGAGTGGCGGAAGGACATATGATATCCTAGCACCGCGGGGCACAACTGGGATTCTGAAACAAGGGCTTTCCCAGCTTCTGGGTAATCAGTTCTTGGCTGTTCGAGTATGTCTAAGGAAGGAAGTGACTGTTAGGGCATTATGATCTTATTAAAACTTCATCGCCCCGCTAATTTTAAACTCTCTTTTAGTACTTTTACGATAAATACTTTAATTTTGGAAGTCTTTCATCTCTCTTATACCGGAGGATACTCCATTCGTAGCCCTCGCAAGGACGTGCGTGGTCCAGTTCCAACTCAGCACGACTCAGCGGCAATGCAATACATGCCCGTACTGTACAGAAACTATGGACCATCCATTTGCTGATCAAGTCTCCAGAGATTGTTCCCAACCGAACCCAGCCTGACCCAGCAATGACATCGAATGGCGGTTTCAAGTGCCTCATGCCCCACCATGACCGATGTTATCGTAACCGTTTCCGCGGCTCCTGAGAGGCGGAGGATTATTCTCCAGTCGAAGCCTGAGACGAGCACTGAGACGAATTCATTACATGTGCATACGTATGATCCCTGGCTGCCAACACCAAGAAAACAAAAAAGCAAAACAAACGATAAGGCGTAAATCGAAACTCTATTAGAGTGATTGCGTATTATCCCAACATCCCAACTTAGTACGGTCTCTATCAAGCTCAAAGTATACTGAGTTCGTCATCCCTATCATCCTCTCCAGGCTCTGCCAATGATGTTCCCACAGCGACTCTATCAGGCCTGTTTTTCTGCCAGGTCCTTGCAATATCCAAGCGCTTGACTCTCTTCACTGCCTTGATTTTTCCGCTACTGCTTCTGTCGCTGCCGTTAATTATAATACCATGTGTTCGTCCCAATCTTTTCCTGGGGCTGTAGTCCATCATCTGTGCACACTCGCCAAGCTCATCTCCGCTGTCTTGCTCTTCGTCAATATCCGTAATGCTGGTTGCGTTCGTATCATTCTCATCCTCCCTGTCGGTTTCGTCCGTATCATCATGATTGCCAGCATCCTTGTCACTTCCTTCCGAGCTATCTTCGTCGTTTCTGCGCCTGAGATTGCGGCCCGTCTTCCCACTCAGGCCTGTCGTCCGGGCTCGACTATCTGGTCGACGATCTGTGCCTGTTCTGTAGCTCGTTCCGTCTCGACTTTGGTTTTGCTGTCTCAGCTCGCTTCCTCGTTCCTTGCCGGGGCTGGGGAGAACCCATTCGCCAATCCCTTCCTCCCACTTCCAGCCCGAGAACATCATGCTTGTTTCGACAATTCCCTTGCCAGCGGTGGGAAATCTTTCAGCAAAAGCAACATCTCGGAGGTCCTTCGTTTTCTGTGCCAAAACAAACGCCCCGTCGGACACCAGACCTTCTTGAAACCAATCAGGCAGCCTCAGTTCATTTAAACGTGTACGAATCTCAGACAAGACGTCGTGGCAAGCCAGGCCACATGCTTGTCCCCGGTATTGTGCAACAGAGCAAGCCAGCAAGATGGTTTGTCGATACTGAGGTTTAGTTGGTGAACCGTTTCTTGCTGTCAACGGTTTCACACAGTCGTAAATCGCCAGATTCCTCGCTGATAAACTGCCCACTTTCCCGTCGATCAAACTCGTGGCCAAGAATCGGGCTAAAACGAGTGTCAAAAATCCGCTGCTTCGAGACGCCCCACGACGAGTTCGTTGCTGTGTGACGCACATTTCGAGTGTGAAGACTAGTCGTCGAATGGCGTGAGCTTTCCAAGGCTCTTCATCACTCATATCAACACCCAATGTCCATATCGCTGCCGTCATCGCGGCCAGAACACTGATCAGTGTCTGATCTTCTGTGGGCTGTTCTGTCTCCTTCGCTTTACCACTGTCCAACAGAAGCTGGTCAAGAGCCTTACACATAAACTCAACGACTGAGGGCACAGGTTTTCTGGAATGTAGCAGGATTTCAATTCCTCGCATCCATACTGACTGAAACGCCCGTGATGTCAGCCAGGTCAGAGATAACTTCTTGGTGTTGATAAGGTTCGAGAGGCAGTCCCACGATGGGCCGATTGTTCCCCGACCTTGCAAGCTTCTTACTATAACACCCAGAGGCTGGACCGTACTGCTCTCGATCAAAGTGCTTGACGTACCACGAGGTGCTGCCAAAGGAAGTCTCAGGCTTGAGACAAGTCTCGCGGCTTCTGCCTTACAGTCGAGACTGAGACAGAGATCGGCCAACAGTTGTACAAACGGAGGTTCGAGGAGACCTTCTGTCACAGCAGTTGCCAAGAGACATAGAGCATGCGCACGGACAACAATCTTGAGGGGCTTCCAACCCAGACTTGAAGTACCAAACCCCTCGAGTTGATCGTAGAGTTCTGCCGATGCTTTAGATGATTGCCACTTGAAAGTTTTCCCTTCCTTTGCCGCAGTCTGACGATCCCATTCCTCTATCACGGCGATCGCATCTGGTATCCTGCGAAGACATATTCCTAGCAACGACTTCGGGTGTGCTGTTTGGGAGACAGGTTCGGTTGAGGTCAGCAAGCCATACAGCCAGCTGAAAATGGCATCGTATATGCGATATTCACTATCCGAGACAATCCGGCGGAGTGATTGCAATTCTGCGACCAGTGATTTTGATTCTGTAGCCATGGACTTTGAGCTTGTGGGTGAAGTCTCAGGGGTCAAATTGTCGCATCTGAACTTGCGCATGACTGGCGTCGTAAACCCGAGCCGCCCAGCCCCTGGAGGACTACGTTCAATCTTCATGCTGCCGAGAGTGCGAAATGCGCGCGGCGGTGTCGACACAGGCGAAGTTATTGGTTTTGACTGAGATGTTGTTACTCGGCGTCCTCCATAGGTGTGCCGCACTCGCTTTGACGATTTCGTAGTTTCATTCTCCGTGCTCGTCCGTTTCGTGCGGGTTGTTGTTGTCGCTGGTTGCCGGGCCTCATTAACTAGTTTTCTTAAAGCAACTAGACGACACTGAAGTTGCCGTAGTAGGCGCTGGCATCTTGCTGCCGTCCAAGGCTGTACATCTTGTTGGTGGTTGCTGCGATCTCCCTTCATTGAACGATGGGCTGACGGGGATGGGCGATCAGCCATGATAGATGTATTCGGGCGATATCGAAGTAGCTGGATTGATATTATAGTAAAAACAAAACAACAAGAAACATATTAGATGCCCAAGAGAGTATTGGCGATTGGATCAACAAGCAAAGGAAAGAATTGAAAATAGTTAAGGACAAAGAAGATGTTAGTTGTGTTGTGTTAGGTAAAGTAGGGAGCATCAAGAGATCGGCCAATATTTATTTACATTCATCTACTTTTGGCCTAGCGCTGCCGTCAATCCCTCTGGGGTCGACCGGCTTCGGGGCCCTAACATTCTCTACTCGGGCTATACCTTGTTTAACCGTACAGGGCATCGGAGGGCTAAAGTACCGTCACTGTCGCGTGTTCAGCACCGGATACTTCCAGTGTCCGGACCCAATGCAATGCCGGGCCATTGCCGCCGCACCCACCACAACTCAAGTGTTAACCGTCCAATTTTTTTCTTCGTCCCCTCCGCTCCGTCACTACCTTACTCCCACCTTCTTTCGACCAACGTCGTTCAATTGATTGTCTTAGCCTTCCAGTGCATGTCCCATGCCTGGTTTCCTCCCTCATTACCTATTCTTCTTTTGCTAAACACTCCATCTTGTCAATATGGCTGAGGAAACCACTCCTCCCGCTCAGGCGCCTGGTATGTATAATTTTTGTGCGAAGCTAGACCGCCCTTGTCGGATGCTCGCTTGTAAAGTCCGGGGTCTCAACAGCCTCAACTCGGTCACTGACGGAGCTACCATATAGCTTTTGCTTTGGCTGTACTGGTCTTACTTGCTCTTGGTATTATAGTTGCTATACTGAACCGAGCTAATATGTCTCACAGCTGCTGCGTCCGAGGAGCCCGAGACCAACATGGAGGCCGAAGCTCAAGATGTTGACGCTGGCGCTGAAGGTAGCTAAAATTATCCCTCCGATTAGCGATATAGACGACATGGATATCTAACGGTTCAAAGCGTTAATAAACCTTACCATCGTCTTGCCCGACGCCAATGCTAGCAAGATGCAGATTATGGTCCGTCATTGACTTATACCGAGGCCCCTGCAAAATCTCAAGCTCACAAAAAAAATGTCCAGGTCTCTTCTCAAGAACAGGTTCATGAGATTCGGCAGTCCATCATTGACCTTCCCTCCGCATTCCAGTACACTTGCTTCCACCTCGAGTTTAACGGCGAGAAGATCAACGACTTCATTCCCCTCTCTGAAATTCCTGACCTCGGCACTACTCCCGAATTCCACGTTGTTGAGGACCCATATACCGAGAAGGAAGCTCGCATCCATTTTGTCCGCATTCGAGAGCTTATCGGTGCCTCTGGAGACCGATGCGACACGGCCCAGGGCCTTCTTCCGGGACTGTCTCTCTTCGAAACTGTTGCCACAGAGGCCGTCAGCAACAACGAGTCGGCCGAGGAGTCACCCATTCAGAACTACGATTTCCAGGCTGTGCCCTCTCTTACCGAGCTGGTCCCTCCTCCCTCTGAGCCCGCTCCCAAGACAGTGAAGCAGATCTCCTTGTCTTCCTGGAATCCTCCCCCTCCTCACCTCCGACAGCGTGGCCACTTGCTCTACTTGGTTGTCTCCACCAACGAAGGCGAGCAATATCAGATCACCTCTCACGTTTCGGGCTTCTTCGTCAACAAGTCATCTAACGCCAAATTCGATCCCTTCCCTCGTCCGGCACCCAAGGGTCAGTCAGCTCACTCTTTGCTGAGCCTGATCGAGCTTGTCTCTGCATCCTTCGCCGAGTCCTTCACAAAACTCCAGGACTACAACAACCAACGCGACCCTCTCGCCACTTTCCAAATCACCAACGCTATCCCTGCTGCTCCTTGGGTGGTTCCCTCTCCTAACTCAACACTTTGCACACATCTTCCTGATCCTGCACGATCTCAGGAGACCTACCTCCTTAACGGTGTTGAGAACACCGACACTCTGCGAGACTGGAACGAAGAGTTCCAGTCAGCGAAGGAACTTCCTCGCGAGACTGTTCAGGATCGTGTCTTCCGAGAACGACTCATTTCTAAGCTCTTTGCCGACTATAATGAGGCTGCTACTCGAGGCGCCGTCATGGTCGCACGGGGCGACATTGCTCCTTTGAACCCCACAGAATGCAGAGATGCTCAAATCTTCGTCTACAACAACATCTTCTTCTCTTTCGGTGCTGACGGTGTTGGTACATTCACTTCTGAGGGTGGTGATGAGGCGGCTCGTGTCGCTACTGGCAAGGATGTCGCTGGTGTGAAGCTCGTCAACCAATTGGATATTGAGGGACTTTTCACTCCTGCCACCGTGGTTGTTGACTACCTTGGCAAGCGAATCGTTGGTCAGAGCATTGTTCCCGGTATTTTCAAGCAACGCGAACCTGGTGAGAACCAGATCGACTACGGTGCTGTGGACGGCAAGGACATCGTCGCCGCCGATGAGAGGTTCGTTCCCGGCTTTGCTCAGCTGTCCAAGGCTCTGAAGGTCAAGAAGCATCCTGTTTGGGACAAGGAGGGCAAGCGATTTGACTTGGAGGCCAGTGTGGAGACCAAGGGTCTGTTGGGTACAGACGCCCGCAAGTATGTCTTGGATCTATACCGTATCAGCCCCCTTGACATTGCTTGGCTGGATGAAGACGGCCTTCCTGAGGATGGCGATGCTTACCCTCACCGCATGACAGTCCTCCGACCGGAGCTTGTCGACTCATTCTCGCGATACAAACTGAAGCAGTGGGTGGATAAAGAGGTTGCCCGTCGAGCTGAGCAAAAGAAGGAGAAGGAGGGTGAGGCCAAGGCTGCAGAGGGTGACGCCAAGGGCGAAGAGGGCGAGGGCGAAGGTGAAGCCTCCAAGGAAGAGGATAACCAGCCCAACCTGTCAGACTTCAAGTTCGCCCTCAACCCTGATGCTTTTAGTGGCCAGGTTCCTCAGACTGATGAAGAGAAGGCTGAGTTCGCCGCTGATGAGGAAGAGGTTAGAGCAGCTGGAAAATATCTCCGCGAACAGGTTATCCCTGACCTGCTCAAGGATCTTTCCGAGTCCGAGATCAGCTTCCCCATGGATGGCCAGTCATTGAGCCGACTTCTACACAAGCGCGGTATCAACGTCAGATACCTCGGTAAGGTTGCTGAGCTCTCTAGTGATGGCCGACTCCGATGCTTGCGCGACATTTGCGTCCAGGATATGGTTGCCCGAGCCTTCAAGCATGTTTCTGCTGTTTACCTCCGACACCTACCAGTCCCTGCTGTTCCTGCTGCTGTTTCTCATCTCCTCAACTGTCTGCTTGGACATAGGTTCAATGAGAAGCCCGTTGCTGAGCTCGATCCTTCCATCCGTAGTCTCTACACTGATGCCGACTGGTCTTTCGAGAAGGTTACACCTGAGAGTCTGCGGGAGAACATTGAGGAGCAGATCCTCCAGCGATTCCGATATGAGCTTGACGAGGAGTGGCACAACCAAGTTCGCCCTGTGCAACTTCTTCGTGAGGTGTCGTTGAAGATTGGTATTCAGCTTCTAGCCAAGGACTACAGTTTCACTGCTGAGACTGCTGCTGCTGCTGCCGCCGCCACTTCTGAAGCTGCTCCTGCAAAGGCCGAGAAGCCTGTTGCCAACGGCCAGACCAATGGAGAATCTGGTAGCAGCAAGAAGAAAAAGAAGAGCAAGGCTCGTGAGGCTTCTCCTGTTGAGGCTGCCGCCCCAGCCAATGTGCATACTTTTAGCCCCGAAGACGTCATTGACCTCGTTCCTTTAATCAAGGACTCGTGTCCTCGCAGCGCCCTCGCGGAAGAGGCCCTTGAGGCTGGCCGTATTTCTCTTCTCCAAAACCAGAAGAAACTGGGCCAGGAGCTTCTCCTGGAATCCCTTTCCCTACACGAGCAGATTTATGGTATCTTGCATCCCGAGGTCGCTCGTGTCTACAACAGCCTATCTATGCTCTACTACCAGCTTAATGAGAAGGAGGCTGCTGTTGACCTTGCTCGTAAAGCTATCATCGTCGCTGAGAGGACCGTTGGTGTCGACTCAGCCGAGACTCTCCTTAACTACCTCAACCTGAGCCTGTTCCTCCACCAGATTGGTGACAGTAAGGGTGCTCTTGTGTACTCCAAGCACGCTCTCAAGATGTGGAAGGTCATTTATGGCCCTGACCATCCTGATTCTATCACAACACTCAACAATGCTGCTGTGATGCTCCAGAACCTCAAGGCTTACCACGAGTCTCGACTCTGGTTCGAGGAGTCACTGCGCGTATGCGAGTCTGTTTTCGGCAAGCAGTCGATCAACTCTGCTACCCTCCTCTTCCAGCTGGCTCAGGCTCTTGCTCTAGATCGCGACTCAAAGGGAGCTGTTACTCGCATGCGAGAGTCTTACAACGTCTTCCTTGCTGAACTTGGACCTGAGGACAAGAACACCAAGGAGGCCGAGAGCTGGTTGGAGCAGCTCACTCAGAATGCTGTCAACATTGCCAAGCATGCTAAGGATGTTGCTGCTCGAAGACTCCGAACGGGTGTTCGGTTTACCACCAATCCCTCAAGCTTGGCGGCTTCCAATGCTACTGTCCCCGGCCGCGCGGGACCTGGTTCACAAGTTGACTCCCGCAGCATTGATGAGCTCATCAAGTTCATCGAGGGTGGTGAACATCAGCAGACCAAGAAGCGAACTGGCCGTGGAAACCCTAAGAGGCGAGGCCAAGCTGGAGCGCGATAGGCTGACAATTTAACGAAATTCTTATGATGCTATTATGTGGTCGAGTTTCTAACTCACCGCTGTGTAAAAGTAGATGGTGAAACAAAAAGCATGGGAATTCCATTATGAATCATGTGGGAGCTGGGTGGCTTGGTCACGAAAAAAAGGAAGCCCTTGCATTGGTTGGGTTTGGTACGGTTGGCGGCACGGTGGCGCGATCACACGTATTTGCATCAAAAGGCGCGTTCTCAACATTTGTATATATCCAAGGCTCTGTTCTAGGCCATTGGCCAGATGATCTTCACTCTTATATAACATGTTCGCACTTGGAGCTCTTGAGTCTGTCGAGCGAGAATTCCCCAGTGGTGCGGAATGGTCTATAAGATCGAGTGAATCGTTGAGCTGACCGTCCAGTCACGCAGATACCTAAATCGAGGAGAGATGCTTTTTTCGTTGGCGCGTTGCATTCATAAGTGCCGTCAACATCCTTGGTCGACAGCATCATATACTCGGAAGTTTAGTACAATTCATGGCTCCGTGACTTATCCCCCTTGAAACGAAAACGCCAGTGTAGAAAGGAAGCCTAAGTACGGCCTTGCAAGATAGAAGCACCTCCACCAACTGGTGCATGATACGCACCGATACTCTGAAACCCCCTGGGTGATTACGTTAGCTCAGTCTCAAGTGAGTCTTGGGGAAAACAAACTTTGTTAAATCGAAGCCGTGCTCCTCTTCGGCCTCTGCCGGTTGAGCAATAGGCTGTGGACTTGACTTTTGAGGTCGAGAAGGACTGCTTAGAGGCGACTTATCTCCCCTTGGCGGACTGCTACTCTGCGGGGGGAGAACACCTCCAGCCTTGGTAGGACTGACATCGTAGCCACCAAGAGGTTTCAAAGGTGTGCTGCCTATGTCTGCGTATTTCCAGAAAGGGGCAGGTGAGCTGGTGGGCATGTGTTGACTTGGTCTCTGTGCTGTGCTTGGAGGAGCAAGCTTAGGGTGCATTCTGGGCGGTGCTGGGGTGACGAATGAGCCTCCGTCCTCCTGGTATGAAGATGTGAGCGTGGGTGACTGAGGGTTGTACACCGAAAACGATGAGTCTCTTGCTGGCGTCTTCCTAGGACGCGGTAATGGGCTGCCATCAATCATCATGGTCGCGTTTCTACCAAAAGATCGATCAGGAGTGGACTGGGGAATTAGCAAAGAGGAACCAGGTGGCTGTGGTGATGCCGGAGGGGATGCTCTTCGTTTGCGGGCTGAGGGAGGTTCTCTCGAGGCCATGTCCCTTGGGCCATGTGTGATGTAGGCAAGTTGATTTGGGGATGAGGGGGCAGATGAACCACGATGACCACCTCGACCAACGCGATAGGCGTTTCTTATCATCTCCTCTCTTGCTTCTGGGACGATCTGCCACTTCATTCCCTTGCCAGGCTCATCGGTTAATCTGGCAACCTTGTCAAATGATTTGTTCAATGAAAGGTTATGACGAATTGAGTTCTGTCGAGTGTGAGTATACCGCCCAGCCAGGTATGGTAGCCGCCACAAGAACTTACCTGCCAGCCAGCAGCCTGTTGATGGCGATAGTAGGCGTATGTGTTCATGATGTAGGTGTAGATGCCGTTCAGATTCAGCTTCCCGTCAGGCGCGTTCAGGATCGCCTGTGTAATCATTTGAGCATAGCTATACTGAGGCTTGATATGCTGGTTCTCATCCTGGCTCAGATCTACACCATTGGCACCAACCATGACGGCCGGCGTGCTTGCAGCCGGTGATTTGACAGTGCTCTGAGCCGAGGGCGGCGTGCCCGGGCGTTTGTATTCCGGAGGCGCCGGTGCAATGAGGGGTTGTCGGCGCGAAGCGCGAGATTGTGGTGTATGAACACTGACTCCAGCGCGTTGCAAATAGATGGGATGCACAGTCAGTGGAGTTATCTCGGACGGAAGCACGAACATCATCTCGACATTTCCAATCTCGATGACTTCGCCACTTGTGAGAGGATGAGCCTGTCCAGCCTTAACGGGCTGGCTGTCCACCTTAGCACCGTTGCGGCCTTTGACATGCAGAAACCACTTCTCGTCCTTGGAATCGAATGATATGGTAGCATGCTCTCGCGATACCATCTTGCTAGGGCCCAAGTCGATGTGGACGTAGGACTCATCTTCGTCGGAGCCCACGGTCTGAGAGTTATGTGACGTCTCTGGAGCTCGGCCTATGTTAACGTTGAGCTTGGTGATATAAAACGTCCAGTCCTGGGCAGCCACTTTGGCGTAGGCTTTCACACCATCGCCCTTGGCCTCGTGTATGACATTTGCATGGTCCTTGCTGGCCTGGACTTCCTGACTTCTGAGATGCTGTGTGATTTGCGATACGAGTTGATCGTCGTTGGGCGCGGGGGGGTCTTCATCTTCCTGGACCTGCTGGGGAAGATCGATGTCAGCTGCCGCTGGCAATGGAACGAACGACAGACAAGATAACAGACCTTCTTACGACGCTTTGCTGGACGAGTGGGGGAGGAATCTTCGACGTCGCCTGGTGATGTATCTGCGTTGGACGTCGCGGCTTTACGCGGTTCGCGACGAGCCCTAGAGACTCTCTTTGCCGATGGTGGCATGGCGGGCAAGCAGCTGTGCACTCCTACACTGCAACGACGAAACGAAAGACGGCAAGGTCGAGATTCTGTCGTTATCTTGAGGTCGCAGGGCAGGGCGTGTTTTGGTGCACTCGAGGACTGACGCGTGAATACGAAATAATCAGGTCAAGTAAAGTCGTGTCGTCAATCAATGAATGTATCGTCTACTAGTGCAGCAAATAAATGCCCTGCCCTTTAAAGTTGGTACCGCGTTCGCGTTAGGATTGACCTAGCCCATGACAGGGCTGCGCTGTGCTGCGGGCTGGGCTTGTGGGCTCTGGCCTTGGCTGGGATGCGGGTGCTGGGTGTGGGTGTACCGATTCATGCATATTCGAGCGCCGTTGGGTGAATCAGAGGCGCCATAAATCAGCAGACAAGGGGGCTGACAGTGCTGTAAGGGGGCATCAGCGATCACTAGCGTGTGTGAGCGTCATTGGGAAACAAGGCGAATAGATGGATCTAATGGATGCCATGAGTGGAAGAGGAAGAAAAGTGAAGATGATTTTTCTTTTCTTCATTCTTCATGATAGGGCTGTAATTCAAAAGAGAGGCAGACAGTGTTATTATTTATCTTCGCATGCCTATATCTAATTCTTTTTTTTTTTTTTTCTTTTTCTTTTTTTCTTTATAAGAAAGTAGCGTTTAGTGGCTTGACTTGCATCTTGCACAGACAGGAATTCCGGTTACTTCCATTGCCGTACCCCCTGGTCTAGTAGTACTAATCCAATGTCTTGCGTGCTTCTCAGTGGAAGGGCACTATCCTGATAAGTGAATATTGTGTGGTGTTTGTTTGTGAAAATATGACGACCATGCAATACGATAAATGCACATGCGTAACCTCGAGTAAGCCCAATCCCGCCTCGCCCTTCACTAACTGACTGACTGACTGACTGACTGAGAATGTCTCTCATTGACTGATTTATAAATAATTCAACTCTGGTTTTGTTTAGCGCTAGGATACGGATATTGCCAATCATGAATCAATAACAGGTTTTCCTTGCAGCTGTCACTTTATCTGTTTCTAAGCGGGTAACTCTCACCACCTATTCAAGTACTGCAATGCGTGAACAAACGTGATTCAATGCTTCATTCAGCCACAGTTAACAAATGACAAATTGCCCGTTTAATTTAGCTTAAATCCACAGATAAAAGCCAGCAATAAGAACTCAACCCCCAGGTTTAGGGTGCCTCAGTACTAAAGTGCCTTAGCCAGGGTCCACTGTTTCAATTACCTACATCCAATACAGCTTCTGGGCCACCACCGCGTTTGTGCAGCCTCGCGGCGCCTCGTAGTGGTCAGCCAAAAGTTCTCTCCTTCACTACCTACCTGACCTGTCAAGAAGTAAGAAAAAATTTGGTCTCTTCATCACCCAGCGAATGCACTCGATATCCTTTACGATCCATCCCTTACCTCTCCGATCCAACCATTCCCATTATTCGTCTCCATACCAGACACAGAGCACCCTCTTGTCCTGTCCTGTGCCTGGCCTCTCCCTTGCGCTGCTCCCATTGCCCTTGGAGAGGCTTGAAAAACCAGCGCATTCTTTTCAAACAACCATTTTTTGATTCGGCTATCATCCTGTCGCATTAGGATTTGCGATCCTCCCCGGCCTCGGGTTGGTGGTTATCCAACCACTGTCGCTCAGCTTCCCCCCCCCCCTCCTCCTCCCCCATTCCGACGTTTGGATACATTGAAGCTATGGCATCTGAACAGGCTTACGGCGTGACGCCTCCCATATCCGTTCAACTCCCAACGGAAGCCGAGCTGCGACAATCGGACGCTCTCCTGGAAGAATTGAAGCGTCAAAAGACCTTCGAGAGTCCCGCAGAGACTGCCAAGAGGTGAATACCAATAAATCTGTCGCGTGAGCGCGTCAAGAACTAACAAACTTGTTCCAGAGAAGAAGTACTGGCCTCGATCCAAACCATTTGCGATGCGTTCGTCCGCCGAGTCGCCCAGGAGAAAGAACCCAAGAACGAGGTCCTCATACGAAATGCAAGGGGCAAAGTCTTCACCTACGGCAGTTATCGCCTCGGCGTCTATGGCCCCGGCTCTGATATCGATACTCTCATCGTCGCGCCGAAATACGTGACTCGCGAGGATTACTTCAAGTTCTTCCCAGATCTGCTTCTCTCGATGGCCCCAAAAGATGCCATCACTGACATGGCTGTCGTGACTGATGCTTTCGTACCCATCATCAAGTTTGAGTACTCTGGCATAAGCATTGATTTGATCTTTTCTAGGGTTATTCAGAAGCAGCTATCTCCCGATTTCAAAGACCTCAAGGACTCTGGCCTGCTACGCGGCCTAGATGAGGCAGAGCTGCGATCTCTCAACGGCACACGGGTAACGGACGAGATCCTCACGCTAGTCCCCGAACAGAGCACATTCAAGAATGCGTTGCGAGCCATCAAACTGTGGGCGCAACGGCGTGCTGTCTACGCCAACATCATGGGTTTCCCTGGTGGTGTTGCTTGGGCAATGCTCGTCGCACGCGTTTGCCAGCTCTACCCAAAGGCTACGTTCTCGGTGATTGTTAACAAGTTCTTTTTGGTTATTAGCCAATGGCGCTGGCCGCAACCCGTTCTTCTCAAGCCCATCGAGGGTGGGCCTCTCCCTGTTCGAATCTGGAATCCCAAGGTACGTCGAGTTGCATACGGTTTCAATACGCAGAGTGCTAATCCTGTTTCTGCAGCTCTACAAGGGCGATACATATCATCTAATGCCCGTCATTACTCCTGCGTATCCATCCATGTGTGCCACTTTCAACATTACTCGTTCGTCGATGGCAATTATCAACCGAGAACTTAAGCGGGCTCTTCAGATATCTGAGAGTATCATGGTGGGCAAGCGCCCCTGGAGCGATCTTTTTGTCAAGCATACCTTCTTCACCGCAGGGTACAAGTACTACATCTCTGTTACCTCAGCAGCGAAGACAAAGGAGGCCCACACGATCTGGTCTGGTTATGTTGAGTCCAAGGTTCGAATGCTAGTGCAGAAACTTGAGCAACACCCGTCCATTGCTCTAGCCCATGCCTTCAACAAGGGCTATGAACGACAACACCGATGTCACAATCAAGAAGAGATTGAGGCTGTGCAGGAAGGGAGCCTCGATTATCTATGTAAGGAAGACACCGAGCACACTATTGCTGTCAAGATTGAGCCCGCAGTCGTAGAGCTACCAATCAAGGCTGAAAATGGGGAGAATCGCCAGCCTATCAAGTCTGAGAATGGTCAGGGCGACGAACAGGTCAAGACCGAGAACGGTGAGAATGATCCAGTTGTTAAGCCTGAGCCTACAGAAGAGACTGGTCCTATTACGGCCGTACCTGTCAAACCTGAAACATCCGATGAGTCCAAACCAAGAGACACTGCGACGGCAAGCGGCCCATCCGACATCTACACAACTACCCACTATATTGGCCTCGAGTTGGCTTCTGGTATGTATACAGCCTGACATGTTTTCGCGAATCCTCGGTGTTTGAGATTTCCCAATACTGACTCAATAGGCGCCAAATCACTTGATCTTTCTTACCAGGTTGATGAGTTCAAGGAACTTTGCACTTCGTGGCAGAAATACAAGGATGATCTGAAAGATGACGTCTCTATTGGTGTTCAACATGTCCGGAAGTGAGTTCAGCAGACGCTTCCAGACATCAACGCACCTTGGCCTGCTGACTTTGACCCGCACAGCTTCAACTTACCAGACGATGTATTCGACGACGGCGAGAAGAAACCCCAGAAGAAGGCTGCAGCTAAGGGCTCAGCGAACGGCAAGAAACGGGGCCCCCCAGAGGTATTTAAGCATCACCGGGCGAATTCCCATTGCCGGCCAAGATGCGCTGTTCCAGATGGCACATCCCTCCCAGCCAGGGTATACTAATCCTTGTATAGGAGAATTCTCCCCCAGCGAAGAGACAGCAAGCTTCAGTTGCCGCCGCAGGCTGAGCATGATAGCATACTTCGCATTCCACACAAAGGTGGGCTCGGAAGAGCTTGACCACAACTCAATTGTGCATCTTGCACTATATCTCAAAAAATATCAAGAATATCGGCAAGTCCATAAGTGGCTGGACGATTGGCATGTGGCTGATCGCGTAACTAACATAACATAAACAAAAAAGTTCGCTTTCAACCAGACTGAACTGCATCAACTACCATGGTAAGTTGGCAGTGCCAGCCTGATGTGTTAATGCATTACTGGCGGCGTTATTTGCGATTGGGAGATTGAATAATCTACATTAATAACAGCATAAAGAGAGTGTGTGAGAGACACAGGCACGTGCAGTGCGGGAAGGGCAGCTGGCCAAATCAACATGTTGTGCTTCGCAGCAACATATCCAAACTGGGAGTTGTCTAGCCGCCGGATCGATAACGTTGAAGACCTCCAGCAACCTCATATTATATCTGTACCTAGGAAATGGCCATGCTAGATCAATACAAACTTTTTGAGGCTCGATGAGCCTCAGGAGATTTGCTCCAAACCTCTTCTTGTTTTTGTCACGCGTATTCCTGGGATGTGAATGGTGCCCAATATTGCTCGACTCTATTTGGATTTGATGGCTGGGTCTATCGAATGTATCATAGGTCGTCGTCGTCGTCATCACTGCCACTGAACCAGCCTTCTTGGTAGGCATCCGCCAGTTCTGCCAATCCGTTACCAAGGTCCTCTCTTTCGTTGACTGGCACAAGTCGAGCAGAGTCTGACCGCAAATTCCTGATCCGTTGCACCAATGAGCTGTTTGTGGAGAGTGTGGTTTGCATGCTGGCATCAGGATGGCTACTGAGATGAGGATAGATCTGAGGGTAGGCGTCCAGTAACGGGAATCTGAGGGATGAATCATATCTAGTCAAGTGTTAGTGCTTAGCAAGCCACATGGTCTAGACAGTAACGTACTTGCGCACAATAGAGTTGCCTATCATGGGGCGTTCACCTGGAGCAAGATGTCCAGGAGCGTCTTCATCAACGTTCCCGAGAGGGCCCAGGTCTCGATAAGATCGGAGTTCACCGAAGACATGCTTATGGGCATCCGACCTAGCAATATGTTGTCGACTCCAAGTGCGCCCTATTTGGAAGAAGTTGACATTGATGCGGCTGTCTTCCGATGAGTCTCTTGCAGATGCCAATGACATGTTGATGCTGGCCAGGGGCTGATTGCCATTGACGTTCAGACTCTCAGCCAGGTCGTCTAGAGAACTTGGCTGCTCCGAAGAGCCTTGTAACAGACGTGTAGGCAAGGTGGCTGTTTCGATAGCTGCAGCCATGACAGCAGACGTGTGCCAGGGTGAGCGGCGATCCAGCGATACGCCAGCTGACAGGTCCTCTTCGGGTAAAGCCATAGGAACAACTGTCGTTGCCTGCGTGCAGAGCTGTTCGATGCTGTGAGCGATGTTCGCAAGGCGTAGTTGGCGCTTTGATCTGGGAATATCAAGCAAGGGGCTCTGAAGACCCCAGGTCCATATGGTTGTCTTTGGGAACTCATCCCTCAAGGACTCGAGATATGCGGATGCATAGCCACCCCAAGCATCATCGATAGTAGTAAAGACCTGTATTCCCTGCATCCTGTCACACTCTTCTGCAAAGGGCCTGAAGTCTCGATCCACAAGATCGTGCTCCTTGTCGAGCATCGAGAAGAGCTCTGTGCCCATTGAGAAACGCTCAAAGGGCATGGTTGTCGAGTTGAGCTCAAAGTCATAGAGCTGGACCAGTGAACGTGGATGGAAGTAAACTCGTGAGAAATCGGACCAGTATCTCACATTCGAGGTTGTTAGTTGTGCCGGTTCAGTGCCTGTATCGAGGCTCTGCTGATACTCGCTTGGATTGATGGGTGCCTGTTTGTGAACGACTGATTGACCTGACCTGAGAGTTTTAGTTGGCATGGGTGCTGGCCGATAGGATGATCAATAGGAGTTCCTACCATAATTCTGTAGGGTCTGGTTCGGCTTCTGCTTCATACAGTGCATTAATCTTGCGTAAAGAGCCAAACCCGCCTTTGAGATCGTATATGACTGTTCGTGGGAGAAATGTTTCTGAGCCGTCAGCACCTAGACCGGCCCGCCAATGAACATTGTGATCTATGGGCGACTTTTCGTCGGCTGAGTATGTAAAGTATGACTCCTATGCTATGGTGAGTGATTGTGTTTTGTGCATGAGCTGTAATACTAATGGTACCTGGGCATTCCAGAAGTGAGTGGCCGTATAGTTACTCAGCTGACCGAGCTGAAGACTGATGATTTCACGCATTTGGGGGACCCTGATCCTATATATACTTTGTGTGACTTTTGTATGACTTTTGTGTGTATTATAAGGACATTTGATGCAATCAGAGACCAAGTCTGCGTATGGAAATGTTAAATGTCAAAGTTCAACCACGAAGTCTTGATAGATGGAGATATCTGCGACTACCTACCCTACACGAATATAGTGGATAAGGTATTTCTATCTGTTGATACCCTAAGCAGCTTGTCTAATCATCAATTCGGGTTTTTAATCGAACATTAGAAAGGTGCATCATACTGATTGAGCGGGATATTCAAATATATCAGTGTATTATATCTCATTCTTCTTTGTATGTTGGTCATATAGATGGGAGTATATGGGAGTGAGTGAGTGAGTAAGTGAGTGTATTATGTCATTGACAAAATGGTCGTACTTATACGCAGCTACCTCCCTTGCTCTAATATCACGAGACATTTGGAGCTTTGAAATACTTATCATAACACACCATAACAATAACGTTACTGCCACATCATGTCACAAGAAACTGCTGCTGTTGATGCCAACGCTAATGCCGGCTTCTGGAAAGAACTCAACTCATGGAAGACACCCGTAGCTAAAGAGGTCGGTCCTACAGTCGAGGTTGGATCCAAAGCGCCCTGGTCTCAACACCTTCGTCTTCCAGACGGAAAACCCACTCTCGTGGTGTTTCTCCGTCATTGTGGATGTCCCTGTATTTTAT
Organism: Fusarium acutatum; assembly: GCA_012932015.1. Taxonomy (NCBI): domain Eukaryota; kingdom Fungi; phylum Ascomycota; class Sordariomycetes; order Hypocreales; family Nectriaceae; genus Fusarium; species Fusarium acutatum. The sequence goes on along the minus strand of JAADJF010000101.1, from coordinate 119,371 downwards.
TCCTTATCAACCCGTTTGTACGATCTGATGCTAACTGACCGTGAACTAACTAGTCGCTGAAAAGACATTCAGAGCTCTCGCCGACCTATCCGATAAGGTCCCAGGGGTCCATTGTGTCGCCATCTCGCACTCTTCAGAAGAGGCAACAGACAAATGGCTACCCCTCGTCGGCGGCACCTGGAACGTCGATGTTGTGATTGATGAAGAGCGCGACTTGTATGCCAAATGGGGCCTCGGAATATCATCAACGTGGCACGCCGTTAACCCTCTCACGCTGTGGAACGTCTTCAGCCTTGGAAAGAATGAGGGCATCTGGAATCGACCAACTGAGAGTGGCTCGCGGTGGCAGACGAGCGGTGCCTTCGCTGTTGATCGCGACGGAACTATTCGCTGGGCTCATGTGGCGAGAACCGCTGATGATATGCCGGATCTCAACGCTGCCATGACTGCGCTTGGACATCCACCCCCTGAGAAGAAGCGCCACTCAAGGCATGAGCACCAGTAGAACTACGAACTGACGAGGTTGAACTTATCTCAGTGTGCATATATAACCCCCAAAAGGGGAATGTCATGTGTCAATACTAAGCACCACTGTCACCAGCATTCGCAAGATAGGGGCCATCAAAGTCAAATTAATATATATGTGTGATATTTATAGGGTATCTTGTGGCATGTTATATTGCTCCAGTACTCGAACAATACTCGAACCCGCCTCTTGTCCTGGCCTTTGGATGAGAGCATAATGGCGAAGCGAAGCAAGGCGAAGACGATAGCGGTGGTCCGTACGTGTTTCAGCAGGCCGTACTACCATGTTTCGCCGTCTAGAAAGACAAGACCATGCTCAGCCGTCCAACCTCTATGTTTCTTTTTCGTGATGCAACAACAGAACACATCCCGTCTGGCCAGCCATTGTGCATGATCTTGGAAGCCACCAAACCAACCAGGCCAACACTGCTCACCATTTCTAGGGCAAGCATCCCTTTCTGCTTGAGACCTCCCCCCATCTCCAAGAGGCCGAGTGGATCCTGGTGGGTAGGTTGAGGAGCTTTCCGTTTCTTGGACTGCATCTTTTTCTTGCCGTTGCTGGGGACGTGGACTAGACTCGACTGATTCGCCACAGCGTTTGAAATGGCCCTCTCTTCCATCAGATGGTATAACCTCTCGGATTGAAGACTCTGGCGCAGGTTGTTCGCCCAGTTATAGAGCTCCAGCCGATCCCAGCTCGGGGTCCGCCTGAAAGACCTTAATCTCATGGCCCTCTCCGGAATAGATCGAGACACCAAGGCTCCGCTTGACAAGGCATTTTGAAGCAAGTTATCCCCGTGATCACGTCTCCATTTGATACATTTCACCGCTGCAGAGTGCCGTAATCGAGCGCTACCGTCCAGAGAAAAGACGTGGTCGACGAGTCGGCCCAGGTCTGTAGGCAAAAGCGGCGGGATGTATTCCGAGTCCATAAGAGTACTGGCGTCCATGGTATCGTAGTCCGGCCGAGATTCGGTAGAAACGGCATATACACACTTGGTCTCCTCTGAGTCGTCAGGCCCCGCAAAGGAGAAGTAATCAACATCCTCATCAACCAGACTCTTCACAACTTGCTGTTTGATATGCTTGGTTTCCTCTGGTGCAAGCTCGTCAACCCTAGTAAGAACTGGGATTACGTTAGTCATGCGCTGAGCGCGCTTAATGTACTCGACATCCTCTCCTACAAGGCCTGATACTCATTAGCAAACGTGGTGGTCAAACGAAGCTGGATGAACTTACCGCTGTGAGGAATAAGGTAGAGCAGAGCGTCCACAACTGGCTCGCCGCCAGAGTTGACCAAGGTGAACAGATCCGAATCAGCCATGGGCTTATTCATCAGAGATGCCAAGTGAGATTCGACATAATGAAGATCACGCCACGAGCCCTGAGTTATTGTTAGGATGCGATGATCTGAGGCGGGTGGTTCAGGTACGTACAGAGGCACCTTGTCGGTGGCCTGGGCTTTCAACAAAGCATACATTCCTATCAAGTACATCACCAGTGGTAGAAATCCGCCTCCGTGTTGTCATGGCGAGTTCAGAGTCAGATCGCCACCATGGCTGTGGACGCGAACTGGCATATGTTTCAGTAGCATGCACCGCACTGCGATTCTCTATCGGATCCATGTGAACGATGTGCTCGCAACGTTCTGCCAGAGTCTTGATGAGAGAAGTTTTCCCAATACCTATTGAAGTCGTTCGTTAAAACCGCAATCGATGGGTGTTCTGTTTGATGTACTTACCGCATTGCCCAGCGACCATGATCTTTAGCTTGCCCAAAGATTTACCCACTTCTGAGAAAGGACGACGTCGTGGAACCATCAAGCTCGGCATGATAAGCTGAGGAACCGTGCTCTGGTTTTCTTGGTTATCTCCCAGATCTGTTACGGGTAATGAGACATCATCATGGATCAAGTCGCTATGGGCGTCGACGGAGGGACCTGCCAGGGAGCAGCTTTGTGACGAGATGCTCATGACAGAACCAGAATGCGAAAGACCGACCAGAGAGGGAGTGCTTGGCTGCGACGGTAAATTCAAGGGCTCTTGTTCGACAACAGATTCAACAGAGGAATCCTCTGAATCGTCAGATTCCGATGCGGGATACGCAGGCTTACGGCCGGTACGAGGAGGCGAACGTCGTTGACGCGGGGTTGAAGGTCGGCGCGAGTTACGACTACACTTGCGCCGATCGCTTTGCTGGCGGAACCGCGGACGGGAGCGATCTCGGCGAGCGTCAAGGTCGGCCTCTGTAGTGATGAAACAGGCAGTAGGTACAGTCGAAGAAGGGCGTACCAAGCTGTCAGGCCGGTCTGAGGACCGAGTGTTGAGAGGATGATTCGTAGGCAAGACAGGTCTCATTGTTGTATGTGGTTGGAGGGGACCGAGGCAGCGTGCTATGCTGTGCTGGTGCTGTGCTTATACGGCGGATACAGGGGTGCTAAGGTAAGGTGCAGTTCTGATAAGGGGCAAGCTGTCTTTGTTCATGTCACGGCGCTTTGGAGGAGAACAGGAGTACGTAAGGTACGTATGTGAGGTATGTATTTTGCATTCGAAGGCGTAACACAGCGAGGGGCGAGCAGTGAAGATGGTAAGAAGTAATACGGGAAATGCGGGATGGATGAATGGATTGTGTAGCTCGATGACGATTGTTTTAAAAGTCCAAACTCAGTTGGATAAGGTAGCCTCAACAAATAGTTATATCCCGTCGTCTTATTGATTCATGGGGTATAATGCCATACTCGGTAGGTGGGGGTGCATGGACCCATTTTACCAGGTGCGCGTGCGCTTAATCTATAGCACTAACAAGCCCCCGTGACGGGCTTGAGGCATGATTGACACTCGCTATAAGCACCCATATCAATATGTTGAGCAATAGTAGACCGAGACCAGTCTCGTAACATCTAACTCAGTTATACTTTAGATATTTAACAAAAGATGTGAAGGATATCAGCATATATTATATATCACCAACTATTCTGCTCCTGGCTAGCACCTTTGGTCCAATGGCCGACTACTAGGTATCGGGTTTAATAAGTACTAATTCCAGACTCTCTTCGCCTTCTGTTGATCCCTCCAACCCCTCCCTCACAGGGAGACGGGACCCTTCCAGCAGCCTCCACTGTTTGGGTAAGGTACCTCTAGACATTCCCTCCCTTTTCCCCCTCCATCCATCCATCTCAAAAGTCACCCACCGGAAGCAAAGGGTACGACTCCAAAAGGATAAAAAAAAAAAAAGGAAGTGAGGCCAACCTGAAGGGCAGAACCCCCCAATACATACATACTCTCTATCGTCAAGGGCAGAGTTTGTGAGTCATCATCAAGAAATAGCAGCAAACAATAGCACTGCCCAAAACCCTTTACCTCCACTCGCATAATCTTTCTCACCTGCAGATTATCGACAATCCTCGCTCAAGTCGAAATTGGTGACACGCCATTATCAGCCAATACCCACGCATCCTCGTTCGCTTTTCAAACTCTACCCGCCTCAGACTGATATCATCTCGTACCCTCACCTCAACCTCAACATGGACGGAAAGCGACACCCCAGCTCGTTCCAGCAGCTTGAAAAGCTCGGTGAAGGTACCTATGCCACCGTCTTCAAGGGCCGTAACAGACAGACTGGAGAGCTTGTAGCGCTCAAGGAAATCCATCTCGACTCCGAAGAGGGAACACCGTCGACCGCCATCCGAGAGATTTCGTTGATGAAGGAGCTCAAGCACGAGAATATTGTAGGACTGCACGATGTTATCCACACCGAGAACAAACTCATGCTCGTCTTTGAGTACATGGACGGCGATCTGAAGAGGTACATGGACACTCATGGCGATCGTGGCGCCCTCAAGCCTACCACCATCAAGTCCTTCATGTACCAGCTCCTCAAGGGCATCGACTTCTGTCACCAAAATCGTGTTCTTCACCGCGATCTCAAGCCCCAGAACTTGCTCATCAACAGCAAGGGCGTTTTGAAGCTCGGCGATTTCGGCCTTGCCCGCGCCTTTGGTATCCCCGTCAACACCTTCTCCAACGAGGTCGTCACCCTATGGTACCGCGCCCCCGATGTCCTTCTCGGCAGCCGAACATACAACACCAGTATCGACATCTGGTCCGCGGGCTGCATCATGGCCGAGATGTTTACCGGTCGACCTCTGTTCCCCGGAACCACAAACGAAGACCAGATCATCCGCATTTTCCGCATCATGGGAACACCAACAGAGCGTACCTGGCCCGGTATCACGCAGTTCCCCGAGTACAAGCCTACATTCCATATGTACGCCACTCAAGATCTTCGAAACATCCTCCCGGCGATTGACCCCAACGGTATCGATCTGCTGCAGCGAATGCTACAGCTTCGACCAGAGCTGAGGATCAGTGCCCATGATGCCCTTCAGCACGTTTGGTTCAACGACCTTATGATGCACCCTCAGCAGCAGGCTCTCCAAGCGCAGGCTCGCGGATACCCCCAGGCTGTTCCCACTCAAGGTTTCGAGGCGTATTAGAACTTGCCCCAGCCGCCGGTGGGGAGAGACCAAAATTTCTAGTTTTGTCTGCGTCATGATCACAGCGTTTTTGAATCGAGCTGTTTCAGTAACAGCGTCTCACTGCAAACCAAAAGAAGAAAATACCATAATATTACGTGGCGACTATTTCTCAGCACGATGGAGTTAAAGGGTCAGCATGAATTAGACAGGACAGGAGAGATATTGGATCTTGGGACAGCAGCGTGTGTGGGTGTCTTGATTCGTCATTTATTATTATCTTTTTATTCCTGTCAACAACTGATGTTGAGTATGAGTGAGTACTTTGAGTCTCAGGGGGGTTGGGGGTTTGACCCTCCTGGTTTTAGTCTATAATCCTACGAGCGAAATGTATGACTTTAATACTCATGGGCGTTCCTTTGGTCCGTGTCTGTTGACAAGACTACCATCGACTGGGCTCTTAAATTTTGTGCGGAGAGGATCTTTGGCCCATGTTTCTGCGAGAGCCGGTGCTTCGTCCTTTTCTGCAGGGAAGCCTGCGCTTTCTCTCAGTTTCTCGACCTCGTCTCTTACTCTCCTGGCCACCGATATTCTTAACTCAGTAGCCTCTGGGCTATTTCGGAGTAGTTCTGGGTCGCCTTTCGCAACAAGCTTGCGCCATGCTGCCCGCTGCAGACCGAAGAGCTGATCAACATCGGTAGGCTCACCTATCACTATCTTGACCGTCTTTCCAACACGAGGCGCCCACCTGGGCCATCCTCTATCCTCGGCCATGATGTGCTGGGTACCATGGACGAACATGGGGATGAACTCTGGAGCCGGGTCAGATTCGAGGATCAGGCGAGATACACCCCATTTGAAGTAGCGCAATCCGCCTTCCGGGCTTTGGTGACAACAAGCCTCTGGAAATACATGAACCCAGGCATTTCGGTAGGCTGAGTAGGCAGACGGTGCTGGAAATTGATCGACACCGTTGGTGGAGAAGAAGAGTGGTTGAGGAACCGGAGGAGGTCTTGTTGAAGCAGGAGTTGCAGAGAGAGGGGAGTCAGAGGCTGTAGACCATGAAGCCGGTGATGGGCCCGACAGCAGCTTGATGGCTTGTGTCATGGTTGGCTGGTATAGACCACCATAAGGAGAGTACCATAATCTGTGAGTGGGCAAAACCTGACCAAGACTGAAGAATGTCGAGGTGGCTCTGTTATTTATTTGGGTTGTCAGCCAATGCTCGCTCACTCACTCACTCGCTCTCACCCACCCAGCACAGTTCCACCATGAGCTCCGCTGATGCACCCAATGCCGAGGCTCAATTATATTCGGAGCGCATTTGAAATCTCGATAGTCACCTTTCCGCCCTCGCTCCGGAGCACCTTGACTGACGAGAGGTCTCGAACGATCCAGTCTGGTTCTGCAGCGATGACCTGCTCAACGGTATGGCTAGTTACCAGGCCAAGAACTTTGCAGCCTGCTGCTTTCCCTGCGCGGATCCCTGCTGGGCTGTCCTCGAGGACGAGGACCTGGGCGTCCTCCGCCCGCAGACCGAGACGCTCACGGCCGAGGCGGTAGCAGGCGGGGTCAGGTTTACCATTCTCGACGGATTCTGCCGTGACGAGGTGATCCGACGGCGGTGTGGGCAGGTCTCGAGCACGTAGCCATCCGGTGACGAGAGGGACAGTGCCTGAGGTGACGATCGCCCATGGGCTAGATCTGGCGATAAGTGCTTCTAGCATGGAACGGGCGCCAGGTATCTCGACAGCCTCGTGGCCATGGTACTTGGGTAGACGTCCTTCCATGTCACGTACATCTGAGAAGTGATCAGCGGTCGCTCGGCCTAGCTAGCTATGATAGTCTAGTCACATGGGGGGCATGCCCAGTCTCGCCAGCACATACATGTCCGCCAGGATATATCCTCAAGTGAGGTTTTGCGTCTGACATGTCCATGCATATTCATGTGTTTGTGGGCTTTGCCATGTTTGCTGTGGCCGGGGTGTTGTTTTGTCACTTACAATCCCAGTTCGCCTTTTCAGGTGCGAGAATCTTTAGAATGTCGATGCTTCGTCGTCCATGAGAAGTCTCAAGGATGACTTCGGGGGCAACGCCTATCTCATTCCCAATTCTTTGCTTGGTTAGTCACTCAGGCTGGCCGCGTAAGACGTGAGGTGGGTGCGGCTGCACTTACGTCTCCCAGTGCTTCACTACTGCTTCCGTGGAGTCGATAATAGTACCGTCCATATCGAAAAGAAACCCGTCAAATGTAAGCTCCTGCGGTGGCAGGCTGTAGTCCGGAGTTGATCCCATTGTATCCTTTGAGTAAGGTATCTGGATGAACAAGATTGTGGCTGCAGAGTCTGACGGAATGAATTGGGGGTTGCTTTTGGTGTTTGTCTTAACACGAAAATACAAAAGGCTTTATGATTCCAACGTATTTGTATTTTTCGCGGTCCCTTTTAACTTGTATAATATGAAAAAGTTTGCAGTCGCTTTGATGTAAGGTGTTTATAAAGGATGAATCCAAGCTGTTACTTGGTGGTTTTCTGTTTTGGGCAACTCCGCATGGAGGGGCTACCTTAAGTGGGGAAGTCTATCAAGAAACATGAGCACTTGTTATGGAATAGACGACGGCATATTGTTCCAGCTTTTGTTCTTTTTCTGTTGATGAACGTATGTATACTGAGTGTCAGTGGTATCCTTTCAATCTTATCCGAGTTGGCCCCCTTCGACTCCATTATATTCCAACCTTAACGCAAGTAACCTCAACAGGCCCTTGTTCAGTGTAACGCCTAAAGATGCGCAATACTTCAGTCGCCATAAATCAGTATAATACAGCAGAAAGGAAACCCTGCCAGTACTAAATCTCCAAGCCTATCACCATGATACGTAAAAACTAATTTGTAAGCCAATAAGATATAAATGATCACAATTAACTAAACAATGTATTTGTTCCCGATACTGCAGCTACCCTATACCCACGCTGAACTTGGCAGCCTGCATGTGTTGGCAACGAAGTAACGTTAAAAGCCGCTATGTCATTGGTCCAATTCCTGTTCCGTTCCCATTGAAGAAGTTGGCCATTAGCATCTGTGATTCCTCGGCCGAAAATCTGGCAGAGGAAGAAAGAGAAAAGAATGAAAAGAATGAAAAGAAAGAGTAAGCGGATAGTAGAAGGAATAAAAAAACTGAGGTCAGCTTAAGTCTGATTTAGGATTCGACAGGCCAACTTTACCCTTTTTATCTATGTCTTCTCACTCAGCTTACCCATAGAGGGTTATTAGGTATTTATAGGTTGGCAGCTTGATGATCCTGTCATCCCCACTAGCTAGCATATCAAGAAGCCCAGATTCTCCTCCTTCTCTCTATCTCCCTGGTCGCTAGTTTGTTCTATTGTAGAGATAGTCTCGACGCATAATGGGTTCGCAGATTGGGGACCCCGATGAGATTACTGTGCTTGTCACAGGTTTTGGTGTATGTTTTTGCTTCCTTTCTCATGTTAAGCGTCATTTGCTTGCTTGACCACCCCGCTCGACGTCACACAACACTGCAAAACTCAAGATCGTGACACCTTGGCTGGGATATGCAGTGTCATATGAGTTGTGTAACTCCTGCTAACTCGCAGATGCTATAGCCGTTCAGGGAACAGTACCCCATTAACCCCTCATGGGAAATCGCCAACAGCTTGCCTTCATGTCTTCCTCCGCTACGAGCCAAGGATCCTAACTCGAGGCATGCGGCTGTTGTTCTGCCAAAGGTACGCATCGTGGTGCACCCTGAGCCTATCCGTGTCAATTACCGGATTGTGAGAGGCCTTGTGCCGTCGTTCCATGACACGCCACAGAAGTTTGACATTGTCATTCACATTGGAATGGCTGGTCCTCGACCATTTTACTCCATCGAGAGGAGAGGTCACCGTGATGGGTACAAGCATCCAGATGTCGATGGTGAATACATCGACGGAGAAGAAGAGAGAGAAAGGAATGACTGGCCGTGGCGAGGCCTTCCAGAGGAGATTGAGACGGAGCTGAATCTCGATGAAATACTACCTCTGTGGCAGGGGCACAGTCCGGTAAGCTGAGCAGATCCGAGACTGTGTCAATACTGACAGGAAGCACAGGAGGCGGATCTGCGCATATCAGAAGATGCAGGCCACTTTATGTGCGACTTTATCTACTACTCAAGTCTCTCTGAGCTGTGGAAACTGCAGAGACCCAGAAAGGCCCTGTTTCTTCATGTCCCAGCAGATGCTTCGCCTACGAGTGTTGCGAAGGGGAGGGAACTAACATTAAACCTCATTCGATCAGTTGTTGAGAGTGAATTGATTGATAAGAACAAGCTTCTGGTGAGTAAGACTGCTGGTGAGGAATTGTGATGCGGTTGTCAAGGCGCGGGATGGATCATTAGCAGGAGTTGTCAGCATATTTTCAATCTTATGTGAATTTATATCAATTTGCTCGAGTTTTTGGTTGTTATTCAACTCTGGGGAATAGCATCCTCGAAATATCAATTAGATAGTGTTTGTGGTTTTGAATGATCATGACATCACAAGCCGAGACTTCAGTATTCCAAGAGTTTCTCCCATGAAGCGTATCTCATGATTCTGACCTGACCCATTCAAATGCCGATTGGTTCACAAAACACTCCCTATATCGGTGACGAATCATTGGCCCTGGCTTAGTTATCGCCGTGTCCGGAGATGCTGGAAGTGGAAAGCCTTCTCCATTCTCCATTCCTCACTCTCCACTTGGAACCCCGACGAGCCGATATAGACAGACTCCTCTCTCACAACTCACTCGATATCCATCAAGTCAGAATACTCAGCCCCCAAAATGTGTAAGAAAGCTACCTGCGGAACCTGCAGTAAGTCCATGCATCCAATATAGAAAATATGATACTAAAATGCCTACAGAGAAGACCTCCTGGTGGGGCTGCGGCAGCCATATTCAGTCCGTTATCGACAACGTCCCTGAGGCTGAGCGCTGCGAGTGCGAGCCCAAGGTCGAGGTCGGCGGTGCTTCGTACCCGCCTATGGCTGCGTCTCCCAACTGACTTATCGAGAGAGCTGCGGCCCTGGTTCTATGGACGCGTGGCAAGAAAGCGACGTGGTCACCCACTGGTGTTGTAGAAGAGCCATTGTAGTGTTCCTGATGTGAGGCGATTGTAGGAGATCATGGATTGGCGTGCGTGGCGTTGGGGTTGACTCAGGAAATAGGATCGGTCGTTGGTGACTACATGGCCAAGAAACTATCAGTAAATGCTCAAGGCAATAATTTCCCATTCTCGTGAACTGTTATCGTGCTGGATCTTGAGACAATGAATCTCAGCATACAGGGGAGTTCAAGCCCAGAAGAAGTAGATAAGTGGGAAAAGAACAACGGAGCGGTCGCATAAAATTAGAATAGGAGGTCATCAAGAGGGTGCAGAAGAGGGTCTCGTATTGATTGATATAAACAACAGCTGCCACATCCAATTTTATCTACCTCCTTCTCGCGCCACCGCCAGACGCAGCATCTCCTCTCTCCGCTAAGCTTACGACCTCCTGAATACCAGCAGCCTCCTGTTCCTCCTCCAGAGCCACAATTTCCTCACGGCAATCCCACCACTTCTCCTCACTGAGCTCAAAGGCCTTAGCTTTGATCTCCTTGATAGCTAGTGTCTCGGGCTGGATGTTCTTCCAACGGAGGCTCGTCATCAAAATCTCTTGCCACTCAGCTGATGTCCGGACGAAGAACTCTCGTCGACTCTCGAAAGGCTGTTGTTCTGTCAGCAACCCCCTCATGGTATTGAATTGAGGATGGGAAATACGTACTCTAGGATGGGGTAGTCCGTCGTCCACAGAAGTGGCTACAGTCTCAGTCTCATCCTCTTCTGAGGGTGTTGAAGGCTCCGATGAAGGCTTTGACGAAGCTTCAGAAACCTCATCTTGCTTCTTCTTTCTCTTACTGGGTGTGTAAAGCTGCTGACCCGTTTCTTCATCGTCCTCATCTTCTTCATCGTCCTCATCCTCATCCTCATCGTCGTCCTCGTCATCAGACTCCTGAAACTCAAGTCAGCTAACAAAATTTCATACGCCATTTCGACATCACTTACGATCCAGTCTTCGACGGGTCGACTAAAGATCTCCTTACAACCATCTAGTTTTCCAAGGTCGACGGCATAGAGATCATCAAATGTGAACTCTCGGTCTCCCTTCTCAAATGTTCCGCCATAGATATAGAGGACATCGTCTTGGATGGCCAGTTGAGCATTAAACCTTACATGTGGAGGTTCCATGGTCACTGGCATTTCTCTTGCTGGCTTGTCGTCGTTTCTTTCCTCTTCCTTCTTGGCAAGCTCGATCTCATCAGCGTCATCCAGAGAAGCTCCAGTCTCCAAAGCAGCAAGCTGTCTTAGAAGCTCGTCTTCATTTGCTTGAGCCCGACCACGGCGCCCGCCTCGGGGCTCAGTAGCAGCCTTCTTCTGTTGACGAGGCTTCCGTAGACCCAGCGGCATGAATCGATTTCGTTCAATGTTCCAAGCGAAAAGCTGGTTGAAGAACTCACTATCCATACCCTCCTCACTAGCCTCAACGTCGTGCACTCCTCCAAAGAGAATACCACGGCCCTTGTGCCAGGCCATCGTCGCACCAGCACGTGTAGGGTTGGGAGCATTGGCAGGCTTCTTTCGCTTTTCCCAGCGAACAACCGGGGGAGTGTTGGGGTTGGCGTCTGTGGCAGGCTGCGAGATTCTGAGGAAGAAGCAGTCTTCATGCACCTTGGGAATAAGAACATTTCGCTGAGCCTGACTAGGTCCCTTGTTGCCCTTTTGCTTGACGTTGACAGTCGCCTTAACACGTGAGTAACCTCCGTAGAGAACCGCACCTTGTTCATGGGGTAACAGAGTGAAAGATGAGCGAGCGTCTGGCTTCAGTTGGGCAGGAGGCAGTTGCGGAGAGTGCCACACAAAGTTAACGGTATCGAAGATCCAGAGATCTGAAAGGTACTTTGTCTGATTTGAAGTGTCTTGGAAACCACCAAAGAGGATAATGTACTGCTTCCAGTACGTCATTCGATGACCACTTCGAGCTGAGGGGCTCTTGTCCTTACCCTTGCTCTCAATCTTCGTCCACTCCCTCGTTGCAGGCTCCAACCTCCAGAAATCTGAGTAGTGATGGAAGGTGCCCTGCTTTGGCGAAGAGAACTCCCCGCCAAAGAGATAGACATGGTTCGGGTTTCCTGCTCTGGTCCAGGCATGACCAGATCGTGGGAGTGGAGCGTTGGGTGAAGTTACACATCGCCACTCATCTCTGTTGATGTTGTAGATATTTAGATCGTTGAAGAACTGAGCGAGAGAGCCATTAAAGTATTCACCGCCAAAGAGTAGTAAAGTATTGCTATCATGAGGTGAAGCCATCAACGTTGAGGCAGCTCTCGCTCTCGGAGGTGCATCAATTACCGTCTCAGTGATCTTGAGGAACTGCTCCTGTTGTCTTCGGTACTCTTCCAGCACCTCATCAAGATCAACATCTTCGGCATCACTTCCTTCGACCTTGGCGGCCTTATTCTTGGCCTTCTTTTCACCCTTATTGGCCTGCTTGGCTGCTTTCTCAGCCTAATTCTGATCATTAGTTAAACGTTCAACATGCCATGATGCATGGAGGGGCAGTCATATTTGGAGGGGCAATTGATGGAGGGGCAAAGACATAGGTAGACTTGGTAGCACAGAATATGACGGCACCTTTTTTGCCTTTTTGGCGTCAGCGTTCTTCTTTTTATCTTTGGCCATGATGATGAAAAGTATCTGGCACTGTAGAACAAGTTGCCAAGTTTGGGCTCTAATGCGAAAATTCCTGCGTGTGGATGGGGTTCCTACAGGTTTTGATCAAGTCAAATCAAACCATTCACAGTACAGTGTCAACTACACGACATCTACTGTACACCGATCACTTATGCAATTCGAATAAGCTGGATGATACACGTTTGAACGATACATCAGCGTTCTATTGATGTCTGCCAGAGCTGCAAATTATATTACTACGGCGTTGAATAGGGAGGCAAGGTTTGGTATTAAACGGATAAGTATGGTTGCCCCCCAACAGCAGCATGATCTCGTCTTCCAAATGCCTGAGACTTTCAGCAACACCCTTCCTCAGGTACAGACTTGTTCCATTGTTATGCGACTCGCGACAGTGATCTATTTCGGAGGGCGTCTTTCACTGGCGGGCCTTTGAGTATTTCCCTGGAAGGTAAGCTACCAGGGCCTTGCTGGCACCCTCCATGCAGTATTGAACAACCTCAACTTTCCTACCAGGAGGTGCTAGTCTAGCGATTTGTCGGATATCGCTCGTCCGTGGTAGGAACAACGCGTGATCCAGCCTGTTGTATGCAGTGTGTAAATCGTCAAGACTGTACGGCTGCATGTTGTAAAGATTAAATACTTCATCAGTGCGGTATCCAGGGCCGCCCCAAGGTGGACTCGCAAAAAGTACTGTTTCGTCAAGGCTTACTCTTAGATTTGGGTGCAGTTCTTCTGTGTGATTGAATAACTTGTCGAGGTACTCGAAGCTATCGCCGAGAACCCACGTAATTAGCCCCGACGCGATACCATAGACCTTGGCGTTATTCTGGGCACAGGCTAGGGTTGAAGGGTCGCGTTCGATAGAGATAACGCGACTCCATCGTTCAGAAAGAGCAAAGGCAATACTATTACCCCCTGCACCACCAAAGACATCGATCAGGATATGCTTCTTTTGATCGGTACCGTTCATATCATGAGCAACTTGGCTAGATTAGAGTCAGCAGAGCCTTGAGGAGGTTCAGAGATTGTATACTCACTTTGCCACTGGCTCGGGCGTCACACCAAACCAGGCATCGTCCGTCATGTAAACTCCGTAGTCATATAATGAGAAGATCGAATAACGCTGCGCAAAGTATCTGACCATATTAGCAAGATCGAAAGAAGTGAACTAGTCAATAGTTGCTCACTTTTGAATATCCCATGGCACCTCATGCTTTCCTTGATAGTGGTGACAATCATCACTAAGAGGCAGCTCTTCAGCGGGCTTCATAGAGTACTCGGAGTCGTCCAGCGACATTTCTACCCCTGAACTACTCATATCTTGATCGGAAATAGAGTACCAGTAAGTTTTGTATTAACTGCTAGCAGCCATTCTTTGTCAAAAATTGAAATATTGACTTGCCATGAGCAAGTCGAAGAGAGCTCAAAGGTTGAAATTGAGCACGAGGCTGACGATGAGCTCCCCACAGTATGCCCCACATAGAGACTAGTGGGCTTGGCACAGACGCCATCGCTGCAAGGCTGCCACTGTAATAGTGACAGCTTGCGATTGCTCGATCTGCCCTTGACATGCTTCCATCTGATACAGTACTTACCACATCAACCCCTTTTGATCCTAAGCAATAATACACACACACGGACCTAGAGAAAAAGTCACTGAAGCAATGTTTAATGCGCTAAACCGCTTCATCTCGCGCCTGGACGGAGACGTTCAGCAGCAGAGGCAACAAGAGCGAGGCTCCTTCGGCTTCCAGGTGCTGCGCAATACCAACCTGGAGCTTGCTATCGAACCCTGGTTCGACTTTATTGTTGGAATCAATGGCAGACCTATTGTATGACGGCTCATTCTAAGTAATCCAAGCTTATCACCGCTAATAACTAGTATAGGAAGACCCCGAACCAGCCTTGTTCAGCCAGGAAGTGAGAAACTGCGCGGGCAGCACAGTTACCCTGGGATTATGGAATGCAAAAGTAAACTATTAACTTTGCGCCTTCTGAATCCTCCTACTGACAAAAATTAGGGCCAAAGAACGAGAGAAATCCATGCTCCTGTTGCATTAGATACTGCGTCCCTCGGTCTTTCGCTCCAATACGCTCCGCTGGCCCTTGCTGCCAACATCTGGCACGTTCTCGATGTCCCCGCCAACTCCCCCGCCGATGCCGCCGGTCTTCTGCCATACAGTGACTATATCCTCGGTAGTCCTGAGGGTGCGTTATATGGCGAGGGTGGCCTGGGCGAGCTCGTCGAGGACTTTATCGGACGGCCGATGCGAATCTGGGTCTACAACAACGAATACAATGTCACCAGAGAAGTCACAATACAGCCTAGCAGGGATTGGGGTGGCCAAGGAGCGCTGGGTTGCGTGCTTGGATACGGAGCCCTTCACAGGATACCTCCTCCTCTGAGCGAGCCCGTTGATGCCCCTGGCGAGACGATGTTCGACGGAGCCACCAATGAGAAGAGTGAGGACACATTTACTCCTGCTATAGGTGGCTCAGAGCCCGCCCCTCCCGCAGGAGACTTTTTGGTGCCTGCACAGATGATAGGTGATGCTCCGGTGAGTGCACCGCCGAGGGGAGCTGGGAAGAAGAAGGAACGCCATGGCCACAACCCAAACAGGCTGATGGATGACTACTTTAAAGAGGAGGAAGAGAAGAGTCGAGCTGTGGACAATGCACCTTCGGCTAGGAACTCACCAGCCCCTCCCCCACCCAAAGGCGGTCCTCCAAGGGATTCACCAAAGCCGGAGACTCAGGCCAGTGGTGGTGAAGCAGAATGAGATTATGGCAAGATAGCACATGTGAATGTTTCCCCTTGCTGATTGTTCTATTCCCCGATCTATTGGTCAAACTTTTAAAGAATTTCGTGATTTGCCGTCTTTTATCGTACACTGCCTGATGGGTCCGACGTAGCCCTCAAGAGGTCCCTATCCCACCAGGGTCACAATATTCAACCAGCCGTCTAGTTAATGAAGTTGATGGCGAAGAAATGCAGGATCAAGCTGCAGACGATGTAGTCGGCGAAAGCTCTGGAGAAGGTTAGTGTTGGGTCTCCTTTATAAAACGGAGTTCGACAAACCTTTCGGGGGATACTGAAGGGCAATCGTTCTTGACAGCCTCATTTGTTTGAAGTCGTAGCGAAGCTGGGTATCATTAGCCATAATCTTTCGAGGTCGTCGGTCGTCGTAACATACCAGTCAAGACGAACTGGCCAACTGTCACACAGAAGCCGGACAGGAAAGCGTTGAAGGGCTAAGAAGCATTAGCAATCGATAAAAAATTACATATTCACAGAGAAAGACGCACGAAGGTGCCAGAGAGGGCGCAGTTGATGAATTGGAGAACACCAACGACAACAAGGAAGACCATAAAAGCATCAACCAACTTGATGCGCTGAGGAGTATTGTTGACGTAGTGATTGTAGAGATTCTGGACTACCTTGTCCCACTGAACTTCGCCCTTGATTTCGTTCTTGGCGATGGCGACGGGCTTGGGCTGAGACTGAGGAGGAACTGAACCAGCGCTGGTGGTGCTGGCCTGAGTGGTAGCACCGGCCGAGGGGGTGATATCGCGGACGTTCTTCTTAGCCGCCATTGTTGTAATTCGGGAGGGTTTGTTGGGTGAGTTGGACTATTTGTTCGGTGTGGGTGTTTCTTTCGATGTTATGAGGCTTTGGTGATGGTTGATTCGTAGTGTTTGATGCTGGTGTTGGTGGATTTGGTTAGTTCAAGGTAGGTAGTTCAAAGTGCAGTACGGAGTAGGAGAGCTTCCTTTGAACACGAAAGCTCCAAGGTGAATGGAAGGTGATTGGTTCACGAAAAGCCCAGAATCCGGGGGTTAGACCCACGCTCACCACGAACTAGGTATGAGGTACGTACCTCGAATATGTCGTCAATGGCCGAGAGCTCCGCAGCTTCATCTTAGACAGAAAAGAACAAGTTGCTGTTTCATCTCGAAAATTTACAAATTCCATTAACAGATCAGAGAGTAAGGATATAGGCAATACAATGGTTAGTAATGAGCCCTATAACAACATTGATCAGCTAGTTGGCTAACAAGTTTAGACCACTGTCAATTACCACGATCTTGAGCTTCCCGCCTACATCCTCGGTGCTCTGACCGCAGGAGGTGGTATCATGGGATACGCGCGCACAAGATCTGTTCCTTCAATCGTTGCTGGCTGTGCTGTTGGATTCTTATGTAAGTCTCAATATTATCTCCCTTGTCTTCCCCGTAGCGTGTCAACGTGTTAACGCTTGCTTGTAGATGCTCTTGGTGGCTATCGCATTCAGAATGAGCAGCCTTATGGAGTCGAGCTTGGTCTTTTAGCCTCCGTCGTTCTTGGCGGGTCTGCTTTCCCCCGAGCCCTTCGCCTCAGGAAACCAGTTCCAATTCTTCTCAGTGTCATTTCAGCATTTGGCCTCTTCACCTACGGTTCTGCTCTTCGAAGGAGGGCCTGAGACAACTGTTAGATGATGATAGCTTAGTGAAAACAATGGTACGATGCAATATAATCACTTGTTCTGGATCGATGGACTGGCTATCCGGAACTGTTCCGACTCAGTGTGAGACATCGATATAGTGTTGTGATATGCTTAACACCAGGACCCGGATCACTTCCCTCAATTGATATACGATATGAGAAAGAGCTTTAAATGCAGTTCTATCGACATGGTGTATTGTCAAGAGATCACCGCAGGATTTTGGTAGCGCTCAGGTCAGGCTCTTCATGGTAAGAAGATAGGAATCAACGGCTTCAAAACGCGTGCAAGTAGAATCTTACGAGGCATGAACTTCTTCTCTCATGCATTCTACTTGCAACTTTCCCAAGTAGACTATAGCGGCACAACCGTTACTTGTCGTGTTATGGTTTCTCTGATCCCACAACCAAGCTTTCATCCATGGAATGTCGATATTGAACTTACTAAGCCTGGATGACATACTGAAAAATGGCAGTGTAAGGGGATCTTTGGCATGTCACTCTAAGACATGTAGACTGCAGAAGACGTTGCTTTAAACTCATCTGAACTTAGTTGTCATATTGTTCCCAGTCTTTAACCACTACAAACATTATGAGACAGAAGAAAACTGCAGAAGACTTGCGTTAGCTGCAGACTACTAGAGGCAACTGCGTGGATCGATTGATAGTAGGTAATCTCAAGATGATCATCAGCCTTTTGGCATTGGAATGGATATTATTGATGAGTGCATTAGGGTACTTTTGAAGCCCCCCGGTTGTAGTTGCTATTCAGATATGGGCTGCTTATGAAAGGTATATAAGGAACCTTCTTGATCTCATCCATCGAACTGCTTAAACTGAAAGTCAGAGGAAAGCAACGTTCGCACTCGGTTTGTTTGATTCCACAATATCTTGTTGAAGATGGGGTTTCGTCTGTCAAGTCTCGTTGCCTTAGCGGCACTGCTACGTGCTTCATACGCATTCATCGTCATGGCAGACACAGACGGAAACGTTCTGGCCTCTGCTATCTTTGGCACTGGTATAAGTGTCATCTCAGCATCTTTTACAGGCGCATCGGACAGTTCTGGAACATTCACTGATGGACCTTTTGGTATGGGAGACGCAGCGATCCTCACCTCGGGAGCTGCTGTGGGAGCTCTTCCAGATGGAGACCACTACGTGAATAATGGTGCGGCTGGGTCAGTAACGTATTGCGGCGGCAGTTCAAGTTACGACGCTGCGACATTGACTGCGGATATCATGCTTCTTCCAGGTTTCGGAGGAATGAGATTCGAGGTTGTCATGGCTTTGGAAGAATCTGGGTTAGTAATATTGGCAACAAAGTGTTTTACAGTCAACTAATGGACCAAGGGGCGCTTCTGATCCAATTGGCATATTCCTAAACAACCAGAACTATGATTTGGACGGTAATGGGAACAGGCTGACCGCGGTGAGCCCGTGGATGTCACAACCTCTGATGATCGTACCGCCCAACAGCGTTACCTCATACCCCGGCTCGTCGCAGCCTTACTGGACCGATGTACCGTCACTTCCCGGCGTTCCGCAGACTGTCGTCGTCGCGATTTGTGATTCTGGAGATGCCGGGTGGGACGCAGCCCTGATGATTAAAGCTGAAGCCTGCGTTGGCTGCAACGCACCTTTCCGGCTTGCCTACGTCACAACCACAACTACATTGGCAGCAGGCGATACTCCCTACACCTCTACTATCACTGCTTCGGGAACCGTGTCCGGAACGATCGAAATCGGTGTAACAGCAGAAGAAACCTCCACCACTACCGCGGAGCCTACGACGACGACAGTTGCAGACGAGACAACAACTACCTCTGAAGAGCCCCCTACATCAACTACTCAGGATGAGTCAACAACAACTTCTCAGGGGGCAATTAGTACTGCTGAAGATACTAGTATGGCAACAACTAGCAAAGAGACGACCACTATGACCACCCCTTAGGAGACAACTACTACAACTGCCAAGGAAACAACATCCACTGCTTCAGGAACTACCACAGACACTACCACAGACGTTATAGAGACATCGACCGAAGCCAGTAGCTCAGTCACTTCAGAAGAACTCCCAAACTCTACCATGATAACAGCAGATACAGCAAGTGTCGAACGAAGTGACACAGTTACAGAGTATTCAACTATCGTAATCAAATCCACTACTACCCCAACATCTGATACTACCACTAAAACAGCTCCAAAGTCTTACAACGAAAGCACTACCAGCCTCGAAACAACGAGTTTGTCCGAAGGCTCCATAGATAGTACAACTATCTCTCAGGAAGAAGTTCAAGTGTCATCAACTATCCTAGCAGTCCCAACATCTACAGATGAGGTCACCCTGAGCTTGAGTAGTGACCGCTTAAGCGAGTCAGCAACAAGTAAGCTCCCACCGCATATATCTAAAGGCCCATATTCCCTGCCACACTCATTGCATTTACAGCTGCAAAGAGCTCAGTACTAACAGCAAAACTAGCCCCCATACTGGAAATGACCACAACCGAGTCCTTGGAAACAAGTGCTGCCGAAGAGACGGAGTCCTCGACAGACACAATTTCAAACTCAGCGGAGGAGACAAGCTTTAGTGATGGTAAGACACTTATAACGACGAGAGTGACATCTGATGTTTCCCCCTTAAACCTCACTCCATGTGCATAAACTGGATCTGACAATAAGCTTTCTACAGCCATCACTTCAACAGCCCAGGACACACCGTCTCCAGCGACATCAACAGCTGCTACCTCATCTGCCGTACCGTCTAACCTAGCAGTGATCGGGACTTTCAAGTTCTTCGGTTGCTTAGGATCTGCAGCTGGTTATCCCAGCTTCGACTTGATCGGAGAGGGATCTGATATGACCACTGCAGAGTGTGCCAGGTTAGGAAAAGGACGTGCTTGTATAGGCATCTACGAGAGGTAAGTTGGGTCATTAATGCTACGCTCATCTGGCTCATCTTAGTTAGGTCCTGTTATGCGGCAGCTACTTTGGACTCTGCTGAAACTGTTACCAACGGTCGTTGTGATCTGCCATGCCCTGGGGACCCGGGCCTGTTCTGTGGCGGTGTGATTTTGACCGACTCAAGCCCGGACTCGCGCCTTCGACGTCGAGATGCCCCTCCTAGCATTTTGCTCACCTTGTATGCGCAGATTGAAGCCGTATCCAGCTCTTTGACTACTTCGGAAGCTCCTAGCACAACAGAGATATCTTCTCTCACAGTCTCTACAGAGATCACTTTTCAACCTATCTTGACCTCTGAGTCTTCCGGCCTGCTTACCGAGAACCCGACAATTTCGAATTCTCCACCCTCAAGCACAGAAACATTTGTTGAGTCTGTCATCACCCTTGAGCCTTCAGTTCCTCTAGATCACAAGGCGCAAAGCCGATCACGCCCCCATTCCCGACAACTGGCTCTTATAATACAAGGCAACTTCACCAGAACCGAAGCTGCGGTGTCAATAATCACCACTGTAACATACACCATTGTTGACCCTAATAACCCGTCTGACTTGACTATCACTGAGTATTGTACCACGTTGCGACCGCCCCCTTGCCACAGATGTCAGTATCAGAAACTGCCAACAGTTGAGATGACGACTATCGAGGTGAGTTGCAACAGGTGTGGCCACAATGGAGAGAACACCATTGCTATTACTGTTCCAGCCGGTGCAGCCGTCGCAGCTCCCACAAGAGAATATGCGGCTCACGAAACCCACATTGCTGAACATTACGAGCCTAAGCCAGATACTCAGGGGACTCAGCCCAAGAACTCTTCCCCTATAGCCAAGTTTAGCCATGGTCAAGCGGAGCCTTCTGCAGTGCCTCTGGGAGGAAACGGTTATTCTGATGCCCCCAACCCAACGTTTCACCGCAGGCCAGCTCCAACTCATACACCAGTGATTGTGCCAGATGCTTCTATTGTCATTGTTTCAGGGGCGATGGTAAAGGCGATCGACGGAATGCTGATGACAATTCTCTTGATGGTTGGTCTTGCTTTTCTCCTATAGAGATTTCACCGAGTCATCGACCCTAGTTTGCTTTCTCCCTTTCTTCTTCTTCTCTTCATTTTTGCATCTTTTCAAGAGCCAAGAATGAGGTAGATAATATTGTAATACTGTACATATTTCAAAATACATAGTGTCCTGCTTGATGATAGATCTTGGCGTCCCAATACAAGTTTGGTTTCAAGAAGTGGTCGTGATATAGGGACATGCACCTCATGGCGACTAAGAGCAACCTAGTAACTGAAGTAGGGTCGTATGATGATTAATACTTGTACTGTCACAATCTCATGCTTCCTTGTCATGAATTTATCGCCCAGAACGCCAGCCAAAATGTTTCTAGTATACAGGTCGAATACAGCCCATCGTCAATGGATGCGCTTCGTGTCGAATTCGGGTCGTTGGCGTCGTATCGTGGGGTGTTTCCATATCACAGTCCTAATTCCCGCTGCTGCTCCCGGATTTTGTCGCGCTTCGCCCGGGCAGCGTTTCGGTTCTCGGCCTGCATCTTTGATCGTTCAATCTTTAAGCATTCGTTGACCTTCTCTTTGGCGTCATTGCAGCTCCCAACAGCCTTGTGCATGAAGCCTTGGCTGTGGCACTGTTCGAGAGCAGCGATGACCTGTTCGCACGCTGTAACTTCAGTTAGCGCACGGTGGCGATAAAGCTCTCAGTGGACTTACCCAGAGCGTTCTTTGTGTGAAGATGAGGATGCATGATGATGTTGATATACTGGACAGAGTTCGAGGACCCTGAAAGAAATACAGTGATCGCCACATGCTGAGATTGAATATATTGGGCCGGGGTGCACGGACCAGGCGGGAGGCTCCATGGGATTTGGAGGGGCATTGATCGTATTTGCGTTGGCTTCTATTTCCACACAAGAGAGCATCTATTGATACAACAACCACTACGGAGTAGAGAGAAGCAATATATCGGAACACTTTGCTTCCTTCAAAAAAAGATGTCTTCAGCGGCTCAAGTACCTGCTAAGAAGCAGCAAGGTCAGCACAACCCTCCTTCTGACACATCTCATGACGCCGCCTCTTACTCACGTTGTCTAGATCTTCAAGTCACCTACTCCAACTACAAGAACACTCTTCAGCAAATAGCTCAGAGAATTGGCGACATTGAGCAAGAAGCCGAGGAACACAAGTAAGTGGCTTACTCTTCACTATTGTCTTCACCGTCGTTCAACCAGCTTGAGCATGGTGTCGGCTTGCCCCAAACTACCTCCTCCCACAACATGGTGTTACCGCATGTTGAACTAGTGATTCTGATTTGATCTTCAACAGGCTTGTTTTAGAGACACTAGAGCCCCTTTCAGAAGACAGAAAGTGTTTCCGTCTCATCAATGGTGTGCTTGTTGAGAGGACGGTCAAGGATGTAGTACCAGCCCTCAAGACCAACCAAGAAGGGCTTCGCAAGGTGCTGGATGATTTGGTGAAGCAATACAAGACGAAGCAGGATGATCTCGAGAAGTGGAAGGTAAGAGAAATTTCGAAATGATTTCAAACCTTGGTGTAAGAGTACAGCCAATACTAATGATTCTACAGAAGAAGAACAATGTGCAGGTTGTACAGCAATAATGAGACTACGGGGACAGAATAAAACAAAACGTTTGCATTAGTGTCACAGAGGATTTATTTTTGATAATCACCAAAGAATTGCTTGCTTGCGATTTGTTAGATATGCCACTTATGAACACAGCCTCATATGACAGAGCTTGCAAAAACGCAATTACTCCTCATGATCCCTTCTCTCCTACAAATGCCACTCCATCGGACCTCCCGATGTTTCTACTCCAGCTTCATTTGGACGCGGATGAGACGGATTTCCGTGGCCTGCTTGCCTTCCAAATGTCTGCCTTTGCGAGCAACACGACGGAAGAAATGGAAAGATGGTGTTGATGCGTTGTACACTTGCTGCGCATTGTGGGGTTATGGCGGCAAAAGCGTCTGCATGCCCAACCGCATTGAGGCCCCAGAAGCATCAGAGTTTTTGACATGCAGGACGTCAAACACACAATGCAATGTAATGCAACGCAAGACCTAGACAGCGGGCATGTGTTTGTATGGACAGAAACACCCCGGTTGACGAGGCTTGCCCACCGGTTGCATTAACTGGCCATATGTACCTTCGTGTCGGACCACCGTTGACGATGGTGATACCTTTTGAGGAGAAAAATGAGGAAATTTCCGCACACTCAATAATCTGTCTGAAACTCATGACTTTTTGCGAGAGTTACATCATATTTCATGCCTCAACTGAAGACGTGTGCATCAAGGCGAACTGCATGAAAATGAGAAAGCCAAAGGATGACAAAGATAGTACGATGGACAGCTGGCGTTTTCCATGTGTATGCAACGTCAATCAAAATTACATGTCTGGTTGATCTTCACCGAGATCTGAAAAGAGTCTGATCGATATGGGGCAGTCTAGCCATGAACTGCAAGTCATCAGTTGCTGCCTTCACTCCGACAGCTCTCCACCACCTTGTCAAGAGTAGCAGTATCATCATGACTTTGTGGGGGCTAGTGCATTCCTCTGGCGCACCGGATCGGTTGTTGACATGCAGAAGCCATGATATGTACTTCTGACTGGTTGATACTGCACTTGTCTCCCCTGCTCAAATGGAGGCCCTGCGGCACAGCGGTCGTTCCAATGCTCTATCAGACGCTTGCTGTTCCGTGAAAATATGATCTCTGGAATGGCTTTGATGAGATCAAGTCCAATCAGACCTGAAAGACAGAATGGCTGATATTAGTGGCTTACCGATAACGCCTTCACAGGCTTGTTTGTTACTGAAAACCGTTGTATCAAACCTCAATGGACTGAGTGTAAGATCTTCAGAAACTCTCATCATCGCAGCACATCAATAAAAGATCTACCACTTTTCGTTGTCATACCGCCAAGTCGTTACTTAATGCACATTGCCGGCTTCACATTGACTGTGCCAGGGGGCGGTCAGCAGGAACTTTGATGAGGCTATCACAGTCGTTTATCCTAACCAGATACTGTGAAATATGTTCTGAAGCTGTTTGTGGCTTGGCCAAGATGGATGCGTTGGGTTCCAATCATGAGAAAGCCTTAACATTTGGCATGAACTCCATATTGCTTACATTGGAAGATTTGTTAAGGTTTAAGAAGCCGTGATGAGCTTCGAATAATGAACTAAAGTCCCAAATCAACTGGAGGGATCAATGGCATATGGTGGTAAGGCCTCTTGGATTGGTACAATCAAGCCGTAACTGAGATGATCAACACTCCAGTTTGTCGGGTCCTTGCACCAGGCCGTTGACCATGTTATGTTTCACAAGGAGGCTGAACTATTTATTGGACTGTAATTTTTTTTTTAAGCTAGGCTGAGAACTCGTGGCTAAGTTGTTGGCTTGCATCTGAGGCATACTATGCGGAAGCTTACAGGTTGCGACGTACAAATGAGGCCGACAATGAGTTACCCCAATAGCTCAGCCCAAACTGAACCCTGGCGATGGAAGCGTGGATACAGTTTTGATGGGTGGCTTGATGAAAATGCCATTGTCGAATAAGGAATCAGAGTGGCCCCACTCTTCCGTTACCGCCCAGGTGGACTTGATCATGACCGGTCAAGTGCCTGATAGTGAGGGAATGCCTGGACGTCATTTTGAGAAGGCATTGGAGATGGGGTCATATTCGCAGAGATGGATGTGTTTGTTGAGAGAGATATCCTGATCCAACAGCGCTGCAGGTAAAAGGCCTCGCTGCAGCGCATCTATAGCAGAGCTGATATTGGGTGTAGTACCGGAATGCACATCTCGCACGTTTCCTCGGCCAGTACAGGACAGTAGGTATTATCACTGTAAACACGGGTTCTTTTTCGTACCATGGTCCCCCAAGCCAAGGTAGGTGAAAAAGAGTTTGCGACACACCGCCTGGGGCCATGCTCCTGTGTACCCATGGGAGTGTTTGCAGCAACTTGCCTACCTGCTTTCCTAGACAAGCCCAGGGCTTTTGGCTTTAGCGGCTGAAGGAATCAAGGAAGCGAGCAGATGGATGGTCCATCGAGCGAGTATTCCTTGTCCGGGTCAGTCGGATTGATATAGCGGTGTCGAAAGGATCAATAGCTAGTTATACAGGAATTTGAGCATCTTCTCAGCACTGTGCCTATAAGCTTTGGTGTTGCTTTCTTGTGAGGGTTTGTATGGCTAATAAACTTCAATGTGCTGATTCTGAGTTGACTTGACCCTACGCTGAAGGTCTGCCAGCTCATCAAAAAAGGTTAGATACGACCCCAGCTCGTTATCGATAATGTCTAATATGGAAGCGGCCTCCAGAGTCGAGGAGCTACCTCAGCAATGGCGCCAGGGTCTAAAAAGTTAACAGTGCGGGTTGAATTACGGATAGTTAGTGTGTACCTAGGTTGCTGGGGCCAGGCACGCTTTAGGCTTTCAGCCTTAGCCTTGGGTTTGTTGTTGGCGTGTCAGGGAAACGAAACATCTCTTCGAGTTAACCTCACTTCCACTTCCACTTCCATCCGCCACCACCAAAAGCTGACCAAGTTTCTTCACCTTGCCCAAATCGATCAACGCAACTTTTGACTAATTGGATCGCGTCTTGACCGCATATCCACTACTTACCATCTTAATCGTCTGGCTTGCTTAATAGCAGCTGCAATCAATCAATTGTAAGTCTCTTTTTCTCAGAAAAGAACCCCACGCCCGCTGCTGCACTCCACATATGCACCTCAACTGCGACCACAAGCGAACAACTCAGACACCCTCTCGCTCGCTGCTCCTCGCACTCTCACTCACTCTAGCCTCGCCTCCATCGCCACTGAGCTCTTTGCTTTCCCCTGCTGGCGAACCCCATCGCGCTCCATCATCAATCAGTCATCGAATCTACACACGCCCCAGCCCCGGCCTGTCCTGGTCGTCTTTGGCCTCCCGAGCTATTATTGTTCCCTCTGACTCTGGATCTGACGCGATTTGGTAGAACCCCCGCGGCATATTAGAGCTGACATTGGCGAACGAGACGCTTGCTATCCTCGTGTAACACATTGTTCAAGCTCCGTACCTGGTAGAACCTTCGCACTCCCGTGCAATTCGCCGTTGGTCTCCAGCTAAACCGCGACCCGAATCTGCGCCGCTCCGTCCCGTCGATTCTGAGACGCTTCCGGGCGACATCACTACCTACTGAGGTGTATCGACATCGCCATCGCTGTTGACCTGCGTCCTGCCGTCCTGCGCGTATCCTTTGAGCTTCCAACGCGTGTGCTACAGCTTTGTCTTGCGCGCGTCGGCCTTTGCTCTTGATTTGTATCTATCAGCCGGCTCAGGCCTTTTACAGAACAGCTCGAAGCTCGCGCGACTTGTCTACCTCAGGTTGATCTGTATTTCCTAGACTGTACGTACCAATATGTCTTTGAATCAAAGCCCCTTCCTGTCCTCCTCCCATACCATGCATGCCCTTAATCCTCTACCGGACGGACCTCGAAGTCATGGTCCCCCGCTTTCTCTTCACTTCACTTGGCTTTTACACCGGAGGGGGCCCACCCCCCTCCGGTGCCTGCTCCGCTCCGTGTCCTGTATCTTGGTTACCTTACGCTTACCTCACCTCTCCTTGTCTCGACAATATACATCCACATCAACCACTCCTTACCTCACAAGCACACGCCCCCAAAATTCCCCAAGTGGACAGCGTCATAGCCCCAAGGTCCCGGGCCAGGGACCACCTGCATTAGTGAAGAGGAACCCTCATCGGTACAGTACTCTTTGGTTGACTTTGCACAGCACCGCAGAACCAAGACCCCTCCTCCTCTCCCGCACACCCTGACGCTTGCAAGCCCTACCATCTGCGACGTGGCCAGGGGACACATCATCGCAAGGTCCAGCTGTGCGAGCCCGAAATCCCCTTTGACAAAGGACGCTAGCAGCCGCTGCAGGTAGCCAAATATGTCGGATTCCCCCCAATCCGCTGCTCCCAAGGAGGTTGACCATGGTGCACCGTCACCCGACGACGAAGCACAAATGAACGAGCAACAAGACCCACAAGCCGCAAACTCAGCGGGCTACGAGTATGAGGGTGTAAAGGAACAGGATCGATGGTTGCCAATAGCCAATGGTATGTTATCTATCTACAGAGGCATCCTGATATGATTTGTTCGTCCCTTTCTGCGCGAGCTGTTTGACGCCTCAGCCCGCCCAGCCGTGCATATCTGGATCCCTCTCATGTCTTGCGATTCGCCCTCCGAATCACCCAAAGCGCCTCGCGCCTCCAAAGCCGACAGGGCTGATGAGCTTGATGCTAACATTCGAAACTTTGCTCCAGTTGCTCGTATCATGAAAAACGCACTACCTGAAAACGCAAAGATCGCGAAAGAGGCCAAGGAGTGTATGCAAGAGTGTGTCAGTGAATTTATCTCTTTCATCACAAGCGAGGGTGAGTTCTGGATTCACAGCCTTACTGAGACTTGCACTTGAAAATCCGAGTCATGTCTTGGATCTGCAGCATGCTGACTTGCACAGCGTCGGAGAAATGCCAGCAAGAGAAACGCAAGACCGTAAATGGTGAAGACATTCTTTTCGCCATGACGTCTCTCGGTTTCGAGAACTACGCGGAAGCGCTGAAAGTTTACCTCAGCAAGTACAGAGAGGTAAGTCAAGTACTCTACCAGCAGGGACCCTGGATCTGTTGAGTGAATGAGTTGCAGGTATGCTCCTTGTAAGCTTCATCGCTGAAGGAGCCTAGACCGAATAGCAAGAGAAGTGTTTGGGGATACTTCTATCATTCAGTTGCTAACGCGAATCACCAACAGCAACAGAATCAGTCGAACCGCGATCGAGTGGGGATCGATAGTAATCCACAATGGATGAACGATGCCAAAACAGAGCCTAGTGCCGTGGGCGAGTTTGGACAGGACGGAAACGGCGTCGAGGCTGGGGGTGATCCCAACTACATTTATGCCTCGCAACCTGGCCACAATGGCAACGCTGCCGAGGGCTACTAAAATGCTGCCTGCAGTGAGGAGCGGACGACGAAGCATGGCCCCAACAACCCACTCCCTGGTCCTAACAGCGATCTTCCAACGTCCACTCGAATGGTTCTTCTAACTAGCGGCAGCATATCCCCTGAACAGCACAGGCTCATCATATCGGTTGCGAGTATTAGCTCCGTGAACGGTATCGATAGCAATCCAATCATCTCAAATGCTGCACTGTAACGCAAGTGTATTTTTGTTCACAAGAAGCTTTCCTCCAGGATATGTACGTGGACTTCAGGAACGATGGCAGACTCACATGGTATGAGGTGGTATTGAGGACGGTATTGTAGGGAAGGGGAGGGAGCATATATGGGAGATATAACTGGGTTTCTGTTCAGAGATAGAGGTGCGATTTGCGTCTGGTGCTTACCTGCAAGCGTGGGAGCAGTCCCAAAATGATTAGTGTTAATAATCACGACAGTCAGAAAGGGTCTTTGAGATGCAGACTAACGGATATGCATTGAGTCCAGAGGCAAAGGAGTTTTGGGCCAGTAGTTTTCAGATGAATGAACACCCACAGTCTGTTTATTTCAGAATTCGTCTAAGTGTTTGAGACTATACCTCTTGTTAATGTTTTGACAGTGTGGTAACGGCATGAGCTATGAATGCAAAACGACAGTTCCTAGATGGCGTTTTCTCACAACTAGAAAAATAATCATTTATTTATGAAGTTGTGATCACGAGCGAAACTTGGCGGGTTTCCCGCAGTCATTGAAAGGTCAATAACCAATCTCAATGGGAAGTCGATATATGCAATAAGAACAACAGTTACAATGTATGAATTGAGGTTGACTTCAATATCAAATGTGACGCAATCACTAAAACAAAAGTAGAGTGACGAAGATACACCACCTTTCCCCATTCGGAAGAGCATCTGAGGCACGTGTGGTCTCCACCAAAAATCGTCGAAAAATTGGGTACCCGACAGAAATTGGAAAAAAAAGTTCCAATGGCCACCAGCGCTTAACAATTGACCCTCGAGCTTTCTTCATCATCGCTTCCACAAGGCAGGAAAAGAAAACCGAGCTCTCCATCTTCCGGCACTTGTGCTGTTGAAACATGCTTATTATGACTACTGATTCTTTACAGTCAAAGTTTCAACATATTCTTCAGTCCATAATCATACCTTGATTGCCCACCCGAAGCACCCCTCTCTCTGTTGCCTGAGAGACGCCACCATCACTTCGAGCCAACCATACTCCCCTCCATCGAGCGACAGCGCACAACGAAGCGAGACATCATCAGGCTTTCAGTAGGGCCTACATCAATGAGACCCTTTACACCTACGACCAGGAATTTCTCTGGTCCTGTTCCAAGGAGCTCCACGCCTGTCCGCTCCATCCTTAAACCTGCATCTGTCTTGGGGAGGAGAAAGGCCGAGTATGCTGGACTAAGCGACCCCGTCGACGTACCCGAGAGCCCCACGAAACGCCGCAAAATCTTGATAGACGAAACCCGAAACGTGACGTACGAAGTCGGACGACGGACCATGGATGAGGTGAAGCTCGAAGTCAGGACTGCCCTTGAAGAGCACCTGAGAGGAAACGACAGCCAATACGACACATTGAAGGAGCTCTTCGCCAGCGACAAGCAGCGGTACCTACCACCCGTCGTTGGAGAGGAAGATGATACCCTAAAACCCCACGAACTCCAGGTTTACGTGGTGGCTCTTACTGGATGTGTCCCCATTCTCAAAAACAGGCTCTGTAATGGTCTCGTCCATACTGTTCTGAATTGCTCCTGGCTTGGACGAGACGATGCCTTCGTGAAAGTGTTTACTCATTTCCTGGCGGCCCTGGTCAGCGCCCAGGGTTCGTACCTGTCACCGGTTCTGATGATGATGGTGGGGAAATTCTGCGACAGTCGATCTTCAGTGTGGAGTGTCCCAGATTTCCCTGAGGTCAGCCGCGAGACCATGCGCAATCGACTGCACAGCACCCTACAGTACTTGCTTCAGATGTTTCCTTCCGCAATCTCAGTGCTCGAGGAGCTCCTCGTGAGCAAGTTGCCGTTCCACAACGAGTCCATGCGTGTACACATGGCGTATGTCGACAACCTTCTTCGTATCAAGGACTATGTGCCCGACTCGCGTGACGAAGTTTTTGATATTATCTTGAAACGAGTTGTCCAGATCGACTCTCAGATGCAAACCGATCTGGAAGATCTCGACGATGATGTAACTGCTGCCGTCATGTACGCGCTGCGCGAACACTCAGAGGGAGATGCGTGGGAGAACGACGACGTTTCCGACGACGAGAGCGATGCGGAATCGGTTCATAGCGACGACCCCGATTTCGACGAGGATGTCGCCAGAATCAAGTCGATCAAGGGAAGCGTTGAAAAGATGGATGCCATGATGGACACACTGTTCAGCGTCTACACTCCTCATTTTACCAACCCTGGGTCGGACGCGGCGTTCGACATGTTTACTGTCCTATTACGTGAGTTTGAACAGCTAGTGCTGCCCACATACAAGTCTCGACACACGCAATTCCTCATTTTTCATTTTGCTCAGATGCATGAGCGCCTCACAGACGCATTCTGCGGCCAGCTCATTGCCACTGCGTTCCAAGGAAACACGCCCAACGTCCTCAAGCAATCTGCTGCAGCATATCTCGCCAGTTTCGTGGCTCGTGGCGCCCATCTACCAAGCGGCCTGATCCGAAGTATCTTTGGGCTTCTTTTACATCACTTGGACCAGTACCGCAAGAAATATGAACCTTTATGTCGGGGACCAGACCTGATGCGTTTCACGCCATACTACAGCCTTGTTCAGGCCACACTCTACATATTCTGCTTCCGCTGGCAGGATTTGATCGTATCGACTCCGGAGTTTGTGGACCCCGAGGATCCAGCTTCATACATTGGTCAGGAGATGGAGTGGATGGGAACATGCAGAAAAGATCTTTCCGTGCAGATCTTCAGCAAACTCAACCCTCTCAAGGTCTGTGCGCCGGTAATCGTCGAGGAATTCGCCAAGATCTCACATCGTCTCAATTTTATGTACGTCTATCCGTTGGTGGAGAGCAACAAACGTGTTCGCTTGACGCAATATCTCACGGCCACCTACTCAACAGGAGGAGCTCTTCGAGATGCTGGCTATGAGACACAAGATGAGAGCTTCCATCAGTTAGACCCTTATTTCCCATTCGACCCTTATCAGCTGCCGGTTAGTAAAAGGTGGCTCGAGAACGACTACGTGCATTGGAAGGCGGTGCAAGGGCTAAACGCCGAGGACGAGGACGACAGCGATGATGATATTGATGACGACCTTGATGAGGACGAGATTGAGGAGGGCACAGCGACGGACAGCGATGGTGAAGATTATGAATAGAGACGTGGCATAGTCATTTACGACGGAAGCATGGTTTGCGATTTGTGGTTTATAAAACACAGCAAGGCGTTGGGGAGGATTTGTTTGATTTACAAAGGCTTGGTTCTATACCCGAGGGTTCGGATGTGAAACGATGTCGAAAGTTGCCATGAGATGAGAACGAGTTATGGAATGCGCATACACTCTTCTAGACAGTGAGCAGAAAAGGAAAAGTTTACAACCTAAGATATATCCCTTTACAGTTTTGTGTCACCATTCATTTGTGTTTGTAATCATTGTGCATGACTACTAATACCATCTCCGCGGAAAAGATGAACACCTGTGACGTAGGAGAAATCGTCAGTGAGGTCACAAAGGGGTTCTTTCAATTCTCAGTCAGAGTGCTAAGTATATGACCTAGATCTAGGGGCGGCAGAAAACCTCAGCCTAGAGTCTTGTGTGACGAGAAGGCTTAGATAAGGTATTTAGTAGGGATATCTTAGGGCGCTCTATAATGAATTTGGCTTGTTCTCTGATCAGTTTATTTTCTTGCCTTAATGAAAGGTTTTAATATCAAAGTCTTCTGACAGCTGCGAATGAATGGGGAAACTTGGAGCCGAAAGCCCTCTCGGAATAGGCAGAAAAACTCCGATTCAGCTCGTGACTCGACAACATGTCTGCTTTTCTGACTTGCATATTCTCTTGTCATAAGTAATGTATTTGGATATTTTCTCCCTCTCCCCTCCCTCTCTCCTCTCATCAAAACTCTTCTTCTTTTCTGCTCTGACGGGCGGTTTTATGTCCAGCTATTTTTAGTTCCTATCCTTGCCTTCTCTTCCTTCCTTCTTTCTTCTATTCCATCTACCGAACTCGCACGGGGCATATTCCGCTTCGAGATTTAATCCGCCCGCGCTTACTTAACCCAACCCATCCCAACGTAACAACTTCGAAACCCACTCAAACTTTGAGACTCAGTCATTAAAGTGGGCTCATTCTCGAACTTACATACAAAAGCCTCCAGCAACAAATTGCCAATTAATCACGTCATGGCAAATACAGCTACAGCTGCAGCAGACGAGAGACCTTCTTTTACCGAGTTTCTCAAAAAGACTAAGCAAAAGGTCGCTGGATCGCCATGTGAAGGCCCTGACTGTCCCACGCCCCAGCGGAGGGGGAGGAAGAGTAGAGGCAGTGTTGGGACGAGCAGTGAGTGTAAGTATAGAGCGTGCCCTCGTTTATCTTTCTGTGCGATATCAGTCGATATCTTTCGTCCGCTCGATTCCGTAAAGGTCCGGTTTAGTGACTGGCCACTCTTCGACTTAGAATCTCAGACAGTCGTGCAAGACATCTCACACATCACCAAGACACCACTAACACACCCCAGCACCCGAAAACAGTAGTGAAACTTCACCCCAGAAGTCTCGCAAGTCTCTTACTGCAACTGAGAAAGCAAAGTTGCGCCGGACCCAGGTTCGACGGGCTCAGATCCAACATCGCCAACGCAAAGCAGAATATCAGAAGCAACTCGAGCTCGACATCACTCACTTCCGTGAACTTATCGCCTTGACGGAATTTGAGTCTGAACAACTCAAAAAGGACAATGACTCTATCAAAGAACTATTAACGAATAAAGGCATCACTATCCCAAGATGCAAGTCTGGTACCTGCTCTATACGTCCCCGTCTCACGAAGGACGTGGTTGCTGGCGACAATGATGCTTGGGTCGATGACACGCTGGGCGTCAAGTTGAGGGCCGAGGATCCTACTTTTCAAGAATACGATCAAGATGGCGGAGAGATATTTGCCGATATCAACGTCGACGACATTATTGTTACTCTCAAGAAGGATGAATCGATGGAGACACCAGCTTTCAGTATCCGATCAAACGAATCGAGCAGCAACGCTACGAGTTCGCCACCGCCCTTACCCGATCTCAACCTGACCCCTGATGAGGAGCAAAAGGCTGTCAACTTTATCCTCTCGTAAGTCCATACTGAAGTTCATACTGCATGGTGAATGTTGTGATGGCCTCGCTGACATTTCACAGACTTGAACATATCTGTTGGGATCACTTCTTCGTTGGTGATTTTCCATCTCACTCTCACCTCTCCAACGACGAACCCAAAGGCCACTGCCTCATGGCGTCTTCACTCTGCATGGCCAATGCACCTTTGGATGTATTTGGTGACCGCAAGCTAGTCTCTTCAGCATCATCTTGCCACAATCGTCGTTCTCTCGGCCTGGATCCTTACGTACCTCCTGTGCATCTGGAGTGGCCATCGCCCCGAATATCATTATCCTCCCTTTATGGCCTAGCACAGAGTCTCAACCCCGGCGATTTGGAGATCACGCCTGTACAAGCCTGGTTCGAGCTAGCGTCACGCTTCGACAAGAGTCTTCTGCTGGAAAGACTAGACTTACTAGGCACGGAACTTGTTGGCGTATCGAAGTGTCTGGAGTTCGGGGCTGTTATGGAGAAAGATGCTTTCGAGAGTGTTGTTGCGAGGGTGTACGGGGGCACTCTTGAAGAAGCCATGGCTGCCGCCGCGATTATTGATCCACAACTGGGTAGTGTTTGCGATATTTCTCGCATGAGGAATTTTCAGGCCAACCTTCTCACGAACCAACTAGGCTTCGTGGGATATGCTCAGAGCTAGGGTGTTCCGTAGCCAGGGGCTGAAGTTTTTTATGTTGGGTCCGGGGTTTTCATTTTCTTGTTTTCTCCCATTTCAAACGGCTGAAGCCGAGTACTTCAAGGCGCATTATCGAGATGTCTCGTTGTAGGTCTAGAGTATCTCGGGGTTAGGTTTTACGAGATATCACTTTGCACGGTGGCCATCAAGGCTTGACAGGTTTTGAACCTACATACATATGCTTAGGACATTTTAACTCTCTTTTTGGATATTGTTCTTTCTTTCAACAGATAGGTCGCTAGAGAATATCCACTCTATGAAATCCATTCCCGCCTATTATACATGAGTTGTCATCTCTACAATGCTCTAACTATACTCATCTCATCAAAAATATCCTTCAACAAGCTTGAGATGCAGGCATCTCGATCAACTCGGCCCATTGCATAAGTAGACTCAAAGGCAAAGATGCTAAGCTGTCCAAAGAAGGGCCGGAGTACCTTCGCTACTAGCTCATCCTTTCTATCGAGGCTGACATCATCATTAATGCCACCTGGTCCGAGAAGGGGTCGTCGAGATGAGCCACGTGCCACTGGATTGACAACGGAAGAGGATTGGAAGTCCGAGCTATTGACAGAAGCCCCGAGCTCGTCAGATAGCTCGTCGACAAGGGCTACAGGTTGATAGGTGGATGGCCGATACACGGCATCGATAGTGTCAGTGATGAAGAGCCATTCATGAAGCTGGAAATCATCCGGCGCCACACAGATCAATAGATCTAAAAGCTTGCAAGCCTGCAAAACTGAGGCGTTGGTGTAAGCGTCAGAAGCAGTGCTGTTGTCGGGTGCAGCAACAGAAGATATTGCTGCATGAATCTCAGCGTTGACAACTGGCCATAGCATGCCTAGATGGATAGCACTAGTTCTCAAAGCCAGTGCACGGAATACCATGTAGATATCCGCTCTTGTAGTTGATGATGGCGAGGATGTTGACGAAGCGCCCAAAAGCTCAGCCAGTTTGCTAAATATTTCCGACAGATCCGAAACGAATGCATCTTCAGAGCCCGCAAGAATCAATGTGGCAATTCTCCGGAGGTTGAGTTGCGTCTTGCGATCAGCCTCGAGGCGAGCTGAAGTTGCTCCAACGCCAAACACAATGCCGGCCGTCGAAGGGGCACTAATACGACCCACGATCTCTGGCATCTTCTCCTTGTCTGTAAGAGTCCATTGTCTTAACAGCGGCAGCCAGTCTTCCTTGGCCAAATCAAGATCCATGGCAAAGAACTTGGGGTCATTAAAAGCATCACCGACATCCTTCTTCCAATTCTTCTGGTTATTGTGAACTCGTGATAATTCGTGTAGGAGACACATCGTGTTCTTTGATACTATGTCAGGGAATCCTTTAGCCCTCAATGTTGGTCCAATAACATTAGTAGAGATAGTGGCCGCAGCAGAGAGGACTCTGTCAGGTTCAACCAAGATTTTTGTCAGTTTCGGAACGATAGAGGCCAATATAGAGATGATGTCATCTGGCCCTTCGCTGGCTCCGTTCAGGGAGTTCCCAGAGTCGGATTTAGGAATACCACTGCCCGATGTTGTTGAGTCTGTGAATGCCACAGGTCTTGTAGTGAAAAGAGCAGCAAGTAGACGTATAAAAGTGTCCTGTAACGATGTTAGCAAACACGCAGGTTATAGATGAGGACATAACATACCCCTAGCTCCTTTCTCATCCTCCTCTGTTCTCCAAAGTTGGTGTTGTCAACTTTCTCACCTAAAAGAGCAGCAAATCCTAGGAGGTTTGGCAGTGTTTGTCTATGTGGGAATGGATTCGTGAGAAGGTCTTTGAGGAACGCCATGCAATCCTGCCATATTTCGTCCATAGCATCATCATCCAATGTCCTTGTGTACTCCACAAGAAACCAGACAAGATCGGTGTCTTGAAGGGATATTGTCATTGTGGACTTGGATGCAGTGTCTACGGCACCGGCACCAGTCCTCCGATAGATAGCATTGAACAAGGCAGGCATGCAGTGCTTGGGCCGGCATGCCTCTAACGCAGAAAGCATATTGAAGACCTGGGTTGGCTCAGCACCATCAATTGATTGTTTCCATAGAGCAATGACTGTCTCGAGGCATTGGAGATTCTCTGCAGCGAAGAGATGTTCAAGTAATCTCCTAGCACGATTACGCATGCGCAAGGATGTATAGTTGAATGACCCAAAGGAGCCTTGATCTTGCTTGCTTGAGTCATTGCCTTGACCCCATGTCCAAATCTTATAACAGATACGGACAGCATCCTGGAACGCCAGATGGACCGTCAGTCGGTCATTTGCTGTAGCACTGCGAGACTGGGGGGTATCTGATTGCCACACATTTGACACCATGCTTCCGAAGAGAGACTGGGGCTGATCCGGGCTCTTTACCACCTGTGTACGAGCCTCCTCGTTCAGGAGCTGTTGATGTGCCCGTGCCAGAACTTGCTCAAGACCATTGAGGAGAAAAATAAGGGTAGACTCAGGTGACGATTTCTCGCTACCGGGAGATAGGGCATTGGAGGAGAAGGTTTCCCGCAAGTTGGTGAAGGTTATACCGATTTCTCTGCAAAGTGTCTCAACCAAGGGAATAAGTACCTGGAAGATAGAATCAGAGTATAGCGGCAAGCACTCGGACACGAAAGCAACCCAGCTGTCTAGGACCGGGCGGCTACTGGGTGAGCTGAGACCATCTTGCAGGCACTGGAGAAGTTGAGGTGGCGGTGGCGAGATTATCCGGGCTTCTGGCACTGAAAGTGATGGTCGGCTTCCCCTTGGGTCGAATGAGGACGGCCGTCTTTCAGATATAGGGGAAGTTGGAACGTCAGCCGGGGCGATATCTCTAAGCTTGAGTGTATCATAAACAACATCAAGCAAAAGAACCTGCACATATCCATCCGAGCCTTGAAGAGACTTCTCGAGTCGATCGATGAGTACATTTTCAAGGTGCTGAGCTGATAGGGAAGCGGCAAAAGGACTGATGAGAAACTTATGTAGGAGGTTGAGTGCGTATCTATAGAGCTTGTTGACACGATCTTCAAACTCCTGGGTAGCATTGTCAGGGGCGTTGGCCGTTATGCACCTCATGCATACGCGAATAAAGAACTCTTGCATTGTCATCTCATTTTCTTCACCTCCAGCTTTCATCAGGTCAGACTCAAGTTGCGCATGTGTAAATGGGTGACTTACAACTGATTTGCATATGCTGGCCATGAAAGGAAACATGTTTGGACGACAGCACAGTACATGAAATATCTCCAGCGCACGTCAATATATTTGAAAGTGTTCTGAGGTAGTAAAGACAAAGATCCAGATCCGCGTCCTCGGAGAATGACAATGAATCTTGATCGGGTTTCTCGTCATTCTGTGTTAGGGTCTGCAAGAAGGGTATGTCGGATAACCTGGAAATGAATAACAAAAAGAGTCTGGTATTCATTAGCGGTAGTGTCCAAATTATCAGCACTGAGACTTACCTATCAATCCCCAGCATTGTGTTAAGCCACGCCTTGACTGTCATATATAAAGGGGTCCGATCATCTTGTAGGGCATCAAGGATAAGGAATACTGGCTGTGTGAGCATAATCTCGTAGTTGTCGGCTCCCGCAAGGCGAGGGAGGCCTTTCATATCCTGTGTCGGGGTTTTAGAACCTCGACGCTCAGGCGAAACATTGTCTTGTAAAGTGTGTGACCATAGCACACTCAAAGCACGACCTTTGTCAACCGCCTCGATAGCACCCAGACGAGTGGTCTCTTGTGAGATGATAAGACTGGACAATGCTGCTTCAATATCACGATTGGATGTGGACAGAGCCGACTGCAGTTGCCATAAACCCCTGACTGCTTCGACATGGTATTTTGGCTCAGATGCTGAAAGGTAAGTCCACGCGTGCCGGACCAAGAGAGGTACCAGACTTGATAATTGTGCTGTCTCGAACCTCTCAGCATAGTAAAGCTGAGTCGACAGTTGCAGGATAGCCGAGAAGGACGAAAATGCCATGATATCTGGGTGCTCAAGGAGTTCAAGCATGAGTTGCAGGAGTTCCTCCTCTTTGGCTTCATATGTTCTTGGGGTCTTGTGGATCACAAGAACGAGTAATCGAATACAAACATTGAGATCAGTCTCAGATGACCCCAGATCCTGGCAGACAAATTGAGCAGCCTTTTCTAGGATAGCTCGTCCTATGGTCAAAGCATTAAAGGGGGAGGCAGACGCCTCAATATTACCCTGTTCGTTGACGTAAAAGCTCTGCGACTTCTTCAAAATCTCCACGTTTGTCGGTAAACTTTTGCTTCGATTCTCGGAGTCCTTGCTGATCACAGGAAAGACCCTCTCTGGAACAAGCTCCAAGAGTGCCATGGCAACGCTCAGGGCTTGAGTAGAAAGGGAGAACATTTGCGGATCCAAATGGTTCCTAGCAGAGACGCGCTCTTTGAAGTCTTGGAGCATAGCCAATGCTGTCAGGCAACACAGAGGTGCATGAATTGTGACCATCTCTTCCTCCCGCACGTTGAAGTTGGACAAGATAAAGTTGACAAGGGAGAGTTTGTCGTTGCGCTCGGTTGGACTGAGAGCTCCAGGACCCAGAGCCTGAGCAAGAAGTGCAGCAATTTCACCGTAGATGAGGCCGCTCTCGATACCATCGAAGAAGACGCTAGCACTCCGCAAGACTTCGCTAAACTCTGTCTTGCTTGAGGCAATGTCCTTGAATCGACGTACACTCTCAATTATGGGCAGAAAAACTTCAGGGACAACTAAACCGCCAATTTCCCATCGATCCATCAAAGACAAGCATATTCTGTAAGGCTTGGCGCGTTCACTAGCTGTATTATGAAAATTGCTTTCAATCATTTGCAGGATAGCCTTGGTCAGTGGTTGCAATCCGAATTCTTCGAAATAGTTGGTCTTTGAAGCCAAGAAGGCATGCTGGTCAGCAGGAGGGCTGGATGGATTGTCGCCGCTGGATTCATGTTCAGCGGCTGGTTCAGGCCCCAGCAGCCACGCCCAAAGGCGTCTGTTCAAACTCATATCGCGCCGAGTGACTACGCCGACAGCTGCTTTGAGCAGTAGTTCAAGGTCGTCCGGCTTTACTCGGGACTGAATAACATGAGCATTTAGTGGGAGATGAGAAACTAGGAGGTCTAAGAAGCCGCGCTGAATTAGTAGCTGTTCATCGGAAAGGCCACTCGCAAAGCAACGTAACAAGAGCCCTGGCTCAGGGGATGTAACGACCTCCGCGAGCTTGCTTTTAGTGTCTTCATTGCCATCGCTTTGCGATGTCGCTGACTTGTTCGGGTCAGGGGCTGCCCTTGGCCCCAAGGGCGGCAGAGAGCGTACCAAGTACGCCAGTGCCCCAGAGCGACGACTCTGGCTGGTGATCGATGCTAGGAAGAAACATTGCCAAAAGAAAGCATCGCCTGAGGAATGCTGATTGGTGATTTCTTCGCTATATGAGGGCCTAATGGCATGCTTGAAACTCTCCACCAGGCGCAGTGTTCGGTCAAAGTCTTCACTTGTCTCCTCTTCGAGGCCAGGAAGCAGAGCAAGTATTATAGATTTCATTGCTGGGCGAAGTGATCGGGGGTCGATGCCAAGGAAGTGCCGTTCCAGGAGATCTAGATATGGTGCCCTGACTGACAGCGAAGCAAAGGAGAGGACTGTGGCCAATCCTGGCAGATATAGAGGTAGGTCTCTCGATAGACCATCTTTACCAATGACCGAGAATACCAGATTATACAAGTCGAGAGCCTTTTGGTGCACGCCAGACGGGAGGGAGGAATTGAGGCACTGCGAGAGTCGTTTCGCAACAGTCGCTTTGGACGGGATGGCATTGATCGACTTGGGGCGAGCTTGTAGAGCCTGAGATTCGTTATTAACCTATACGACCTGGTAATTTCCGCATGCATCATACCTTGAGAAGCTTGTTCAGGAACGAAATGTAGTCTGCCCATTCCTCCAAAGCTGTCTCGAACAAGACAAGTGCCCTATCAACTCCGTGTGCATATTTGCGATAAGATTTATCTTTGACGGCATAATCTTCTGCGCTGTGAGTCAGAAAATGATCCAATTTCTCTCCGTATCAAAGGCGCACACCCACCTTCACCCAGCTGGTTCCTCCATTGGCGTGGAATAGGTGATTCTCGACCCGAGCTCTCGGGAGACACTGAGCGGCGACCGGACTCGGGCTCAAGAGCCATGGCTAGTGAAATATGCGCTTATAGGTGAAATCAAGGACATTGGGTATCCTATCGTGTTGCAACAGCAGCAAAAGGCATCGCTAGAGGCTAAGGATTGCAAAAAATGGTCTACAGGGTCTTTTATGAATCGTCGTAATCATGCAGGCGCACCGATCCCAATCAGAAGGCTACGTGGAGCATAGGTAACTTCAACTGCACCCACTGAAACCTCCCTGAAATTGGCGGAGCTCTGTGAGTATGGAGGGCTTTGATTGGTTTAAGCTCCCGAGCCTTAGACCTGTTAGTGCAAGGCTGCCACAGCTCCAGCACGTCATGCCCCCAAAGGGAAGCAAGAACCAAAAGCTTAGGTAGAACCTCTAATCTAAGTGACAAAAAGCTTAGGTAAACTCAATCTATTTTATCGAGCTTTTAGACCAGTTTATTTTGGCACCACTATACAACGTCACAAGAGCCCCCCCATATGAAGCTCTTTACCTCCTCTTTTTTTGGTCGATATCATCGCTTCTTGATCATATGCGGCCTCTCAAGATGGCATAATGGCATCGCCTCATATCTTCGGAGGATTTCCAGGTCGTATGATTCTGGCAAACATAAGTCTTCTTCCTTCTCTCCCCCTGACAGGCTTCTCTGCCAAGAAATGCGACGAGTGAGCTATCCGCCGCAATCATGGAGTCAGATAGAATGATCCAAAAGCCATCGTCTCCCACAAACGAAGATTATCGTCCACCTCTACCGCCTCGGCCGTCAACGAGCGCTACCGACACAGCCTCTCTGCAAGCTCATGCTACCACGGCAATAACTCCTGTTGAAATACAAACGCTCTCTTTTCCTGATGGATCTCGAGGGACATTTTCCACTCCTGGACCCGACTCACTCTCAAGCCCCGCTGAGGGTGATCATGCTTCCCCAAATCGACAGGAGAGTAGTGGCAGCGGTGAGGCAGACGAGACTGCTAGCATCATGAGTTTTGCACCAACAATGCGACCTGCTGGCGATATCGCAAGTCTACTTGCCGGTGAACTACATAAGAAGAGTCCAGCTTGGAAAATGCTGCGAACTCAGTCGGCCACCGTTCTTCCTTTCGAGAAAGGCAGAGTAGGCGCAAACGACCGGTTCGCTGAGTTTCACCACGAGTTCAATCCTCTACCAGAGGATTATGACGAAGATGTTGAATCTGACATTTTGCATCTCTGGAAGTCGAAACTGAAGCATTATCTGATTCTTTCATCAGCCGGAAAGCCCATTTGGAGCCGCTATGGAGATCTGAGTCTGATAAACTCCTCCATGGGCGTTGTTCAAACCATCATTTCATTCTATGAAGGTGCCATGAATCCCCTTCAAGCTTTTTCTGCTGGGGATACTCGTTTTGTTATCTTGACCAAAGGCCCGCTCTACTTTGTCGCTATCAGCAAACTGGGCGAAAGCGACTCGCAGATACAGGCACAATTGGATGCGCTATATATGCAAATCTTGTCAACACTAACCTTGCCCAGACTAACTCATATTTTTGCGAACCGACCGTCAACTGACTTGCGAAAGCCTCTCGAAGGGACTGAGGGTCTTCTGTCTTCTTTGGCTGATACGTTCACAAAGGGATCTGCTTCGGCTTTGCTTGGATCTTTGGAGTGTCTCCGGCTTCGGAAGTCTCAGCGGCATGCAATCAACAATACTTTCCTCAAATTGCGTACAGACAAGTTGCTGTATGGCCTAATTGTGGCTGGTGGGAAACTTGTCAGCGTCATTCGGCCTCGCCGACATTCACTTCATCCTAGCGACCTGCAACTTATTTTCAATATGCTCTTCGAGAGCGACGGCATCAAGGGTGGTGGTGGAGAGAACTGGATCCCCATTTGCCTCCCCGCTTTCAACAACAAAGGTTATCTTTACATGTACGTCAGTTTCTTTGACGGCACTTCTGGGGATCAAGCTAGTTCTCCTGCAGCGGCACAAGGGCGCTCGTCAGAAGAAGAAATCGCAATGATCCTCGTAAGCACTGATCGCGAGAGTTTCTTCGAGTTGAAGCAGATGCGGGACAACGTCGCCCAGCAGCTTGCCAAAAATGGGACATTGGCTATTATTCAGAACGCCACCCGCCTTGGTCGACCAAAAATACACGAAATTGCCCCTGGGAGCCAAGTCAGCCACTTCCTTTACAAGTCGCGAGCCAATGTACAATTCTGCATGGCGTCATTGGAGCCGCACTTCACTGGTCTTGTTGAGCGCAGGAGATTGATGACGGTGTACCATGAGCTCCATGCATCCATTCACGCCAAACACTCACATCTCAAAGTTCTGCACGCTGTCGGAGATGATGCAACCTCATTGGCCTGGACCACACCTGTGTTTGAGTTTTACTGTGTTGCTGGGCCTAATGTGTCGAGAGCGACCATTACACAAGGAGCGAACAAGATTATCCAGTGGGCCAAGAGGGAAGAAGAGCGCCTTTTCATCATTGGCGGTGGTGTATTCTGAGGACATGCCTCCTATTGAGGTCCGGTTCCTCGGTAATCCTAAAATTCAAGACCCTTGGTCTTGTAATCGGTCATCTCATGGAGCCGAGCAGAAACAAAGTGCCTCCTAACGCCGACATTATTCGTTACTAGCCTTCCCACCTCATTAATAATTAAGATAAGGGCACGTGAAGTCCTTCTCGAATCATCACTTCGATCCTCCCTTCGAACTTGGCAACCCAGTGACAGCAAAAAGTTGACTGTCGTGGGTTGTTCGGCCGCCGTCGGGCTCTGAGGGTGTGATGTTATCTGATGAAGGCGACGTTATATCGCTTGTTGGGCTCGGGGCTGAGTGACCCTCAAAATAGTCGTCCTTGGGGTCATCCTTGGAGTTGGACCGCGTGCGTACAGCTCCCCATGATCTCTTTGCCCACTCCAGGATGCGATCATTGACCTTTGACCGACGCTTGGTCTCTGATTCCCACGAGGCATTGCGATGTTGAAGGGGTGACGGTCGGTCACCATCACAGCCAAAACTGTTACGGCTAGTTGTGCCAGTTGAAGGAAAACTCATGGTGTCGGTTGCGAGAGTTGTTCTCGAGGCGTTCATGATGTCCAACGAGAAAGGTGCATCGAAGTCTTCATGAAATCGGGGGCTGCGTATTGACGGGCTTTGAAGTGATGACCCGGGTCGTTGAGAGTCAAAAGGATCCCGAGCTGGGAGTGGGAGAGTGAGGACGGGCCTTCGATCCGTCATTGTGGGCGAGACAAACTGAATCCGGTACTGAATGTGTGGTGTGGTGAGACTGGGTGTTGGAAGGTGTCGATGTTGACACTGTTATAAAAAATGATCCACGTCGGCTGAGGATCGGGGATAAGAATCAAAAACTTTTGCTTATCCTCCAAGCTCAGAGCTGAAAGAAGGGGGTTATCTATCGTTGATGCTTTGTTGACTTTCTAGAGCCGGGCGAGAAGGCAAAGGGTTCCCTTTTGTTCACATTGAAAGGCCCGTTAAACATGTGCATCCGACATTAGCTTGAGCTCAAACAAGTCCAAGTGTGCGATAGACCCCTGACTAGGCTTGGACAAGCAATCATGGAGCCAACCAAGTGGGCTTCACAAACTGCGGGGATGGTACGGTGACCAGTTGAATGACAGAGATTGCCAGGCTCTGCCGGCTAGAGTCGCCCACAAGGACGGAAAATCTTGAAGGGTGGCCGAGGCATTTGAGTTGTGATAGAACCCACACACCAAGAGTAACAATAGAAACATCAAACTTTCCACCAACATTTTAGGCTTAAATCTAAAGAAAACAGATGATCCTTTCTATGACAGTACCTTGATAAGAGGCTTGGAATGAAAAATTGAGCTTCTTTTCTTCAACATCATTTCGCTCCCTTCGATGATCTACAGACATCTCCAAGATGATCACTTTCTTGATCCCGTATTATAGCCCACCCCACCTACCAGGGTTAACCAAATCCAGGCATCTAATTGACGTTTTTGGTGGGAAACAATTCAAGAAGAGCCACTCTAGACCCATCGAACCAACTGAACCCTGTTGCCGAGTCAGATGTTTGAGTTAGACTCTATGCGGCAGCCCGTTTTCGGTACGGGGTTCCGGTCCCGTCCTTACACTCCCGGGTCCAGGTCCCTTGCCAAGGGTTGTCGCAAACCGCTTT
Source organism: Fusarium acutatum (assembly GCA_012932015.1). Lineage (NCBI taxonomy): Eukaryota > Fungi > Ascomycota > Sordariomycetes > Hypocreales > Nectriaceae > Fusarium > Fusarium acutatum. The sequence goes on along the minus strand of JAADJF010000101.1, from coordinate 74,805 downwards.
GCCTTTGGACGTGTCCGAAATTGGTGAGTCACGCTACACACGGAGGACACCCATTTGAAGATGCCAATGGCATGAAATTGAGTCTGGACCTGGGATACCGGTTGCGGAGATGACTCTGAGAGCTCTCGACTTGTTCTTATGCATGCTTTATTACGGTTAATTCTTGTAGGAACTCGCATGACAATAATAGAACCCGTGACCAGTCTCTCATATCGAGATTCGTGATGCACGTGAGCCCTTATCGGCGGTGAAGGTGGCCGAGATGTTAGTCTATCGCACGGACACATTCAACTTGTTAGGATTGACAATTCCTCAGGCATGATAGGCATGTTATGTTAGTGAACCAATTCGTATCAGTCAATGCGTCGGCATAAATCTTGACGCCCAATGCTGCTCTTTAAGAAGGAGGAATCAGCGCCACCCACGTCGATATGCATTCATTGACGAGTAAACATCCTATTTGTAGTACCGAAAAGCCAACACTCGTTGCCTTCATTCATCTTGTGGCGTTTCATATCATCGGCCTTACAATCGCATAGATGGCAAGAATGTTGTCCATCTTTACGCCGTCGTTGAAACAGGCCTTTAGAGGTGGGTCTTTATCTCCGGGCAGGCACACCACGTCAACAACAACCTAATGAGCAAGAAAACTTGAGACTTGAGACTTGAGAGGATACCAAAATAAACTCAGTAAAGAGTCCCCCAAGCTTAGGCTAAATTACCCAAATATTTTCATCCCTCAGATCGTGTAAATATTCCAAGGTTGCCTGCCTCCCCTGAGGTAGCTTGACTTCGTTGCATGTCACGAGGAAGGAGCTGTCTCTCCGGCCTCAACTTTGGCACCATTGCCCTGCCCGGACCTGGCTACTAACAAAGTGTGACATCTACTTACTGCCTTTAGGACACTGGGCACCTAGGTGCCTGCTAGATTGGTATTCCCTACAAACCACAACAACTGAGGTAGGTAACTCCTCCTTCATATTCATCAGGGTGATAGCAACATCAAGACCAACCCTCCAATCCAAATAATGGTAAGTGCAGGTGCAATTGCAAGAGCGTGCCTCTTTGAAAGCAGGAAGGATCCTTGCCACAAGATGACCTCAACTTCCATCAGATCTCAATACTTCGTCTTCACTAATAATCATTCTCTCGAGAATGTGTCCATCCTTTGCCTGTGACTATTGCCATTTTGGCTTGTAATCGCCTACTCCGACTTTCTTGGTCTTCTTGGTCTCCTGATCGGTAAATGATCAGTCGAATATTCCTTGCCTATCTTATTCCCCCATTTGCATTCCATGCAGCGACAGCGTCAAGTTGTGAGCAAGTGATCATGGACCTCGGTGATTCCAGATACAGATCAGTCAGTCAAGCTTCACTGCACAGCGCCTATCAATCTCATGAAAGACGTTCCACTACCCCGAGGCTACGGTCTCCCTCTCAACCACGACTACCCTTCCAGAGCTTGAACGACACTTCGGCTCTCCTCCGCTCTACCGGACCTCTAGAAAGCATGCTCAAGACGACAACTGAGACCGGAGATCTTGGCATCTACTCCATCAATTCTGGTTTACCTTCAAATACATCTCGACCCCCTCGCGCAAGAGTCTGTCATAAAAAGGTGAGGCGGCCAGCTCGCCCTTATTACGATGAAGTTAAGGATGGTCCAATTCGGGACGACCGTAGATCGCTACCCTCGTATCGAGACACGACTTCCGAGATCATTTCATTATATGGCTCTCCTGGAGTTCCTCATCCCAGGTCTTTTTCTCCCGCGTCAGAAGGCCAGCGAACACACTCTTTGACAACGTGCAGTTCGAGACGGGTTCCTTCTTTTAAATCATCCGGTACCTTTCACAGTCAACTAAGTAATAATGGCCATCAGCGCCCTCGCTCACCATTTCCATATCCCACACGTCTGAGGCGGCCTGGTGTCCGGCCTTCTTCTCCAGCAGTGACAGATAACGGTCTCATTGATCACCGGAGAATGGTTGAGATTGACAGGTCTTCACATGTCAGTAACTCCTCCTTCTCTCACATTCAACCCCAGTCTGACGGTTAACAGCGCATGAACTACAGTTCTCACATGCATAGGGGTTATCGCAAGCATCGACGGTACCCTCCCTTGTCCTTGAGGCCCGAATTCAGCCGATCAATGTCTTCATTACCCCCACGCTCCTCATCCGCACCTTATTACGGTTCAAGGGCCAATCTTTCAAGAAGACCCAGCGGTGCGGGATATCCGCCATCGAAATCTCCATACCTTCAGTATGTGCCTGGCGACCACAGTGTTCGATCTGCCAGTTTGACTTCCATCGTGGACATGTATCACGGCAGGACCCTGTATGATGCCACGCAACCTCTTCGTTCACCAAGCTCGTTCTACTACGATTATACGGAAGAGTTTGACAAAGGATTCCCGTGCGAATTTGAGTATGCGTCCACAATTGGGTCTCCTCAAGGACATACTATCGGCATATTGAGTAGAGATGACATGGAGGAAACAGATGCGGCGCCCCCGGCCAGCTTCAAAGGTATGACTTTTGCTGGTGAGTTTGATGAAACTAACAAGTTTAGATTCTTATGGAAGCTCAGCTTTACGTGAAAACAAAAAAAACCAGGTAGCTTCGGTGCCTATGTATGGCAACTTGCATGCGTCCAGTCCTAAGCGGCAAGAATTTTATGATTCCGATATTAATTCTAGTTGCAAGGAAACTCCGATCTCTATCAAAGGAACTCAACAATCTCCAATGCAGCCGGTCTGTGAGCAACCAGCAACGGAGAAGCTGGAAGACAGCCGCTTTTAGCAAAAGCAACCAGATACTTACAATGGTGGCCTTTCAAGTTTCCCCGAGCCCTGCTGTACCTCAGATATCTCAGCTATAGGGCCTGCAATACGCGACATGGATACAAAACCTCGAGGAGAGCAGCTGAAGGAAGGCCACCTGATGGCTTCCACTCTAGCCCAGTGCGGCTCTCCCGTACTATCTATCGACACCAGTGAAGACGACTGGGTTTGGGAAGGTAGCCAAAAAGAGAAGGGATCTGGTGAACCTGACACTGTTTGGGCAAGCCCTCCTCCTGTTCCACCAAAGGCGGAAGCTCGATGCCCTGACAAACCTTCGTTACATATGGGAAACGAAGCGGTCTCTGTGAAACCAAAGCTCCATGGGGCGCATCATCGCCGAACCCCCGCCAATACAAACATTAAGATCCTGAATAAGAACGATGTGGCCCTGCCGAAGCAGGACGTGCCCCAGGACGTGCCAAAAGCAGATATAGGCACTGGGATTCTTTCACCTAACCCAATCTCACCAGCACATCAGCTGAGGGTCACAAACAGCATTCCGCAGTTGATGAAGGCTTTGCCACCGTTACCTGACGAAGCACAATACATTTCCGATGCCCAATGTTGGAGCTCGTCTAGACATACTGCAGCCCACGCATATAAGATGTATGCCAGCATTCCTGCTAATAATGCTATTCGCCTGGAGTCTAAAGTAGGTGTGGATACGATGTCTTCAAAACCAGTATCAAGAACAAATGACTTGACAAAGCCATCTTACCATCCAACCCAGTCCAATCCCTCTCGGTTCAAAGTTCGTCTAAGGTCGTCTCAGTCAGGGCTTCAGAGCAAATGGAGCCTTAATTCTCCGGGCATTCCTGAGAGAAGCTCCAGTAATCCTATCAAGCCAAGACTCAGACTCAAAGTGTCTCGAAGTCGAATGAGCAATAAGCTAATGGGCCCTAATGGAACAATTGTGCGCAGCAGCCCTTTAAATCAGTGCAACTCTCTCCTAGAGTTGAAGAACTTTCCTCACAGAGACGCTTTTACAGATCGATCCAGCTTTAGGGAAGCACTGGAAGAGCAACTCGCCCAGTTTGGTGTTGATAAGCGACTCTCTAATATCGACGAAGGAACTATCCGAGGACCTTCGCGGCAGCTGTCTGACCAGTTTGATATTCCTTATCCCCCTTCAACTAAGGGTATAGTAATGGCGGAACTAGTGAGTCAACCAAAGTTTGATAGCGTGCTTGGCATATTCGACAGATGGGACTTTGACAAAACACTATATTCAGGGAAGAACTTCATAAGAGAGAATTTTGACAGAACTCTCTATTCAAAGCCCATGAGGAACAAGTCGTCTTTTCTCCGACACCGGGCTTCGCCGACGAACATATGGAAAAGGCCAAGGGGCCCAGCCAACCTCAGCGACCCTACACCGTTACGGTCTGAGATTACTCAGGGCAGCTCTTTTGAAGATTCTATGCTAACACCGAGCGTAATGTTGCCACAGAGAATACGCAATAGAACACGGCGAGTGAAGCGCTGGGCAGCAGAGGCAAAGCGGGCAGTCCAAGCTTTAATGCGACGAACACTGAGCCGATCTCAGTATTCGGATTCTGAAGGATAACATGGTGACTTTTTCCTGTTAAATTCAACCAGGGTGAGACTATTCACTACCATGACTGAATGTTATAGCGATTATTTTGTTGGTAGTTGAACATATTACCTGGTTGTTGTGATGGCATGAAGTACTACGGCATTATGCTAAGCATTGATATGTTGAGCAACTTGAGGCAGTACTAGCATTAGATGAAACATACGATTACTTGGTTCGAGGCAATCATGGTGATGAACGAGGTCAACTAGTCTCATCACATTGAATCGGCAGGGTGGATGTGAGTAGGTGTATTATGTATATGACATGGGTATCAAGTATATTCAATAAATTAAATGCCTGTGAATCGTGATGTAATCAAAGTCGTGAAGATCATTACTGCTTGGTAGAGCCACTCATATCTAACCAAGCCTCGCATCGCTCCCGTTGGCCCTTGTCCACACTCTCCATGGTGTTGTTGTTCAGCTCAAAGACTAGACGTCGCTGGTTATCACTCCAATTCTCCCATCGAGGAGCATCCTCGTCACGGTGAGTGTTTGGGTCGAAGCTACGAACAAAACTGATCCAGTAGTTCTGGACAATAGGGACCATGGGCGCGTTGTAAGTGCGATAGCTGGGGCCAGCTTTGGCAGCTGTCATATCAGGGCCAAAGACGGCGGGCGCGTTGGAGACATGGGGAACGCCATAGCCATCGTTGGTGAACTCTTCAATGGCAACATTATAGCGATAGGACCAGAGGGTCTTGGGGTCGGCGTGCTCAGCGAAGGCTTTGAGGATGTTGTTGGTAGGGCAGATGAAGGTTGCTTCGCCGTATGCGCGCGAGGCTGAGGGGAACCAAGTATCGTGTTTTGCGATCTTGGGTTCTTGTGGGTAGAGGTTGAGAATGGTCTCGGTATCATCTGTGGTCAAATAGGGGTATTCATTTTGCATGTAGCGTATGAACTGGGCTGAGCTGCCTGCGTTGACGGCATAGTTGGATCCCTCTAAGTACAGAATGAGTAATGCAACATGAATGTTGGTTCGAGTACATACCATTTGTACAAGAGCCAGATAGTAGTGGCACCTTGACAAATTCGCCCTTCTCGTAGAGCTTAGAAGGCAAGTCTGGAAACATGTCACCATCAGTGGTGGGTGCCCAGTAGAAGTAAGATCGATAAGTGCGGCCGTCGAAAGGAGCCTTTGCGTTATGGGTTTGAAGGTCTGTCGACTTGACTCCGCGGAGGCACTTCAACGTGTCATCGGCATCAGCACAGTCTGTGGCGTTGACAACTCGATCAAACTGATACTGTAGATCGTCAGGGCTAGGAAGACCGGGCATGAATGTCGACTCAGCAATGGCACCAGCAAAAAGACCCTCGTCTTTTCCACCATAGGCAACGAGTTGAAGGGCCACAGATCCGGCACCGGCAGATTCACCATGGAGGATAACATGCTCAGGATCACCGCCAAACTCCTCGATGTGTTTCTGAATCCATTTGAGGAGGAATCTCTGATCCATCAATCCTGTGTTGAGGTCGCCATCTTCTTTGACCTCTTTGGAAGCGAGGAACCCAAACATGCCAACACGGTAGTTGAAGTTTACAAAGATGATGTTGTTGTTTGAGGCCGAGATGAGCTGTGTGCCGTTCACGTAGGGAGAAGCGTTCCTAATGTAGCCACCTGATTGGAAGAAGACCATGACAGGGAGTTTCGAGTCAGAGGTTGCATTTGCAGGAGTCCATATGTTGGCGAATAGACAGTCTTCGTCAATACGCGAGCTGAGACGGTCGTTGACTCCTGGGCAATAAGGGGCGTACTATAAAGAATGAGATATTGTCGATATGTGAGCTGAGCTGAATTGCATTTACCTCTTGAGCCTTTAGCGTTCCGGTTGTGGACTCGGGTTCTTGAGGTGCTTTCCATCGAAGATCGCCCGTTGGGGCTTTTGCATAGCGTATGCCGAGATACTCATGAATATTGCTCTCGAGGACATTGCCTTGATATTTGGAGTAACCCAGGTCCACAAAGGGTCCTTCTTTCTTGTTTGCTGGTTCTTCTTCATCGTCATCTGAGCTTTTCCCCTTGTCTTTGTTATTATCATTGTCATCTGAGTTGTTGTTTGGATTGTCGCTGGGTTGTGGGGAGGCAGTTTGGTCGGTGTTGTCTTTGGCAGCGGGTTTATCGACATTGTGTTCCTTTGGAGAACACAGGTTTAGCCGTGCTTCAGATTATATTTTTACAGACTGCCAAAGACTGTGTGTGCTTGAGTGATCAGTTGCAACATACCTTTTTGAGTCCGTAATACAACCCCAGCGTCAAGCTCAGTATTAGCACTGTTAGGAACACAATTGCACCAATTATGAACCACTTTTTCCGGCTGGGCTGTTTTTTTATTGCCGCTCCATCATCAATGTTGTTCGCGTTATTGGGTGTATGTACAGAGTCTTCTTCGGAGACAGGATCCGACAGTTTCGGAGCGGCTGTCATTGTAGTTGAGGCGCTCGGTCTCTGGTGTTTTGAATGAGGGAGGTTCAATAACCAGGGGCTTTAGACCTCGGATTATGGCGAGTTATTTAAGTACGACAGGTTCATTAACATGAGGTCATAAAATAGACAAAGAAACACGAAACAAAGGAAACGAGACTAATTGAGCTGACAATGGGGGCCTTTAATACATACGAAGGAATATAATAACCAAGAGTTCCCTTGCCTACTCCGTACTCAGTGTAGCTCTAGAGTGTTGGCTGACCCATGTAGGTAAGTTGAAAGAAACCGTTTAGACCCTTGCTTTTTTGAGTGTTAGTCGGCCGCCACACCCGCGCAGGGGGCTAGAGGTACTTCAAATCTGCGAGTGGTTAGGTAGAGGTGAAAGTATAGCCAAGAGCCAAGAATCTAGAGTGAATCCGTCTTATGGCCAGGTATCTTGAGGCGTTATTGGTTGGCTTGGGGGGTCGAATCTAAGCGAAGACACCTCAGAGTCAGAGAATAAGCAAGCAACAGTAAGGTAACCGTGGAATTACAGGTAAGAATGAATTAACCTTTAGTCCGTATGCAGTTGGTGATATTATTAAAGATACAGGCTACGGACAAGAAAAACGTGGCAGCCATCATTGGCCAAATCTCAGCGCTACTGTAGGAACCCAGGCTAAATCACGATATCCTTGCCCTGTCCTGCCCTCGGCCGATATCAAGCATAGCCCGTATTGTAGCGGGTCCGAGGTCGAGACTTGACCCAATTCCACAATTTCCCATCATGCGGAAGAGGCTTTCAGGCATTCAATCGGCCAATTCGTTCCAGGTTGCGGCGTGGGCGACAGGCCTAGGCAACGGGGGGAACAAAACTTAGGACCTTTACCCTAAGGGATAAAAATACTTAGGTAAATTTAGTATTCTAGCAGCTCTTTAGACCAGTTTATTCTGGCACCTTAATTTAATGTCAGAAGTTTTATTATTTCCCCTGGCTAGGCTCTACAGTTCTTGGCACTTTGGGGGAATGGCCTTATTGTCTTCGCGGAGTATTCCTGAACTAGATCAATAAGGAACAGGTCAAAGGAATGTTAATTATAAGTCCCTCAGAAATCAGAGACAAGCAAAGGCTGGTTTTACATATGCATTCAGGTTACACCCGCTCGCTAGTTTGATACTTCCGATCATCATGAGAGAGAAAGGCTGAGGCAGTAAATAACAGATGCATCATGATGAAAAATATCAATGTCACTGGCAAATACATAACTCACGATAACAAGACCGGAGACTTCTTGCAGCCGCCGACTCCGGGTCTAAGCCAGCATGTTTACCCCTGTTTCCAATGCCAAGACTCGCCACCTCTTTCAGCCCTTCTTCTGCTTCTTACTATGAATGTTCAGTATGTCACTCAAAAGATCCCAGTCATTCAACAAGCCTATCTCCGTGGCCGTTGGCCGCATATTCCCCTGTCATCAATCGTCCTGTGCCTTCGGAGATTTCTGCATTAAGCATATTCGTGTTGGTTGCTTCTTTGCAGAACAGCAGTCGTATCTTTTGGGTTCATTATTTTGTTGGTTGATTACGGAGTACTGCAGTGCATACTCGAGTGTTTCAGGTGTCAATGTGTTCGACGGGTGGTTGGCTCAGTAGTCCTCGATAGATACGGAGTAGATAGACTGAGATATTCAGAACGTGACAACAACACTGCCGCCATGATAGCCGCCTACAACAGAATGGTAGGCTTCTCATCGCCAACTTGTAGGCGCCCCTACCAGAGCCACAGCAGATATTCAACAGACTGTGCTCGCAACGAGCAAACACAACAAGCATCGACATATGAGTCTACAGCCCTGTCAACAACTTTGAGGCTGTACATCAAAGATACAGTATGCATACAACGCACCTGCAGCAAGGTTCCTATCAGGTTTCCTTCCAGGATCCATATACTTACTATACCATAAGCAGTGGCCCATGATTTTTAATCAAGGCTGGCTGCAAGGCACCCGACATACAGGGGGGGCTCACTAATTTACCGTTTGCTGGCTCAAAAGATGGTTTGTGTTAACCATGAACTGACATGCTCCCATTCACAAGGAGTTCTCCTCAACTGGCTGCAATAAGTAAAATTATGACCATTATATGCAAGAAGACCTTATAATACACTCAGAATCCAAAGTTTATCATGAACAATTTCGATTATAGCCATCCACCCTTACTCTCCAAATGCAGGTTGGATAATTGTCAGATCAGATCATTTAGAGCTACCCGGGACGTCGACCATAGTGAAATCACGCCGTCTACAATTCAAGTCAAAATCCACCAGAATCATTCATCTCTAGATGATAGGTCTCTGGCTTAATCTGTCCATGTTTTTCGTTATGCCTTGGAATAGTATGAGCAACATATAATAATTAGATATATAGGAATGTTGAATGCTGAGGTCAAGTGACAAGCCACTAAAAACAGCCAGTAGTAGCTAGCGATTCACCCTTGGCGTCTAAACGAACCGTTTCTACCACTCAACGATCCATGGTACGACTATTAATTGTCTCAAAAAATAGTGATCAACGCTCAGAAACCCATACCAAAGCGTCTTCTCCTCTACACATCCCTCATCATGGAGGAAACGCCAATGGGCGAGTCCATCAAGATATCGTGAGTAATCCCCTCATCTAGGCATACTCCACTTTCATGCGCTGACCCAAATGACTACTATAGTTGTGAACGATGTCGTCGCCGCAAGGTACGATATACATGTCTTTAGCTCTTTCACCGACCTCAAAACTAACTCTTCAACAAGATAAAATGTGATCGAAAACGACCGTGCTCGCGGTGCATCAAGGCTGGCACGGAATGTATCCTCAGCGGTAGCGGAGAGAAGCAACGGTATGACTCTATCTCGCCAGAGTCATGAACTATCACTAACTCTAAAACCAACCAGGCCAATATCTAAAGGCTATGTTCAGGCTCTAGAGGGCCAAGTGGCATCTCTTGAGCTACTGCTTCGCAAGCTCGCCGTTGCTGATAGCGCTGAGAGAGATGAGATGCTGTCTGAGATAGCCCTCTCACCACCAGCCTCACTCGACATTACACAAAAGTCGCAGATTGACCATGCCAAGTCAAATACTGACCCCAAAGTTGTGGCTGCTCAGGTCCGTTCTGGACAGCTGAGACGCCCTCGATCGAGCCATGCCACTCAGTTCTTTGGCGGCACCAGCGCTTTTCACATCCATCTCTCACAAGAGGTCTCATTATCCCCAGATGAGATTACTACTCACCTCGAATCTAACTCCACACCGCTCATGATGAACATACCGGAAGTGAGCGCTTCCAGCAGCCCCAGAGACCCGAGCTTTGTCTACGCACCTCACGATGAGACTTCCCAGGCGTGCATGGCAGCCTATTTTAAGTATCAATATCAGTTCCATATGCTCATCTACAGAGAGTACTTCTTACGAGACTATGATGTTGGCTCGGGAAGATACTACTCAGATGCTCTGCTTTTTGCTATCTGCTCGCTTGGCGCCATGCAGCTCGACGATTCTCGCTCAGTATCCGACATCTTTGCTCACCAGGCCCAGCAACTGATCTACGCAGCTCTCGACAGCCCAGAACTCACCACCTTGCAGGCCTTGGCCTTGTTGGGTTACCGTGAGATTGGTGTAGGTCATACGTCAAAGGGCTGGCTCTTTGCTGGTATGGCCTTCCGACTTGCCCACGAGATGGGCCTTCACCTTGACCCAAACAACTGGGACGCTTCGACAGAAGGAACGTCAAATCGTGACACGGAGATTCTTAGGCGAGTCTATTGGGCTATATTCATTGCCGACAAACAACTGAGTCTCTACTTTGGAAGACCACCAGCTCTGCACCCCAGCGAATCAGACGTCCGCAACACTATCAGACTGCAGTACCCTCCAGACTGGGAGGGTTTGCTGGACACGTACATCTGTAAAGGTGCTTCAGCAACAGAATTCGAAGACGGGGTTGCCCTGGTTGGGTCCTTCATCTACCAGGCAGAGCTGTGCAAGATCGCGCATCTCATGATCACGGATCTCTTCGAGAACCGTCGAGGTAACGTCGACGCCACCGTAGCTGCAGCCCGGTCACGACAGATACACATGTCGCTCACAAAGTGGCTATCGAGTCTTCCAGGTACTCTGCACTGGAACCAATGGACTGTGGGCGTGGTGCAACCCTCGGTGCTTCGTATGCAGTGAGTTGCCCTCTAAGCCGCGTCATCTTTGTATACTGACAAGTTAAAGCATGCTGTTCCATACAATCATGATTATTCTTCACCGGCCACCTTCGCATATGTACGAGAAACAAGGTATTGCTGAAAGTGAAGACGTGGAAATCTGCTACGAGTCGCTGCAGGCTATCCTGCGCTTGATGAGAACATATTCGCGACACTATCGATTCCGCTCATTGCCACTGGACTTTGTCCAGACTCTGTCCACGGCAGCTGGCACCATTATGATGAAGCGGTTCTTCCAGGGAGCCTCGTGGGAGGACTCAGACATTGCACGGTCACTCTCGACCGTCATTGACGCAATGGAGGAGGTACAGCACACTTGGCCATGCATGGGTGAGATCAAAGATTATGTCGTACGGGCACGCAATGCACAGGTTGTCATGCCCCCGGAAGATCCTCTCATTGGGCCAGATCTCATGAACGGCCTAGAGTTAGGTCACAATGTCACAGCTGAGCTCATGGCTCAATGGGGCGAAGAGCTAGGTACACTTGTGACGGACGAGTTCTTGAGTATGCAGCTTCAAGGTTCAGAACAAGGCGTAATGGCGCCGTTTGACTTCAACCAACCGCCCCTAGGGCCACAATAGGGACGAGTTGTCGGTTGTAAATATTTGGAGGTAGAGCAAGATGTATCAGCTGCAAAGCCAGTACTGTATATGGAATTCTTCAACAGTAACGCCCAGTCCGCTTATTTCCATCAATTTCATCTAAACTGTGCCAAAGAATTAGGTAAAGTTTTATGAAGATATTAGAATATAGGCATAAGTTTAGGCTAAGCTTAGTAAATAAATCCTAAAGCTCATCTAATTTGACTCTAGAAGTCCACTCCTCCAACGACTTGTTGATACGCTCATTTCCCGCCACGTCCTTGGCCCTTTCTTTGGCCCACTGGTGGATTGTATGGGTAGGCAATGCCTTTTCATTAATATCCACTGCTCCATCAGAGGCCTTTGTATGTGTAGCTTCTCCTGCAATAGCAGAGAGAAGCTGGTTCACAAAATGGACCTTTTGTGCCTGTCTATCCATGACGAACAGGCCGATCTCAGACGGGTGGGCTTTCATGTGCCATATGTGGACTGTCTTGTCCTGGGGGAGCCGATGGGCTCGCCAGATGACCTGGTCCAGTTTCCCAGGTGTCCAGAATGGCTCGGTGATGATGATATGTGTAGCCCTGGCAAGATTGAGACCATGGCCACCAATAGGCAGGTTGAAGGCAAACTGAACCCGAGAACGGTCTTCCAGATTCACGGTGCTGCTGTATTCAGCAAGAAGGATCCGAAATTTAGGATCCATCTTGCTGCGCCGCTCAATCCTTTCCTTGATGATGTCTAAGAAAAGGACAAACTCGAAAACCACAATGATCTTCTCTCCCGGCTAGAGCTCGCGAGTATTTTTGATCTTTGAAAGTATGGCTTCCACTCGCGGGCGGTGGTCTCGCCTTTTCGTCTTGGTTAGAGATGATCCTGTATCCTCTATCCTCTCCTTATATCCAGGTCCTTGATTAGCCGGGTGACAATGGCTATATCATCGCCACCAGTCTCGTGGGCGGTAGCCAATTCTTCAAGGGCTTCATGTGCCTTGACCCCGATAACCGAGAGCGCATTGGTGGCGGCTGTCGATGGGATCGTGCTTAGGTATGCCTAGCTGATTGACAGCTTTCATTGCCTTTGCAACCAGTTCCGATCTCGTTTCTGTATGCATTGGCGTCTGTATATTCTTGCATGATGTAGAAAGCTCGCCTAGTACTCGCTCGTACTTTAGGTAACAGTCGTTAGTTATTTCCACTTAGTTGTAGATTTGGAGTTGATAATTAAACAAACCTTTGTGGCTGATCGACTTGACTCGACGTGACAGGTAATTTGTTATATATATGTCTTGGACAAGCAGAGGAATAAGCAGAGAGTGTTAAATGAAAACAGCTCAAATATAACGACAACGGCCGAGGTAGAACATACACGTGACCGCAGTAGATATGTTGTTCGGCACGTTGAGCTTGAGTGCAATCTGAGTGAAGCTATCCGTGGCGGTGGTCATTTGAGATATGAAGAATGTAAGGTGCAAAATGGGGGATAATCGGTGGAGGGAGCATTCTTAAGACCGACATACGAAGAGATAAAAGATTTAGGTAAGCTTAGTATAGTTTTAGTAGATCTTTAGAATACCTATGGAGTACCTAGGTAGGTGGTAGTTTTTAGCAGTGCCATTAAGTGTCAGGAGTTTTCTGGCTCTCCAAGGCCATTCTGGACATCAAAGAAAAGAACAAGTTACTGGAAGTCCTTATAGGTAGAATGTTATCTACTACCTACTGTATATCTTGGTAGATTCAAAACTCTCTTGCTGTGTGTTACGAGGCTATTCCAAAGCTCCGTTCAAAGAATACTAATCCAAGTATCTGAGGAGCTTAGGACGTCTATTCTTCTGAAAACCTCCCCGTCTTCCACGGTTGTACTTTCTTCCTCTCCTATTAAAGCCCCCTCTTCTCCTTCTCCTTCTTTTATCGCCTATTAACTAGCATGGCATTATATCCCTGAAGTCAAAATGATTGCAAATAGCGCTCAACATTATATTTTATGCTAGCTCTCTCTCTGTCTCTCTCTCTCTCTCACACACACACACACTCTCTCTCTCAACCGCACACTTTATAGTATGGTTTAATTCGCCCATCGCACTTCTCCAGTACGTTATCCAAATGCTCCCTGATCAGATCACTTTTCTAACATAAATCATAGCCATCGTCTCGATGTCTAGAGAGAACAGCCCACAGCCCGACGAGGGAGTCTCGTTTGAACGAGGATAATCCCGGTCGTCAACGGAAAGCACTACCCAACGCAATCCTCAGGGAATTGACAATCGCAAGACCCGAGTCAATTCTAAATCTCCCACCATTTATTCAGCGCGATGTTAAAGTCTCCTTTGCGACGTCAAGAATGTCAGTAATGAAAATCTGCAAATGGACTGATCGCGATATACGATATATCAAATGGGCTGTTGCGCAAGATGAACATCGTTGGAAGAGAATTGGGTTTCATTACTACCCCGAGCCCAAGCTGAAGCCGCAAGTCCGCTATTACATGCAGCGAAGAAGATCTCAGAGCAACTCTCATTTGACCAAGATCATCACCCTAGAGATGATGAAAGGGTCTGGGAGGCCCAGTGTTGCCTCTCGCCAGACGCCAAGATGGATGAGACATTTGGCCACCCGGATTTCATAAAGAAATGGGTTCCCTTCCACAAGGCGGAGGAGACCCCGATAACGAAATCGCAATCCATGCAGGTCTGTTGGCAATCCATTTTGATCATGCTCAGCGACAGCAATTTCAAGTGATCAAATTCAGAGATAGGATCAAGCCACAGGGGGCAAGAAAACCTCACTTCAGATCTTGATAAAGTGTGCCAAAAATAAGCTCATCAAAGAGCCCCCTAAGCTTATGATAATTTACCTAAACATTTTTTATCATTTAGGATCAATATCCCAAGTCTTTGTTGACTCCTCCACAAGTAAACTTGCAGTCGTTGTTGGCGTCATCGAGGACAAGCTAACGGAATAGGAATCAATGGCATTCATAGAAGGATTTGTCACCTGCTAGCCAACTCGGCTTTACAACAAAAGGGATATTTGAGAGGCCCGAGGAGTGGAACGCAGAAAGAAGCAGAACAGTTCATCAGACTGCTGAAGTTATGATCATCGCGTTCACGATGATTGATAAGTTTAGAAGCCAAACACTGATCACAGGAGGCGTGGGTTCCTACTGAGAAGGGAGATAGCATTGACCGGCTGAAGATAGCGGAGGCTAAGCAGTTGGTCAACAGACTCAAACATGCTGTATTAGACAGCTATGGCACTCCTGTGGTGAAAGTGGCGAAGTTCTCATTGTTCAGGCTTGCTCCAACTTACACGAGCGACCGGAGGATGATTCACCAGAACTAGTCGAGATAACTAGACGCCTGCATAGAACGACAATTCAAGCTGGCATCCGTCGTGATAATAGTTGAAGAAACTATTAGTGAAAATGATGCTTTCTCTCATGTCTGTAACATAGCTATCAATACGAAGAAACTGGCTGTAGAGGAGGTTGAAGTGGAGCAAGCATTAGCAGGAGAGCAGTTTGGAACATCCCTACAAACCGAGAAGAGTATCGACGACATTCTATCTACTCAGCTTGGCTCATGTAGCAGGCCTTGTTCACCTCAGCATCAGTCATCTTTACATCAATACATTTCTCCTCAGCACCTTTCGTCTGAGGACTGTGGTTATCAGCATTATCCTGCTCAACACCCTCCATCTGATCGCCCTCGAAGTGTACTCGCAGATCCTCCATGATTCTCAGAGCATTCTTCATCACGCTCGCTTGTTTTCGGAACAACCCCCCATGCTGCAGATGCAGAGAGCAGCAATCTCCAAGTGACAAAAAGACCAAGACATTCTCAATATAGACTTGGCAAGTGAAGTATATGCTTGGTGGGTTTTTAGACCATTTACCTCAATTCTATATTACCCTCATCAAATGCCAGAAGCTTTCTTGCACCTAAAGACTTGCATATAAGACATTGATGTAACACCAACTATTTATTTTTTCGTATCACGCGAACATCAAGTTAGGAGTGATCACGAGGCTTAAGATTGCCCCCACCAAGGCCACCACAAGCACAAGCAAACAAACTCAAAATAGTTCATCAATGTCTCATCAATGCCAAGTTTCTTTTCTAGTTCGGAGTTTGTAAGTCCACTATCTGCGAGCGTTGAACGTGTACGCAAATATGGACTAGCAAAGAAAGTGTACGCAGAGGTGTGGTATTACAAAAAGGAGGTGTCGTCAATCGTGAGTGTGATGCTGTATGCTGTCCGTGCGTTTTCCTTCCTTCACCAAGGCTATTCATGCACAATGGAATATTAAACGAGATATACCCAGTCTCTACAAACGTGTCTTTTCTTGTGGTGTATCACCCGTTACCTCAGCGATGAAATCTGACATGGCTTCAAAATAACCTTCCTCCAGGACGCTTGAGTTATGATCACCACCCGGGAGAGGCTTCCACCGCTTGGTGGGTGCGGCGGAGAGGTCATACAGCTGTTTCATGTGTTTTGGCCTGGCATACATTAGCTTCGTGTTCTGTGTTGCGCTATGCTGCAGTAGAAGAATGTAACGTTGATCATCAGGGAGTATTTGCTTTCATATCAAGACCACGAGGGTACTTCAACTTTTGTGGGTGATGCAAATTTAATCATCACAGGACCAGGGGTAGTAGTGTCAGAGAGGGTGTAGAGGAACTTACGGAACAATCTCATCCTGTAAGCCACTGATGAAAAGCGTGGGCACCTTTGTGATGTTGGGGAGAACCGACTCACTGGGCCAGACTTGGTGGCATAGCAGGGTAAGGTATTTGGCAGGGGGCACAACGGAAGGGATCAGCTTTCGGATGGAGAGGAAGGTGTTTTCCAAGATCAGACCAGCAATATCGCCCGCTTCCTGGTTCTTGGACACAAGCTTGATAGCGACGGCACCGCCCAGACTCTGGCCGTAAACCATGAGCTTGTGATCGCGTGTCTCGGCCCGCTGCCGCAGATAGTTGAGCCCTGTCTGGGCGTCAACATTGAGACCCGACTCGTCAGGCTGGCCTGTTGAGGAACCGTAGCCTCTATACTCGAGCATAAAAACGTTGCAACCGATGTAGTTTATGATCATTCGAGCGATGGGTAACCGATGGCCGATGTTGCCAGCATTACCATGGAACATCAAGATGGTGATGTTTGAGTTCTTGTGGCCGCGAGGGCCACGGATATAGAAGGCTGAGAGCTTCTCGCCATCGTCGGTCGGGATGTAAAGTTCTTCGAAATTTGAGATGCCAAAGTCTGAAGGCTTGGGAACGTCTGAGCGAGAATTTGCGGGAATGTTGCTCGGGTAAATGAGAGCCCTAATACATGCAGGGTTAGCGGGGCTCGGCTTGATGATGATGCGGGCCAGGCAAAGAAAGAGGAGGTTGGTAGTAGTTAGCAAGGGGAGATGGAGACGGAGGCGGTGATGGTGATGGTGATGGTGTTGGTGTTGGGATACGGACTTTTGTTTAAAGTAAAGTAATGAGGTGAGGACGGCGGCGAGACCCTATTGTATGCGCATTGACGTTAGAATAGTCCCTAGGTAGTTATGGATGACTGTAGTCAAGACTATTTTGTCAGCCAAGCTGCAGTACAGTGGACGTACCGTTGAAGCCAACGCGGGCAGACGCATGTAGCTGGCAACCGAGCTCAATACCGAGACGGTCTGCTCGACGTAGCTGTTGGAGGTTTGAGATGTGGGAGAGTTGGAGCTGGACATGGTTGCTTTGGTCGGTTTGCTGGGCATTACAACAAGATGGCTGCAAATGCAAATGCAGATGCTGATGCAGTGCAGGTGAAGGTAGACCGTATATGTCTGTCTACCATTCAACCCAGACTGAGTTGGACTGTATGGGGAGATGGAACCCCCGACAGTGATTGACGGCGGAGACTGGAGACAGGCCGGAGACCGTAACAAGGGGCATATGGTATCGGTTCGTATAGATCGTAGGCGGTCGCGAACTGCGAGGGTCGAAAAGACGGTGACTGTCCCAAGAAAAAGTACTGGGTAATCGAAGCTGTCTGATGATAATATGTTGAGTTTATCAAGGCCTTATTATGCACCCAAGATATTGGAAGTACGGCTCGAGGTTTGCTGAGGGGCTAAAGGCAGGAAGGAAGAGGTGACACCGTGATACTTAATGCGTAGGGAAAGTAAGTAATAAGGTAGGTAAATATTGCGTGTGCCTCCTCGATCTCTAGACCTAAAAGCAACAAGCTGAATTGAATTTGTTGAAGATGCCCCTGGCGACTGTCAAGGCGAAGCAAGAAAGCCTAGGTCCGCTTTCCTAGTACTTAAGTGCGACAAAAAGAATTAGGCAAGCCTGGTACAGACTTTGGTGGACCTTTGCACAAATTATTCCTGACACCTTGATCAAAGGCCAGAAGTTTTCTTGCTCCTCGGGGATTGTCTTCGGCGGCGATCCCACTTATGGAAGTACCACGCACGAGGATGACATGGGTCGAAAGACCTTCTTTGGGATGATACCGAGGTTGGCAAGAGAGCAAGAGACGTGGAAGCACAAATAGAATGGGACGATGTTCAAATATGGTAGAATGATGTACAAGCGCCCGAAAAATACCCAAGGAAACGAAAGTCTGATAAGGAGTGGTATTTGGTGTTGGTCGAGGTAGGTGTCATGAGGAGAAATAGAAGTGAAGCCAAAATTCTAGAAGAAATGAAGATTAACTAAGGTATGTTGAGAACGCGAATGACTGTGCCGAATCTTCAGGCTTTGTGTCCAGCAACAGTTGTAATACTTATTAGCTAGCACCTCAACAATAGATCTACCTAGAAGTCATCATCCATGTCTAGACAGGAACCAATCCAGCCAATATCGATAACTTCAGGACTCTAGAGGTGAGATGGATATTCCATGAAAGGTCGATTGGTGGGGCACAGAGTGATCTCAGCTCGATGAGGTGGAGAGAAAGGTAAATGAAGATACTCCTCTCATGGGCGCATCACAGGTAACGGTCAACGCTAATTTAGCTGAGGCTGTACCTCTGCGGCGGGCTACTTTCAGGTACCCGAAGCCTCCTGGCTTACACTCACCAATGAAGCTGATACACGCGACGAAACAGACAGATCAGCAGAGAAAAGGAGATCAAGGGGGCGCTATAGCTAATATATGCCATCACACAGGTGCATGAAGAGATAGATGAGTTTTGGTCAGCTGTCAAACGATTTTCATCATCATAGCCTTCTGTTGTTCTCGTTAAAGATAAACCACATGACAACCAACCAGGGGTACGGACATGACGGTGGAAATGAGCTCAACGTACTCCGTAATCGACTTAACTACGCTAAGAAGCTTGCTGGAAGAAACGAAAGAGCTTCTCAGATCTTTGATGAGGGTGCGTAAAAATGGTCTAAATGGTTCTAAACTCGTCTGACTATTTTTATTTAGGACCAAGGTCCTCAAGTCTGCTTACCAACACATCGTCACGGACCAACAACATCATGTTAGCAAACAATAAAGAGCGGGCTTCAATCTCGCCAGTTGTTGATCCGGGAAGATCTTGACATACCGCCCGTACCACAGAATACGTATGTAGCTCATTCATGGATCCCCAAGGTTGCTGAATCAGGGAAGCTTGTGCTGTACAACCAGATGCATGTTGATGAAGAGTCAAGATGAACTGACATCTGGATACTTCACAAATGTGATACCAGAGCGACGGACATTATCACAATCTGGTTCCTGGCTAACGATCGACCATATCTATGGCCTGCATAAGCCCACTCAGTAGCCAGGTCCGAGACGCTGGTAAGCATCTCCCTAGCTTCTGCGATGGGATGTGATGTGATGTGATGTGTGACTGGATATGAAATTGTGGCAGAAGGGAGTTGCTTTCCTTGGTCGATGAAACAATATCTCGCATCCTCTACGACGGCCTTCCCAAGCTCTATGTGGGGTTATCTTTCTGCCCATCCACGTGTGTCTAGGACATTGTCATTCGAAGAACTAATTATCCTTGGTCCTCGGGATAAAACTGAGGAATGCGGATAAGGAAATATATAGAAATCGTCCCTTTCGTCTCGGCCCTTTGATGTTTTTCAAATGTTCTTCCCGTAGCCTGGCTGGGTCTCCATTCCTCAGCTTCATATGATACTCTGCTTGTGGACTGTAGCAGTTATGCTGATCAGGGATATCCCCTGAGACAAGCCTCATCTTGGCTTTCTGCGCCCACCGTCGCGGTGGTTTAGCCTCTTTGTGCCATCAGCTAGATAATTAGAGGCATAGCTTGGTGAGCTAACCAGACCACGAGACACTCTTGAAATAAAGACGCATTTTGCTGAACCCACCCAAGATGAATATGAGGCGAGCGAGGTTGAACTGGAGGGACAGTCAATCTCGTTTTATGACATTCATACATAGACAAACCAAGCCCCCACATGTACCTGGCATCTATCCTGTCGTGCCGTATCTTGCTAGATGGGGTAAGATGCTGTGGCCAGATGACGGGTAGCGGCATGATAAACTCGTGGGCATGGCGGGATAGTTTATAGGTGAACGATCAATAATACAAACAAACATGCCAGCCAGGAGGAGAGTTTTGCGCAAGGGGCCACGGCATTTACGGCCCTGAACCTAGTTTTGTCATTGTACACTAACATGGAATTTGTATTCCTTCAAGGCAAGAAGCAAAGCAGCTCTGAGCTGAGCACGTATCTCACGGTCATTGGATTACTTTCTCATGCAGACCACGAGCATGGACCAGTAGCTGTAAGCCATGCTAACAGAGGCTGCTGTCCATTGACGATGGACCGGAAAGCAACCTGAACAGCGCATAACTCTTATCAAAAGGCAGAAATATCATACTCTTTCCCTCCCCTCGTCTTTCCCTTTATCTGCCCCGCAGTTCCCGCAGTCGAACAGCTTGATGTCGTCCAAAGTGGATGAAGAACCCTTGTAGTGAAGTGCTGAGTCCCTTTTTTGTTCAGGAATCAATTGGAGCGCTGCCGCTCTGAGGCCCCTTCTTTTCCTCATTATGCGCATGGCACATCTTAAGCATGTTACAGACAAATCAGGGCGTTTGACATGGAACGCCAAGAAAGTATGCAAGAAAAGCCGTCCATCCACAGCTCAGGTGCGTACACACTACTCTCCGTATCGAACCGCGAAGCATGCATCTCGATGGCGCATTACTGCGCTGTTGAATGATCGTCAACATCAAATTGAACAAGCGTCAAGCCCCCTTGAAACGAGTGCGCACAAGTTATGAAATAAGCGCGCCACGAACCCTAGGCAAGGGAAACATGCTGTGCCTTACAACTCTGACACTCCTGGTACAAACTCCTGACACCATCTCAACTCTCTTCTACAAGTGATAGACGAGGAACATTTGACAGGCGCGAAAAGTCTCCAATCAAGACCCAACCTATCCTGCTGGGCGGCATTGCATTGATAAGTGCCCCTGTCTGGGTTGATATCTCAGCCAATGGTACGCAAAGAGCTGAAGGAATGCCGGGCTGGACTAGCGTTCTGATGAGCAACAGACCCATCCAGGGCGAGTGGCCTCAGAGTTTCCAGGGTTGGTTCTGAGGTGTGCATCATCGTCATCATCATGAGCACCCAATATCAGGGTTTCTACTAATAATGAACGAGCGTCCAATCATTTGTTGCAGGCGTCGCTACAGCAGCGGGCTCACACACGCACACTCATAGGCTGAGACATTCAGGATGCTGGAGGCTTGCTTTGGTTGGGCTGGACTGAACTGATTCTGAACTATTTTGAGCATTTCCTTGCTGGAGTTGGCTGTTGATTGTTGATGGTGTTTGTGATGGTTGCTTGGGTGTTCAGGTAACAAGCCCCCCAAACTTCCTATGGCGTGAGACGCTCTGCATTGGATCCGATGCTTCCTGTCCGGTCGTTATCTCGTGTTTTATTGTCACTATTCCTGTTCCTGTCAGTTGCAGTTGTTGCTGTGGTTGCTGTGGTTGCCCTCTTTCAGGGCGTTCGCTCCAGCGGGTTCGTGCTGTAGTTCCATCTGTAGCATCCACTCTAATCAATGAAACGACCTCCTTTTCTCGCCTATTTCTTTTTTTTTCTTTCTTCCACAGCATCCCACTCTTTTCGCCAGCGCGCGTGCAGTTCATTCTTGTCATTTGCAAAGAGACTTCCGCTCTACTGATATTCATCCCTCCATCTCGCTTTTGGAGCCCTCCTAATTTAATTCTTTGGGATCACACGCCATCTTTCCCGCCCACTACCCGCGCCTCCATCATCACGCTACGCTACGTGATCCTCAGGAGCTGGGACCCGTCGCAAGAACCGTGCTCTTCGGAGAGGCTCAGTCTTAGACTCAGACTCAGGCTTAACGGACCCTGGTCTCGAAGGACCCCTCCACCTGACTGCACTCAATCTCGTCTGCTGGTGCTGGGCTATCTGCTTTGTCCCGCCCGCCCCTCCATAAATCTCGTGCTATCGTCAACATCCAACTTTGTTTTCCGCCTTTTCACTTGGTCGGCGCAACGCATTCCTCGGGCTCGCAACTGACTCTTGCTTGATTTCGCCTCGTTTTCTTTGCCTCTAATCACTCGTTGAGCTTATGCTGCCCAAGTCGTGCCCAAGCAACACCCAACGCAACCTTACGGCAGCTAGTCTTTTGCGCCTGTCATATCAGCAACCTCGTCCAGACCATACAGAGCTCTGAAAAAAGCACTGCCCCGATTTTATTTTTGCTTTGAGTGCCTCAAAACCATCCCTCGGCCGAATCATTTCGTCCCCTGGCCCTTGCGCCCCTCCACTCAGCTTCTTGGAAGCCAGCACTTCTGCAGTCTCTTCAAGACGTTGAATCTGCGTTGTCTCCCGTTAAATACCGACCGTCTCTCAGAACTGCACCGTTGTGCAGGTTTACTTCTCTTCTCTGCACAGCGAAACCCATCTTATTAACCATCGACACTCAAGTGTCCTCTGAGCAGTCATGGTTTCCTTTTCATGTGAGGTACGTCATTCGATGAAGTGCATTCTCTGCATTGTTTGCACTCCAATCCGCCAAGTCTCGACTTTTTATCCATTCCCATGGATTAGTAGTTATGCTGCTATCCAAAGACTCCCGCCGCTCAAGCCATATTCATATCCTATCCCCCTCCGTTTCCATATCTCTCAAACAAATGCCCCTTCACTCCCGTCAATGCCAGTCCCAATGCCAATACCAATGCCCACCCCCCTAAACAAACCTCATACACGCCTGACATCACTCCCACCACACCATTCTTGTCACGAACTGCCTCCTTCAAGGGACACCCCTTCTTCCCCATGCCGATCTCCTGGCCCACCATAACCGTCTTGCCATGCTCTCGCCTCCCCTTGTATTCCTCAAATATCCCAGTACACCACCCCGCCGCACCGAACGAGTCTCCATTGTCTTGCATCCCACTTATACTCTTCATGCCGTAGTTTATATCAGCTCCGTCCTTTGTTATACTAACTTACGTACTACATACAGGCCTGCGGCGACGTTCTCACCAAGAAGAAGCTTGATCCTCATCGCAACCGCTGTCGCGGCGCTACATTCACCTGCATTGATTGTATGGTGTATTTCCCTGGCGTCCAATACCGATCACATACCGTATGTACCACAAGGCTTTCCGGTAGCCATTAACCCCCTGATCTCGTGTAATCGTCTGACATCATATAGAGTTGTATGACCGAAGACCAGAAGTATCAAGGTGCGCTCTATAAGGACAAGAAGAACAAGAAACAGAAACACAGCCACCCCAACGATAACCAGCAACACTACACCCAAGACCAAGCCATGGCTGAAGTTCAAGCTCTCCCCAACAACACTGGTAACATGAGCCACTACGCCTACGTTGAAGACGTCCCTGAGGATCAGTTCGGCTGGGCCGAGTACGAAGAAAGCAGTGATGATGAATCGCCAAACGGCCCGCCCCCAGAGGCTCCTACGCCTCCTTCTGCTGCCCCAGAACCACATGTCGATGTATTTGAATTCCTCGTTGGAACTGGACAAACACCCAATGCTTCGAACATGAATCTCGACGCGGAGCCAGGCAACTCATTGGTACGATACGAACCCAAGGACAAGAGCGACGAATACGGCTTCATGGATGACGACGATGAGCCTGCAGTCGAATATGGAAGTGGCCCCGTGCCAGCCGCCGAATTTGTTACACCCGCTTCAAAATCCGAAAGACGCAAAAGCCGGACCAGCACTGAGAAGAAGGACAAGAAGCGCAAGCGATTACATATCGATGTTCCTAGCGATCAGGTTATGACGGATGCCCCACCGGTTCTTCACTCAGGACTCACTGGCGGCATCAACCGTATGATGCGTCCTGTATTCCCCCCATCCCCTGATTACTCCGGAGGTGACGCTCCGGAAATTTCTCCCGCGAGCCCTCTGAAAAAGTCAAAGCACTCCAAACATTCTAAGCACTCTAAGCACGCCTCTGCTGGGCACAGCCTCTTTGGCATGATTGCTGGCAGCAAGCCCAAGTCCAAGTCCAAGACAAAGACCAAGTCGTCAAGCAAGACCAAGAAGAGCTCTTCCTCTTCCAAGAAGTCCCATAAAGAGAAGAAGCCTCAGCAGCTCATCGAGTATCGCCCCCAGAGCAAAGATGGCAAAACAGACCCCAGCGCTGGACAAGTCGTCCTCTACAAGCCTCGAGCCGATGTCTTCCTCAGCTTTGTCGACAAGGGTCCTGAGAGTGAGAAGGGCGTCAGCTTAAACAGGGTTCTTAAGCGTTTCCATCGAGAACGTGAGGCTACTGGCAGCGAGTTGGGTAAGGGCAAGGAAGAGAAAGAACTCTGGAGATCCCTCCGACTTCGACAGAATGAACAAGGAGAGATCGTCTTGTTCTCTGTTGAGTGATTATCCAACTTCAAATCCAAACAAAAAAAAAAAAAATAACAATAAAAGCAACAAAAAGAACAGCATTGGAAGATCAGGCCGAAAATCGGACAGACACCGGGCATGGGATTAAAGGAGTTTATAAGGATGATGCATTGAGACAACGGTTTTTTTCCACGATACCTTTATCGACAAACTTTTATTTCATGTACAAGTTTTCGGGAACAGATGGGTTCGGAGGGGTTCAGCTGGCTCGTCAGGTGTGTATCTGGCGGTTGCGAGTATTGGGGCCCCTGGATCTCCATCAGTAATTGTGTATAGTATGTATACAAGGGAACGGACGGGCATCTCTTGCTGGATGCAAGGATGGACCATTTTTCTTGGTGTTGAGATTTATTCTTTCAAGACTATGCTTTGGGAAACCGAATGGCAGATAATGGGCGGTTGGTGCATCGGACGGACTGGAATGGACTGGAATGGATACCACGAAAGGATTGGAGCGTTTTTTATAGCGGCACGAGCCTGCTCTGATGATACCCATGGGCCCTGAGCCTCGGTATCTCTTTGTTTTGTTTTTAACATCTCGCATCGAGGATGTGATTGAGCATATTAATCTTTGTTCATCTGAATTGGATATCTTTGCAAATTAAATCTAACTAAGTCATTACATCACACGTAGGGGTAAGATATGTTGAGCCATGGCTTCACGGCGACATAATGGGCATTCTGGTTTTTCCCTCACCCAATCTCCTATACACTCCCAACAGAAGACATGACCGCATTGTGTTGCTGAGGGGTCTCTCATCTCTTCCAAGCACAGTGTGCACTTTCTTTGTTGTCCACCCTTGATGTAGCCCATGGCCTTGTCATCAGTCAATTGAATACGTGGTACAGCTGCTGCTGGGGTGTGTGTGGCAGCAAAGATGTCGACTTTGGCCTTTGAGCTTGAAGCCCCTGTGGGTAGTAATAGGTTGTTATCGCCGTTATAGGCTCCGTCATGGTTTAAAGAGATATCATCAGAAGCCCCAAAAGCAGCGCGTTGGCGAGCTGCTGACTCGGTAATTGTAGATCGAACATGGGTATAGCCCTGAACCGCAAGTTGAATGACTAGCAGTACACCTAGGAGTTCGTATCCTGCACGATCGGGTGTATCAGGAACAGTACGTGTGAACACGTATCGCAGGGAAAGAAGTCTCTTGGACAGCTGGTAATATGTACCACTGAAGTAGAAAAGGGCTAGAATAACGGCCTTGAAAGGAGCGCCTGATGTGAAAGAGCCCAGATGTTGATCTAGGTAAGACCACATACGCGCTTCGTGTCCTGTCGCCGAACCGTCATCTCGTTTGCGAAGGCTCTCTAACCGGCGCTGTAGAAGGTTGCGCAACCGAGCGCGTAGTCCAGGGAGAATCCGGGCCGCGATATAGGGGAGGAGAATGCTGGCAGCTACGTAGCCTGCGCGACGGCCAATAGCAGGGAGTTGGCCGTCGCGCGCATCTATCTGCACAAGGTCGCAATACTCCTCGCCGAGAGTTCGGTTGCCTGGGATTGTAGTGAGAGCAAAGTAGGCGAGTGTTGCGAGGGTCTGGATCTCGGGTGCGCGGGCGTGTGTGAGACGGGCACCACGAAGGCGACGATGCAGGTCGCTCAGGATCTGTGTGAGGTGGCCGGTGAAGTATGCATCCTTTTGGTGAGAGCGGATGATGTCGGGGGCGGTGGCAAAGGGATATGGTGATGATGATGATGATGACGATGACAATGCTGAAGAGGAGAACATGATGGTTTATGATCGGCAAAAGAGAGCGCGCATGCGCATGGACGGGGTGTTACGAATGGATGGGAGGATCGAACGTGGTCTGATTGTTCCAGGCAGTACGAAGGCAAAACGAATGAAGGCCAAAGTCGAGGATTAGTAGAGACTGGCAACACAATTTGGTGAAGAAGGAAGATGGTTAATAAATTGGCGGTTGGAGTTTAAGCAGCAAAACGAACCTCGGTCGGGACAAGGTTAAGCTGAGGCGCTAGCATTTCGGTCTTCGGTAAGTACTCTCCGTGTTCCTCACCATGTGAGTAAAGATTTCCTCTTTAGGAAATACTGTAAGTTAACTTAGTATGTACCTAGGCATTAATCAACCACTAGGTCAATACCTATGCCGTCGCGTTGTTGTCAATTATCTCATATCAATAACTTAAAAAGTAATAAAGGTCATATTGTGCACGACGTGGAATGTCTTGCTGACAATAGTATCACATTACAACTGACTTGTTTATCTTGCTAGCAGATAACAGAAAGCCTAAGACTTTACTCCTAAGTTATAGATATTTAGGATAATTTCGGCTACTTTAGAATACTTTAGAATACTTTAGGATACTTTAGAATACCTTAGGATAATTTAGAATACTTTAGGATCGCTTAGGATAGTTTGGGATCATCTCAGTGAACTCTTTAACTAGTTTATTCTTGCTAACTAATTCTGGAGACTTGCATCTTCTGACAACTTAAGGGCTGTCTTGCTAGAAAATGGTCTTGTTACTTGATGTCTCTGACTCCAAGTTTGTTCTCAGTCGTGGACCAGAAAGGTCATAGAATTGCTTGTACTCCGTGACCAACTTCGACAAGTAAGTGAACCCGGACGCCCTTCCTGTCTGCCTTTGCACGCACCCTCACTGATGCCTCTAACATTCAACGTCCCCATCAAGAGCAGCCCACACCTTTCCAGCCTCCGGTTGTTGCGGCCTCTTCTTCTTGAGTCCTAGAAGTAGTTTGCGTCCGGGCTTTGCCTCTTCAGGTGCAGGAGTAGAAGACGAGGACATTGGTCTAGAAGCCGCGCGTCCAGCTACGGCACTCCATCCTCCAGTACCGGCCCGGAGGGGTACCTCTCGCCGAGAAATTGCACCGGTAGCATCTGAGTGGCAGAGCAAAATGCTTTCAGCGAGCTTTTCGCGGCGGATAGTCTGCTCGATCCGTGGTTTGAGAATTTCTAGGCTCTTTTCCATGGGTGCGGGTGTGAGAAATGCGGAATATGAGACTAAAGCTTTGATGAGAACTTCCTCATTCAGAAAATCAACCTTGAAACTGAAGCCTTGCAGGGACGTGAGATCCGGTTCAAGGGCAGTATTGACTTCCTCGATGGTCAGACCGAAGCGAGGCTCCGTAAGTACCAGAGCATTGAAAGGCTCAGTCTCGAGAATTGGGGGGCTTGGAGGTCGAATGGCTGCCGCAGCCGCAGCTTCGGCAGCTTGAGATGCTCGGATCTTGACACACTGCGCAAGTGTCTTCGTCGGGGCTGACACAAACTTATCTGATTTCCACACTAGAACAGACCGGTGAATGTCGTAGTCCTCACTCTTACTCTCGAAGCCGAAGTCCTCAGCGAGCAAGTGAAGAAATTGGCGTGACTGGTTCTTCATGGGCTCATATCGTAAACGAACTTCATCTTTGTTAGCAGCAAAGACTCGGAATTGGCTCTCCTGAGCATCTCCCCATGATTGCATCTGTTTATAGAGTTTCAGAGTATTATCCGAGAAGGGAATATGGTCGTTGGTGTGAGAAGCAGGGTCGATATTGAGAGCTGCGGCCAGGCGACGGTTACGGTCAAGCCGTTCGCACTCCTCATCACATCGAATCTCTGGCCGACTCGGAGTAGGGTTGCTCGTACTTGCTAGGCACTTGAAACTCTGCTTGTGATTACCACATGCACAGCTGGTGGACATCTTTACCTGACAAGCTGTTGATTCTTTACAGGCTGGTACGTATGTTAGTGACAAGCTTGTAACTGGGTTTTATTGACTTACGAATTTGTCCGTGGCAGACACTCTGGCATGGGTGGTTACATAGCAGCTTGGGTTTTCCGCATATTTGCTCGCACCCGTTCTGAGCATCTCCGCATTCTCCGGGGCGATGACATAGCTTTTTACATGTATGGAGCCCGCAGGAGAGTTTCTGCCCGCATTGCTCTCCGCAATGAGCCTCTTGCAAATGACAAGGCTTGTTGTGGAAGGTCGTCTTTCCACAGATGCATCGCTTCTGGACGAGGTATGTGCATGGCGGGCAGGATACATCATCAGGATGGCACTGATGGTCAACAGAAGGATGTCCACATGCAGTCTGCCGCTGGCACTGGTTAGTGCAAGATGGCTGTCTCGTTCCGCATGGTTGTGGAGGATGCAAGACTGTCTGGCCGCAATTGCACGAAACTTCTTCCCAGATAGCCTCGGGACAGCTTTGGCAAGCTCCGCGATGACAGAGTTGCTCGCAAAAGTGACTACCACACTTAAGTGGTCGTCCGCAGACGGCGACACAGATATGCTCGGCCTCAACTGGTAGCGAATCAGGGCCCAGGCGTTGCTTCTTCTGCTGAGCAATACGCTGAGATGCCTTCTTTTCACCCGGGCAACAATGCTCTCCGCATCGATGTCTTCCGCAGTTACGAGTAGCCTGGCATATCTTGAAACATAGGGGATGTTGGACATTTCCCTCATGGCAGATCGTCTCGCCCATGACTCGGCCACAGCGGCAGTCAATCTCCATCGTTTGGGTGCAAGGGTCGCATTCCCCAGTGTGGCACAAAGATTGGCAGAGATGACCACATTCCAGCTTCTTCTCGCAAATCCTCTCACAGTGAGGAACATTATCTTCACAGGTTTGACGGGG
Source organism: Fusarium acutatum (assembly GCA_012932015.1). NCBI lineage: Eukaryota > Fungi > Ascomycota > Sordariomycetes > Hypocreales > Nectriaceae > Fusarium > Fusarium acutatum. The sequence goes on along the minus strand of JAADJF010000101.1, from coordinate 45,639 downwards.
CTGCACCATGAGATCCTTGAGCGGTGTCCTGCCACAAGGGCAATGGGTGACAACGTCTGGAGAGAAAGGGCAATGAGCCGAGACCTCTTCTTGCGGGTGACAAGAAATCTGGCAACGATGTACACCACAATCGAAGGCTCTTCCGCAAGCACTCTCGCAGCTGAAAGAGCCCTCAAACCAGGAATTGTTGCCTAGATCGAAGAGATCGAACGAGTCGCATATTTCTTCCTGTTTGGAACATTCCATCTCCTTTTGCACTCGTCCACAATAGCACCTAGCTTCGACCGGCACTTCGCAGGTACCGCAGACACCTGGATGGCATGTTTGAGGACATTCATGCTGACCACAAGGTAGAAAATCGCCGCAACGCTCTCGACAACTCCACCCGTTGTAGTAATCGGTATCCCTGCAGTTCTTTCGCTGAGAGTGCTTTCCACAGTAACAGGGCTCCGGTGGGCTCAATACGGTGCACGGAGGGCATGGGCCAGGATGACATTGAAGAGTACATGGGTGGGAGCATGTCGATCTGTGCTTGGAACATGTTTGCCCACATGAATGAGGAGGCAAGATGCTGTTCCGACTGGGCTGCGTTTCTTTGCCGCACCAACACGAACTATCGCCTGGTCCTTCTATCAACGTTGAGTTACACCCAGGGCAACGCCATGATTGGTCGCCGCTCTCCTCGTTGACTTTCATGGACGTATCCCACCATTGGTGGGCACATTCAAGATGAACGACGGTCCAGCAGGTAGTGCACGACCAGACCTCGGTTTTTCGAGTAACCTCTTCGGTGCAGATACGGCACTCATAGTTCCAGTTGGCGATATCTTCCTGAATCCGTTGCCATAATTCCGAGGCAGTCGACTTGGGAACCTCTTGGCGGGGCCTGTCCTGCTTGCGGTCCCTCGTACGGTTTCTTGAGCGTCCTTGGCCTGTGGGCTGAGAGGCGCTTGATGGTTGCTGTTGGGCACTATAGTTGTCAGTATATGATGTATTGCCTTGGGGCTACCGGTCCTACCTCCTCTGGAACACAGGCTGTCCGGGCACGAATTCCGGGGCGCCTGCACTCAAAGATGCATCTTGAGCAATCTCTGTCGGTTGCTCAGTTGTAGTCAAGCGTCCACCAAAAGTGCGCTGCGGTCCCATGGAGAACACGCCTCTTCCTTGATTTCCTTGCCCTCGAGAACCACCTCGATTACCTCGCCGGTTTCTTCTGCCTCTAGAAGACCCTGAGCTTTCGGGGGCGGCTATGGTTTGTGCAGCAATGGTGGCATCGGCAGGCCCTGTCTGAGGGGCATTTCCGCGACCTTCGGGAACTTGTGCTGAATCACCCTGTCGCTGGCCACGATTCCGTCCTCCCCTTCCCCTACGGCGTCCTCCACCTGAACCTCCCCGAGAACGTGATGCTGAACCCTGGCCCTCACTTTGAGACCGATTTGGGGCATTATTTCGTGCCTGATGAGATGTACGGCTGGTCTCTTGCTCGGCCATGATGACGGAGATCACGGTCGTGAGCTGAGAAGTCGTCGTTGTTGCAAATATTGCGCTATGTAGTATAAAGCGTCTTCAAACTACGAATAAAGAATAGGAAAACAATGACCTTCAAACAAAGAGCTTGCTGACGAAGGGAGAACTTGGAAGGAGAAAATGGGGAAATATTTCCAACTGCTTCTTCACGAGAGCGAGAGTTAGAGGAGCAGAAAAAAAGTATCAAGGAAAGGAATCTAGAAACCTTATGATATATTATGCTGTTTGCAATAAATTCTTAGGAGGCGTTGGAAACTGGTGGAGCCCTGTATGCTTCCGTGTGGCGAAGCCAATCTGACAAACATAGACAATCATTGGTTGGTTCGATAGTCCATCAGAATGAGTCACCAACAGGAACCACCTCTTTTAGAGGTTTAAAACTGTCCATTTTTAATCTCAGCAGCCAGAAAATTCAGTCCATCCCAAGAACGTAGTGCTTTAGTGGAAAGAAAGAGTCACTAATGCTGACACATCAGCCTAATTTCGGTTTCTGCCTGGAAACCCCAGACGTCACTCCCGTCCCGACTATTGTGGCTGAAAAACCGTGACCGTCACATATCAGCAGTTGTGAAAGTCAAGTTTGTCAGGGAACATTATACTAACATATTGGCTGCTTTGCAGCAATGGTTCAAAGGGAGTCTTTTATGGTCCAGTGAAAATCACTCTATCATATCAGGTCATATGAAACCATGATCACTTTGGCTACTGTCATTAAGCTTGCTTCATGGTAACCATCCCCCGGGGAGCAAAAATATACCAGACCTTAATATAGGGTGTCAAAATAAACCCTGCAAAGGGTATCCTAAACTTATACTAAGTTACTAAAGTCTTTTTTATCACTTAGGATCGAGGTCCTGAGTTTTCTCTTCTCCCCTAGCCATCCATCCTAGGAGAGGCAAGAAAAGTTTAGGCGTCAATTCTAAGTGACAGAAGGCTTGTTACATACTTACTTAGTGTAGAGTTAGGACCTTGGACTACAGGTTCTGTTGTAACTCAGGTCCCGGACCAAGCCAGCTGAGCTGGAAAAGTATGGGCACAACCTAAAGAAAGATATTATAAGTTCCTCACAAAACAAGTGCTGGGAAAACAAAGAATCACAAGAGATTCAAGCTCCATTGTTAAAGACTGAGTTTGAAATATTGCTAGAAGATCACTAAACTGCCACAAAAGCCTATTAGATACATATAGAAACCAGCATATCTTGGTACTATCGTGAACTTACAGTGGACATTTTCAAGGAAATATAGCCAGAATCAGAATACTCCCATGTGAACTATCGAAAAATGTTAGATCTTAGGGTTACTGTAATGAGGATCAATTTACCCAAACTGGTTATAGGATGCGGATCCTATATTGAAGCAGAGGATTCCCTATTTACAACCATGTTCCTCCATCCACTAATAGCGTATGATTTCCATGGTTGCGGCTCACCTCGGGTTTAACATCCCCGGCACATCTCTCCACACCACAGAAGCACAAGCGGCTACTTGTTAGCCAATTTGCATACGCGCAGGGCAGAACGGAGCATGTTGAATGGATCTCGGCATGAAGTGCGACGCAAGATTGATCACGTTGACAAGAGATCTCGGGAGAGGCCGGGATGTCGGTACCGGCTCCGGATGCCCGTTGGCTCCACTTCCGGCCTAGACATAAACAACATCTCACTCACGACGGTTGTAGTTGGAGAACAGCTGAGGAATCAAAGATCCTTGATTAAAGTAGTCACCTTGAAAGTTTGATGGTCGAGCAATTAGCTTGAATTGGCGTTCAGCCGAGGACATGGTTCAAAAGCAACCATAACATATGACAAAGTCTTCTGGATCAGAACCATATCTAGCTTCATATCACCTGTGACAGCAATGGTTCTCGTGAAGCCAATTGGTGATCGTTTGAACAGCGTCATAAGTAGACAGAGACAGATTCCTTTGAGGCTCTGAGCCCCCAATATCCGTCTGGGGTACGGGTGCTCCATATTCTCCATATGGAGAGGAGCTCGGGACAGCCTCCAACCCCCGGGATAGCTTCTCACGAGCTTCACAAGTTAGGAGCTAGGCTCGGTAGTGTGGCGTCTACCGTCCTTAATACACGCCCCTTCACCATGAAATAATTGCTTGTTGCAGACGGACAACCTCCGAAGGTCCCCATGCTTCAGCAGTACCCTCACCAGGGGATAGGAAGAAAGCCAAGGACATGTATCCCAAGGAACAAAAACACTTAGACAGTTTTAGCATAACTTAGGCGTCCTTCTAATTAGCTTATTATAGCACCTTGAATACATGTCTTGCGTCTTTCGGCCCCCTGAACATTCATTCCCAGACCGTCGGTGAGTTGTAGGGAACAGCCTCGGTATCGATGACAATTCTGCACCCCAGGTAGAATTTAGATCTTACACCAACATTAGACATAAACAGAACGACAAGATAATGTAGAGAAAACAGCGGTCTCCTACGTTTGTTCGGGGTTAGGAGTTTAGGTATTGTGGTAACACAACGGGAATGGTTGAGGTAATATGGTAGATAGACCATGCACGTGACCTCAACGTAGTTCCCGTTCGGCGCGTTGAATTTGAGTGCGAGGGACAGCCGTCAACCTCAACGCAACGACAGGTCACTCCATCTCCGAATTCCACGAGACGTCGCCCGTACAAATCCTCCAGAATGGCTGCTCTGATCAAGGCTGCGAACGCCAAAATCCGGTCAAACCCGGTGACTGACTATGTTTGCTCAACCCGTACGTCTTTCGACTATCCTGTCATGTTTTTTTGCATGAGCTCCGATTCGTCTCCGAAAGCGCAATTTTGTGATATTGCAACCCAACAAGCAACACCGCGGCTACAATGCATATAGAAGCACATTTCAGGCACAGAAAATATGTGGAGGAAACTGTTGTTCCTCTGAAATATGTCAATTGAGCTGTTGGAGGTTGTGTTGATGTGCAATGCGTGTTTTGGAGCACGGCAGCTTCGGGGTAATCAGCGTGTCGAGATTTGCGACTGACTCTTGATATTTGCAGACTTTTGGGGCCCTGTCTCCAACTTTGGTATCCCTCTCGCGGCCATCATGGACACGCAGAAGAGCCCTGAATTGTATGGTAGACCAATAATGCATTGTCACCAAGCGTAACTGACTTTGCCTCTACTAGGATCTCGGGACAGATGACTGGTGCTCTCATCATCTACGCCGGTACTTTCATGCGATACTCACTGGCTGTCACACCCAAGAACTACCTCCTATTTGCCTGCCACTTTGTCAACGCTGGTGCCCAGCTCACCCAAGGATACCGATACCTTAACTACCATTACTGGGGCGGAAAGGAGAATATGCCCAAGGAGCAGCTGGCACAGGCTGCCGAGGCTGCCAAGGGAAAGGTTGAGAAGGCCACGGAGAAGGTTCAGAATGCTGTCAGCAAATAAAGAGGTTGCCAGACTGACGGTCACTGGAAGGGATCGGTGTGTCGGGCTGCATGCCGTCCATAATAGGAGTGTCCCCGGGTTGTACCTCGGGATTCGGAGAGTGGCAGCACACAGCTACCGCACAATAACGTTGTAACTTTACAAGAATTTGTTTCTCGAACATCTAGAATCGCACCCCGAGTTGGGGTCTTTGCAGCACTCGTGCCTGAAGAGTTGATACGAGAAGATCTTGTTGCGGGGGCCCTTAGGTCAATGAATATGGTTAGAGCAAAGAAATCAAGCCTTCAAATGCCACATTGAGATGCTGCGAGCAAGTGATGAGGAGCAGTGCTCCCCGCAAAACGGAGGTACAATGAATTCCCCGGGAGGGCTTCCGATGCTTTTCTCCTGTTGGAAAATGACCCATTGGTATGATACTTCACATTCTAGACATGTCAACTGCATGCTAGTGTTTCATTCTTGTAGCAATTTTGTGTACCGTTGCTTCATAGTATGTGACAAGACTTGTTGACGTTTTCATTGTTACGGTCTCGACATTTAGAGACTTCGAAGAACAAGATGTGTGTAGTTTCAATTCAGCAACGATACATACAACACACGCACCCTTGTATCTGGGCGAAACAGGTCCATGAGAGCAAGGTACGTAGCTCCCTCGAAGTCAAGATACAAACATAGATCTGAACTGGGGGTGGGCCCCTTGGTTCCCGAATCTTGCATAGAAGTTCCCGACTATTCTCGTGCCTGTGCCTGGCCTTCCCCCACCAGGTTCCCGAAGTGACGGAATAAGGTCAAGGTGAAAGCGAGAACCAGGGGTGAAGACTGACTAGCTGCCATTGATCAGCAAATGCAAGGTCAGTGTGCCTACCCCAGCCTTTGTCAGGCGGATCTGGTGATGTTCTGGTCGGCTTCTGTCCGTGAACGTGGGAATAAGCCTTTCCTCTATAGTTTTGGATCCTCGGTGAACGACCTGCAACGCCGGCAACACTTGCGGTTATTACCCAACCATTACCGTACCCGCGTGTTGCCTATGCTAACCGCCTGTCGGGTATGGAATGGCATCATCTCGAGTTCCTTACAAGGATCCCACATGATCTGTATAGTCTGCAGCGCTTCACGACTGGGTGTGAGTCGTGAGGATGGAGCTTGATTTTAGAGGTAGGTCTCTTACTGAATGACATTGCTCAGCATTGAGCAATAATCGGCAAGTTATATGTATCTGTTTTTTCACATTACTGCTACTTGAACGAGGAGTAATTGGTCACATAGAATCGTGATATCAAGAAACCTCATATGATTGCTATGTAATACCTACCTACTCCAGTGGAAACATCCATAGGTCGATAATCCGCTGTCATAGTCGCCAGATATGACTCCAGCCGCCTGTTCCAGCCCGGCATTTGTGAGGGGAAAACGCCAGTGCTTCAATCATTTCGATCAACCATTTTTCTGGATCCACGCCGTGCACCAGTTAGTTGAATTCAAGTAGAGAATGCCTTCCTATTCGGTTTTGCTCAGCCCTACCCCAATTGCCTCTCGACTTAATTTCAACCTTTTGCCAACATTTCTTAAACAAGTTATGCAGAGGGGTATACCGAAGTCCGAGGTCGGACCTAGCTCGCTTTCTACATCTACCTGGTAGCGTAGTGAACAGCTGAGTATTCACACCTGGCAACTCATGTCCAATCCGGGGATGATAGAAACTGTCCGTCTGACAAGAAAAGATTTTGTAAGTAGGTAATTTTCATCGCCAGTGGAGGCTCATGTCCTGCAGAGTGAGTGTCACAAAATCCAACATATTGAGCAAAGAGTGGCCAAATGCGCACCAATGAAAGCGTCATTTTAGTCAACAAATGCAATGCGCCGGTCTTCATCCACCGAGAGATTGGTTAGGCAGGCTATGCCGCCATCATACTTGACAGTGCACCAAAAAAAAGAGGAGAGACCCTTGGATCGTTCATGACATGTTGACTACTGGATTAGCTTCCATCGTAGGAGTATTTAAAAGTTTCAGGAAATCTTCTCGATGCTCAAGATAAAAAAAGACTGAAACTTGTGCCTGAATTGCATAAGCCTTTTCTAAAGAATGGATGCCGATTCCTTGTTGCTCATAAACCCCAAGTAGCTGGGATAAGGCGAGCTTTGGCTGGTTCGATCTCATCTAAAAACTACTAACCTAAGGTGCCGCCGGTCTTTGACCTCCGTGGGGGTGGAATTTAGTGGGAATAAACACATGATGCAGACAGGAAATTGGCTGGGAGAAGAAATTGATCAAACCTGGGCTGGGGCATTTTCTTCAAACGAAGTACGTACGAGGATATGTAACAGCACCACGGCGTGATCGTCATTCGTGGTTGACAGAGGTTCACAGCCTGTACATAAGTCTGTGCAGCTCGATGTGACCTATCACGATCAGTGAACTGACAAACTGGTTGTCGACTGTCCCCAATCACCTTTCCATTTGGGTGACTGTGGGTTTAAACATAGTTTTTATAGCAGAACGATATGACTGTTGTAAGATTGATATCATATACAGCCTAAAAAGAAGACAAGGTCAAGCGGCGAGCGGCGGGTAACGTAAATGCTTCAAAACACCTTGGATGGCGATACGGTGATACCCCACATGCATCTGTGGACTCGAGCCTGGTGGCCCTGGTGTGATGTTCGGGGCTTGCACAAGCTTCAGATTGAGATTCAAGCTTGGACAACAAAAGCAGTCAGGGTCCAATCAATGGTGGGGGTCAGGTAGATCTCTTTGGTTAAGGTGTGCGGTGTTACGGTGGACAGAGAGCGGCTGTGGTACCAATGACTTCAATCCCGAGATACTGCGGAAAATGCGATGCAGCAAGAGGGGAGGCTTCTGCGGCTCTGGCTGTTACAGCCATCAGGGCAGGGATCCAGGGTGAATTAACCAGATGGTGCTGCACATCGTTCAGAACCGACAAACATCCTCGGCATTATGGAAGGCCCAGTATGATACCAACGTGGATCCTCTGACTGGACTTCCCTTGGTCCATGGCATCCATTGCAACCCATGGGTAAGGCGAGCAGAGTGCTCGCTCCTACGCCGCCAACATCAGGCGGGTGGGACATATAAACCTCTAGAGGAAAGGTTGCGGTGCGGCAACCTCTAGAGGTTAGGATCAAAACCCCTAGAGGTAAGGTGCGCGCTGGTCGGTGTACGTGGACGAAACACAAGGAAGCGCAAAGCACCTTTAGGCCGGATTGTTGAGGACAAGACTTTTCTTTTGCCGAGACGTTGAGTCTGGCAAGGTGCGTGAGGGCAGAGATAGATGATCGGCGGGTGTTGAGATTATGTGAAAGCTCGAGAGATGAATATCGAGATATAGGCAGATAACTAGACTTGATAGTAATGCCCCGAGCTCGAGCCAAATAATACCCTCAAGTCATGGAGGGGAACCAGTCACTATCAGAGAGCGTTGATTGGCCAATGGCTTTTGGTTGAAGAAAGATGTGTCGGCGGAATGAGTTGCGTCAACTCACACGTTTATTTTGTATTTCTCGCTGTTCGTTGCAAACAGGACCGAGAAAACAGATCGCTGTCGAAGCCCATCATATCGGTTCGTGGATTTCCAATCGTCGCGTTTCGAAGCACCGGCACTTGACCAGTCAGATGCCCTTGGCCATTTGATAGGCGCTCCTCTGAGTTAAGTTAGTAGGTATCTCCATGGCTACCTCAGGGAGAGACCATAAATAGATGTTGTTTCGCTATCATAACCCACGTAAGAATGAATACTTGTGCTTGGCTGATCACACACCCCCATACTCCCCCATGCTTGTGTGACCTGTTCTCATTTTGACTGTTCCCGGGTGAGGCGCGATGAAATCTATTGCTGAAGCTATGCCGTACCACCACGCTCATCTCAGGCTTGTACCCAGCGTTTCGAGGCACATCCCGCCATACTGGTGCCGTTGCCGCTCTTGCTTATATAGCCGCCTTCTGCACTCATTGCTTCTTCCATTTCTGCAACTGGTGGTAACCCCCATTGCATATTGCAGCTGGTGGTATCATCATGACCGGGCCGGTTATTAACAGCATCTTCAAAATCTCCATAGATCCGTGAATGCTAGATGAATGCACTACAACACAACACAACACAACACAAAACGGGAATCGCATTCAGCGGGAAAGTGACCGCACTTCACTTGTAGGTACGCCATAGACGCATGGCCCATGGGTAATAAGAGAATTTAGGTTGGCGAGGTACCGCGGTAGAGGACTCTGCGCGGCCGAGCTTAAGTTCCACTCCTCAGCCGTTAGCAGGGAACCGCCTCGAGAGTCTTCTGTTCCGTGTACCTAGAATAATACCGCGCTTCTATTTACGGTCGTAACCTCCTGGAGATACATCTCCAAGGCCGAAACAGGTCCGTTAGAGTCATAGTTTGATCATGTTTTAGTGGCATGTCCTGGCAGTTGTTTGGAAAGTTTTGATGGAGATCGAGTGGGAGAAGACTCCGCCTGCGCCGTAGGGTTTCTTGGGATGGTAAGGTATGCACCTTAGGTTGGTCCCTTCAGGCTTCGGGCTTTCTCCAAACTACACACCCCCTCGACGTCCGCTTTCTCATTCACACGCCCTCCCGTCCTGGATAGCTCTTCCCCCCGGAGGCCGGGTGTGTCACCGACGAACACACGCTTGGGGGTTTACACTGCTCTACAAAATCCCCTCGCCCGCCTGCACATCCCTTCCCTTCGATCTCTCTCTTCTAACCCTCATACCTTTCTTCATCGCTACCGAGTATACCCTCTGCCTCCGATTCTTTGTGCTCTAGGGTGATATCGCAGCCATTCGTGAGCTGGAAGAGCTGTCCTGGTATCTTCATACCGACAAGCGTGCTCATTACCCCACCACCAAAAGTCAAAGAGACCCCACCATTAAGCTCTTGATAAAGCTCCCACTTTGCCAGAGCTTCTCGCCTTCGCTCATCTCAACCTCTTCATATCCCTGAAGTCGCTGACACAAGATCGCCCAAGATGGCTGGCATTGCTCCCGTTGCTCCCCAGCAACCACTCACATTCAACGATGTCTTCGAGGAGGAAGATATCGATGAGCCTAAGGAGGCCAACACGGTCCACCACATCCGTGCCAACTCTAGCATCATGCATGTGAAGAAGATTCTTGGTGAGTAGCCGGCGCATTCTCGACAGCCACCAATGGCTTATCTCGGGAACGATATCGCCCCCGTTGCGCATCTTGAGGACTTGCGCTGACTCCATTCTCTTTCTCCTACAGTCGCCAACCGTGGTGAAATTCGTAAGTCAAACAGCCCATTCCCTATCCTAGACCCGCAATCGCTAACATGTGAGCAGCCATTCGTGTATGACTGCCTGTCCATTCCCTCCACCCGACCGTACATTTTAGACACTGCCAAGCTGACACGGATTTCTGGTTGTAGATTTTCAGAACTGTAAGTCTAGATCCTCGGTTTGGAACGGCTCATGACCTGAACTATGGCACTGACAATCACCAGGCTCACGAGCTTTCGCTGCACACTGTTGCAGTCTTCAGGTACCCCTCACTTGAAACCGCGATCCTAGCGACACAAGAATTCATAAACTAACTCGGACAGTTATGAGGATCGGTTGAGCATGCACCGGCAGAGTACGCGATTCATCCATGCCCATTTGAGTCATGATTCCTTTGCTGACTACTCCTTCAGAGGCCGATGAAGCCTACGTCATTGGCAAGCGTGGACAGTATACCCCTGTTGGCGCATACCTGGCTGGTGATGAGATTATCAAAATCGCTGTCGAGCACGGCGTGCAGATGATTCACCCTGGTATGGATATTTCATTTTCGGCATCCGGGATTCATAGCGCTAACTAATAACCCAGGTTACGGTTTCCTGTCCGAGAACGCCGAGTTTGCCCGCAGCGTCGAGAAGGCTGGCCTCATCGTGAGTCTAAAGTACCCCACCACTCCCGCTCCGTCCGTGCACTAACCCCGGACCAGTTTGTCGGCCCCTCCCCCGATGTGATTGATTCTCTTGGTGACAAGGTTTCTGCCCGAAAGCTTGCCAATGCTGCCAATGTACCTGTCGTCCCCGGTACCCAGGGTGCTGTTGAGAGGTACGAGGAGGTCAAAGATTTCACCGACAAGTATGGCTTCCCTATCATCATCAAGGCTGCCTTCGGTGGTGGCGGTCGTGGTATGCGAGTAGTCCGCGAGCAGGAGAGTCTTAAGGAGTCCTTTGAGCGTGCCACCTCTGAGGCTAAGACTGCTTTCGGTAACGGAACTGTCTTTGTTGAGCGTTTCCTTGATAAGCCCAAGCACATTGAGGTTCAGCTTCTTGGTGATAACCACGGCAACATTGTCCACCTGTACGAGCGTGACTGCTCCGTTCAGCGACGACACCAGAAGGTCGTTGAGATCGCCCCTGCCAAGGATCTCCCCGCTGAGGTCCGTGACAACATTCTCGCTGATGCTGTGAGACTGGCCAAGACTGCCGGTTACCGCAATGCCGGTACTGCTGAGTTCCTGGTTGACCAGCAAAACCGCTACTACTTTATCGAGATCAACCCTCGTATTCAAGTTGAGCACACCATCACTGAAGAGATCACCGGTATCGATATCGTTGCCGCCCAGATTCAGATCGCTGCTGGCGCCACATTGAACCAGCTTGGCCTCACCCAGGATCGCATCTCGACCCGTGGTTTTGCTATCCAGTGCCGAATCACAACTGAGGACCCTGCCAAGGGATTCTCGCCTGACACTGGAAAGATCGAAGTTTACCGATCATCTGGCGGTAACGGTGTCCGCCTGGATACTGGTAACGGTTTCGCCGGTGCTGTTATCACTCCCCACTACGACTCTATGCTTACAAAGTGTACCTGTCACGGTTCTACCTACGAAATCGCTCGTAGAAAGGTTCTCCGAGCCTTGATCGAGTTCCGTATTCGAGGAGTACGAACCAACATTCCTTTCCTCGCCTCTCTCCTCACTCACCCTACCTTTATTGATGGAAACTGCTGGACCACTTTCATCGACGATACCCCTCAACTCTTTGATCTCATTGGCAGCCAGAACCGCGCCCAGAAGCTGCTTGCCTACCTCGGTGACGTTGCCGTCAACGGTAGCAGCATCAAGGGTCAAATCGGCGAGCCCAAGTTCAAGGGTGAAATCCAAGTTCCTGAGCTTATCAACTCTGCCGGAGAGAAGATTGATACTTCCACGCCCTGCACCAAGGGATGGCGAAACATCATTCTCGAACAGGGACCCAAGGCTTTCGCGAAGGCTGTCCGCGAGTACAAGGGTACTCTGCTCATGGACACAACTTGGAGAGACGCCCATCAGTCACTTCTGGCTACTCGTGTTCGTACCGTCGACTTGCTCGGTATTGCCAAGGAAACTAGCCATGCGCTCTCCAACCTGTACTCCCTTGAGTGCTGGGGTGGTGCCACCTTTGATGTTGCCATGCGATTCCTCTATGAGGACCCCTGGGACCGACTCCGAAAGATGCGAAAGCTTGTTCCCAACATTCCTTTCCAGATGCTTCTCCGTGGTGCTAATGGTGTTGCTTACTCTTCTCTGCCTGATAACGCTATCGATCACTTCGTCGACCAGGCCAAGAAGAACGGTGTCGATATCTTCCGTGTCTTTGATGCCCTGAACGATATCAACCAACTCGAGGTTGGAATCAAAGCTGTTCAAAAGGCTGGCGGAGTTGCCGAGGGAACGATTTCCTACTCGGGTGATAGTACAGTACCCTGTTCCCCATCGTGATTTTTACCTACTGACCATCCTTATAGTGCTTCGCCCTGGCAAGAAATACAATCTGGAGTACTACCTCGACCTTGCCGATAAGCTGGTCGCCCTTGACATCGATATCTTAGGTATCAAGGATATGGCTGGTGTGCTCAAGCCACATGCGGCTACACTTCTGATCGGATCAATCCGAAAGAAGTACCCTGACCTTCCCATCCACGTGCATACACACGACTCTGCCGGTACTGGTGTGGCTTCGATGGTCGCTTGCGCCAAGGCGGGCGCCGATGCTGTCGATGCTGCCACCGACAGCCTGTCTGGCATGACTTCGCAGCCCAGCATCAACGCCATCATAGCTTCCCTTGAGGGCAGCGAGTGTGACCCTGGTCTGGACCCCAAGCTTGTTCGATCACTCGACGTCTACTGGCAGCAACTTCGTTTGCTTTACTCTCCCTTCGAGGCCCATCTTGCTGGCCCCGATCCTGAGGTTTACGAACACGAGATCCCCGGTGGTCAGTTGACCAACATGATGTTCCAGGCTTCTCAGCTAGGTCTTGGATCCCAGTGGCTTGAGACCAAGAAGGCCTACGAGCATGCCAACGAGCTTCTCGGTGACATTGTCAAGGTCACTCCCACATCCAAGGTTGTCGGTGATCTTGCCCAGTTCATGGTCTCCAACGGTCTGTCCCCCGAGGATGTGAAGGCCAAGGCTTCTCAACTCGATTTCCCCGGCTCCGTTTTGGAGTTCCTTGAGGGTCTGATGGGACAACCTTACGGCGGATTCCCTGAGCCTCTACGAACTGATGCCCTTCGCGGCCGTCGCAAGCTCGATAAGCGACCTGGTCTTTTCCTCGACCCCGTCGACTTCGTCAAGACGAAGCGTGAGCTCGGCAAGAAGTATGGTGCTCCAGTCACCGAATGCGATGTGGCGTCCTATGTCATGTACCCCAAGGTCTTTGAGGATTACAAGAAGTTTGTTCAGCAGTACGGTGACCTTTCCGTACTACCTACTCGATACTTCCTATCTCGCCCTGAGATCGGCGAAGAGTTCAACGTTGAGCTCGAGAAGGGCAAGGTGCTGATTCTGAAGCTCCTTGCTGTTGGTCCTCTGTCCGAGAATACCGGTCAGCGTGAGGTCTTCTTTGAGATGAACGGCGAGGTTCGACAAGTCACCGTTGTTGACAAGAAGGCTGCTGTTGAAAACATCAGCCGACCTAAGGCCGATGCTAATGACTCGAGCCAGGTCGGCGCGCCTATGTCTGGTGTCCTGGTTGAGCTCCGTGTCCACGAGGGCTCTGAGGTCAAGAAGGGTGATCCTATCGCCATTCTTTCTGCCATGAAGATGGAAATGAGCATATCCGCGCCTCATAGCGGAAAGGTTTCGAACCTTCAAGTCCGTGAGGGTGATTCTGTTGATGGCTCCGATCTCGTGTGTCGAATCGAGAAGGCTTGAGGTGGTTGCGCAAGGGAAAAATGACTGGGTTTAATGACACTTATGGATATCAGGCAGGAAGTACCCTAAAACTATGGGATTGGCGTGTTGAGATGACCTATGAATAGTTCTTTGAAGAAACTTTGAATACAAGTATGAATCAACTCATTGACGATATGTTTACAATTAGGCTTCTACTAATCCTGTGAAGTTTTGTCACGGATCGATAATACCTTAGGAAATTCTAGAATTATCCCTACTAAATTTACGAAAGTTTAGTGTAGTCTTTTCATAAATATCATTATATAGATGTAGTAAAGAGGTGGCATCTCGTAAGACACCAGAGGAAATTTGTTTATGTAAGCATCGAGGAGTACCAACCGACATGCCCTCATATCCCAAAGATGAAAGACTGAATTATCATATCTTACAGACCTTTGGTTAATTACATCATAAACTCTTGTAGAATCTTGCTTATGAAAGCCGGTTGCAGAATTTGAGCTAAGTCTCATAGTTCAAAGAAAGGGGTGCTGAAAAGCCTTGGTAGTCTCGCCGGTTTTCACAGCCAGATATACTGCAGATGGACGATAATGTCTGTCTCAAATAAAACGGCGAAAAGTCAACCTTCTTAAAAAAAGGTATAGTATTTCATGATATCTCTAATCGTGTACGGAAGTGTTAAATAGAAGGTTAGTTATAGACAATGCAACCTGTGAGAGGAGAATCCTTGTTCATAGTCTACAGATTGTAGTGGAAATACTATTCCTATCCCTGGAGGGTAGGGCTATTGCGGATTAAATATTGTATTCTTCAATCATGGTGTAAATACTAAGTACAGAGTCTTGCTCTCTTTGACCCCCAGTTGGTCATCTCCAGCGAAGAGCCACATGAGACATACAATAGCCTATGAACGCGTTAGAAGTTAAGTCGTCTCATTCATGCCCTTAGTCTAGAAGAACAGCTTTGTAAACCCGGACCGGGGCTTACTTGTAGATCTGTGTGGGGCCGGATCTCGGAGGCTATGGGGTATGCGGGGGTGGATCTGAAGAAACGGCGGACCGGTGCCGCGATCCGGTGTCAAAGTAAATGAAACCCAGGGGTCAACATTGCAGTCAAGGCGAATGACATCAGTCCTGAAGCATGACTTTTCGAGCGTCTCCTTAAATTCCTGACCTATGGCCTGGGTGGAAAGTAGCCTACGTGGTAAAGCCCTTACGCATGAAGTTCGGAGGACTCTCGGGGTTGTCAGTAACTAATCCTCAGATCGACAATAGGGGCGCTTCGAGGATGAGAATGAATTGGATGTCAGCTCCACCCTGTACCAACCCTATAGTAGCATAAGGTAGGGGATCTAGCCAATTTGCCGTATGGATGGGAAAGTCGGGATTGTACTCCGGATTGAAGATTGAAAATATTTGCTGAACCTGGGCATTGATGATATGCACTGACGCTTGAGACGAATCTTTGATATGTACTCTGCATGAACCATATCTGTTAATATGACTTGCGGAAAGGTTTTACGACTCTTGATAACTACTCTGGCTTTTCTTATGATCATCATCTATACAGTCAATTGGTTGATCATGAACCAGTTCCTAACATAGGCTCAGATAAGTCTCCGTACGAATTTGGAAGCTCACGCGTCGACAGTGCGGGGAATCCCACTCAACTATTTCTATGGTGGGTTGCATGCGTCAAAAGCTGCAAGTATCGACAGGGCCGATACCCTGGATGATACGGAGTCAATTCATTATATCTGAAGTTTGATCATGTGGCACGAAATCGGATGGACTCGGATGGGATGTTTGATGAATGATCATTGATAGTGTGATTTACTATGTCAGTAGTCAGGAGCCCAACCCAGGATACTGAGAAGAATGTCATTCACAATGACGTATATGAGAATGAGTGTACATGCAAACGAAAGTACTGGTAAGATGAGGCGATAGGGCAGATGGAACAACTGGGCGGTCTAACGAGAGTTTATAGTGACCAGAAGCCGGCAAACCTGAAAACCAGGCTCCGTCGGACCGTATTGATGATAGCAGAGGCTGATTGTTGATGATGGCAATCCTCCCCCTGTCCGGAGTGCACGGTGAAGTTTGATCCAATATTGGGCGACAACTTTCGCCGCTTGATGGAATGCAACGCAACCATGAGAGGGACCCCCTCTGGCACTTCTGGGTAAATAAGGTAAAGACCTTCACCCACCATTTCATTATCATCGGAGAACAGCGATGATCAGAACATCAATAGTGATATGCTTTGTCCGATCGATCCCTGCGTTCATGACTGCCTTATCCTGCATGATTGAACTGAGAGAAGCGGTGAGTTTTACTTGTTTTTGACGGTTCTTTGTGTAAGGTAGGTAGTTGGTTAGCTTTTCCCATTGTCAGACATGGCTTTCCGAGCTCGTGACGCTCGATGCCGGGAGAGATTAGTGAAAGTGTGGGGGAGGAGTAAACCCCAGACTTGGCTTATTGACACCTGTAATTTTGGGCATTTAGCCACCCGCTACCCTCGACAAGATCCCACTGCAGCCGGGGGTGACCGGCTATCTTATGCACGATAATATGCAGTGCTGGAGCCCTGGACCTTTGGAAGCGTGAACCTGACCAATCATGGGCTGTGCTGTGGTGGTAGTGGTGTTTTGCTTCACTAATTCTTATTTCTCAGCATAATCGAGAAGCTTCATTCTGATACTATTGGAGCAACGTTGTCTTCCTTTTTATTCTTGGTCTCTCAAAGGATCAGTGAAGAACATGCTCGTATCAGCAACTACATCTGATATTAATGAATGTGATACTATATATACTTCCATTGGAGTGAGTGGGTGACTGTATGTACTGTAGATATCAGTTTGGGTCCCCCGCCCACACTGACTTCCATGGCTCGCCCCCTGTCGCTTGGCACACGCACGGCAGGTGCTGTGGATGGATCTGCGGCTGCCTGCCCTCCGAAACCCAAAATTCGCCCACCGCAAAGCAAGCCAAACCAGGCCCAGGAGCAACCTGTAATACATAGTACAGTCCCTTCAAAAAAAACACCTGCCCTCCAACCCTCCTCTGACCTCACTTCCACCCAAACTCTCTTCCTCACAAACTTGAATTTCTTCCTTTGACCTCCTATGGTTTCGATAGGAAGCATTATAATAACTGATACCCTTCATCGCAGTCACCTCTAGCAACACACAAACCACTTCTTCCATCGCGAGCAATGGAGAGCCTTCAACTATCCCAGGTTCTTGCCGACCTCAGCAATATCGGCGCCGCCGTAAGTGTCCATATTTAACCTTGACCTCCTTTCTGCTACGTCTTCATCTGTACAGTAGAGACTGACGTATCTCATGTGTCAGGATCCGGGAGCCGCAGAGGCCATCGTGAGCGCTAACAACCCCTCCAACTCTAGTTACACCCGAGTCGAAGTGACTGCAGCTGCAACTGCCCCTACCTTGAGTCCTACTACGAGTCAACAACGACGTCCCACAGGCTTACAGCGGCATTGGTCGTCGGAGAAATTTGACAAATTCGGCCGCCGCATTCTCTCCCCCGGTTCCCACTCCGGTTCAGCTGTAAACTCTAGCCCTGGAACTCCTCGCCGAGGCGAATCTGATGTGAGGCAACACCACCAACCGTCGTCTCAAAGGCGAAGCTGGGACTTAGGTACTGACAGAACTGCTGCACAGTTCGAAGAAGACCTGGAGAGAGCCAGCACACTCATGCAACTATATGACATTCGCTCCAAGATCAAGCAGCAGGATAACAGCAGCCTGCTCAGAGCTCGAGAGAAGGTCAACGCGATAGCAGCGCGACAACAAGCTCAACAGGCCGCGGAACGCAACATGAAGGCGGCTGACGAACTTCGACGACAACGCTACTCTTTCCCAAGAGCTGGTCTCTGAAGCGAATGACCCTTACGATTTCCTTATATCTCCTCACGACGGATCACGGGCTCGTTACGAAAGGACAGGCGCTGGGTAATATCTGATTGGTGTTTGTGGGATGATTTCTTTGACGGCGTTTGGGACACAAAAGTATATGCCGTCGGTGCGATGGAATCGATCCTCTTCTGAAGAGCGAGGTTGAAGGCAATCCTGATATGTTTTAACGGTTGGAACTGCTGACATTGATGCCATGCGCTTGGATAATCGAAGCGGAAGCTATTCTTTTGGCACGTTGGGGGACCAAGTTGGCACCAAACAATGTATGTATACCATGGGAGAGTGAAAGCGGTTTCTATGTTCTCGAATAGTTCGACGCCTTCAAATTATCATAGACATGCCGCACCTTCCATCACTGTCCACACATGGCGCATGACATCAATTCTTGCATCATTTGAGCCTCTTAGCCTAATGCCTCTATGTATGCAAGGATCATATGTACTGTCAATGGATGATTTAATTAATCCTTAGCCATCTCAGAGAGAACAGCATAGATTATTAATAAGCTTAAATACCGTGGGCCGAACTAACATGGAGCTCCAAGACGGGTCTTTGGAAGGTCTTGTTATAAGCTGAGCTTTTGCGATATGTAGAGCCCGAGAGTTTGGGTTGGTTCTTGCTTGGCATTTCGAATACTTACATATAAAAGTCCAGGAGATTCATGCAGATCCTTTCACAAGTCGCTCATGACGTTCTAGAATGTGATTTATATGTAGCAGATCAATCATCAACGAAATGATGGAGTAGGTACTCCATAGTCAAGGGTGGAAACACGTCATTCATTGGCTTCGCCACATCAACGAGGTATTGGAATTTGGCCGCGAAGACTTTTGAGGCTTAGCAGTCTTGGACAGGTGATGATCTCGGTCCAGAGCTGCCGGTGAAGTACAGACCTTTCTGATACTGTTTGCTAACCAAAGGGACCGGTCATCGATTGATACGCAAAATACGCTGCGTATTGATGACGGCCTTGACTCAGTCCTCAAACCTGTATATCACCCTTGAACGTAGCATGGATGGTATGATTGTATAGCGGGAATCACGGCAGATATGAAGGTTACCGTGATGTAAGCGCCAAGCTCCCAACTGCTACAGTATCTTTACGCACAGCCACTATCGACCTCGCAGCGCAACAGCATTAAACCTCGTTTGATAGCCAAGAACACACCATGTTGGCCAAGACGAGACAAAAGTGGAAACACTCGAGACCAAGAAGAGGCTTGTGACCGCGTTTTGTTAGAGTTACGCAGCCAACTTTAGGCTCTAGGCCAAGCTTGGGTGGATATCATGATTCTTCTTTTCTCTTGGCTTCGTCGTTTGAGTTGCACTATGCATAAAGAGCCCTCCTCCCACTCTCTTGTCTCCCCTTCTCTCATTTGTCTGGAACTTGTAATAGCAAATAAACCTATTTATCCTGCTTTTTCTTACACCCTTTGACGGCCCGGTCTAATCGTCAATCACCTACTGTAACAGACCTTTTTACACAACCTATCAGATAAAGACGTCACCTCCCTGGGAACACCATCACATACATTCTACGTCATAGCCGAGCGACTCAGCGCCGCAAACAACACGTCAAAAACAGAGTTTGCCAATTGAACGTTCTTCAACTCTACTCCATCATCGTCGCGTATCGTATACGGATTGCGCATCTTCATAATCACAATGGCGCCCACTGAAGATATTTTTGCGCGCGACTACTACAGATGCCCTTATGGCCGATCTTGGAATGGACAAAGATGTGTTCGTAACAACTGGTCCTACTGGGGGCGCTGGGTGTTAGCGGGCATCGTCATCTTTTTCTTCGTCCTCCTCCTCTCCTGCTGCCTGTAAGTACTTGTACCTCCGTTGCCGTTTGAAGAATCTTACTGACACATCAAGATTCTCTCGCCGTCGCAAACGCCGTGGCGTTAAGCCCGTGTATGGCACTGGATGGATGGCGGCCAAGCCTTGGGGAAACAACAATAACAACCATCAGATGTACAACTACGGCAACCAAGGCGGTTATAACCAGGGCTACCAGCAGAACAACGGTGGTTACGGAGCTCCACCTCCACCTCCAGCCTACGGCCAGCAACAGCAGCCTCAGTACACTGGTACGACATTCAACACCAACGACGGGTACTACGGTCAGGGCCAGTATTCCGGAGTTCAGCAACCTCAGGGCACATACCAGCGTGAAGGTGCTTACTCCCCACCTGCGGGGCCTCCTCCTGGAAAGTAAAGCACGGCAGTGGGTGCGTTTCGAATGGGAACGGGTTTATAATACGGCCATATGGAAAGGATACCACCGACTTTTAGGCGTTTGGGAGCTCGCTGTGTATTGCATGGGCTTGCGTCAAGACATGCTGTGTTGTGATAAGAGGCATTACTCTCGCGAGCATGGCCTGGGTGGAATTATGAGAATTATTTTTTTCCCTAATTGATTCTAGTCTTCTCTTTAGCACTTATTTATCAAAACAGCCAGATACTTATGTTTGGGACGCGTTGCTGATAACATTTCAACAGATCTGTCGTGACTTCAAAGGCTCCATATTGATGAATGAACTAAATAGGTGAATTTGACGTATGCATAGATCCGGTAATTCGACATCAACGCCACAGCCGTTGACGGGACCTGCATGAAACATGACATGATAAAGGTGGAAAGAAACAAATCTGCAGTTTACCATTCGTTGGGTTATGCATACCGCCTCATGCCTCATGGTAGCAGTGGACGACGATCTGAATGTCTCTTTGGCCAATACGTACAATAATGCCGAATTCATCCGCGTATAAAGGCAGTGCTGCTGCACATCGTAATCCTAACAAAAGGAACCCAAGTCTTGGCTCTTGGATATTTTCTACGCCAAGTCCCGAGAGCCTGGTCCGATGTGCACACCTTGTAGAGAGTATGTCTCGATATCCATGGATCATCTCACATTTTACCACCAATTCCGATACTCTCCAGCCGTTGGAATCTGGCACTGATAAATGACGAAATCATTTCATAAACCCTTCATTTTCCACTTCAGCTCTGCGACAGGATCGTCCGGCAATCGAGACGACCCTGTCATTTCGTAAATGGAAGAAGCCCCTGTGGCCCGCACCACGACCAGGGCTGAGTTTCTAACTGTCTGACAGAAGTTCTAACAATGGTATGGCGTCTTTGACACTGGTGATGATTCCATAGCCTTTATCGCGCATGACTCAAAAAATAAAGACTCGTTTGTATTTGAGAAGTAGCTGGACATTTCTCTTTAACCTCGCACGTTGATCTACGGTAGAATGTCTCCAGGCGATACTCCTCCACAAGTTACATACAACAAAGATCGTCAACTCATCCACTTGCCCATCTTGCTACTCTCAATTTCCCAAGCATGCCGTTGACCATTCTCTTTATAGCATTCTCCGCGAATATTCGTTCAATTACCTGATGTCGGTCCTATAAAGACTAGGGTTAAGTGTCAAGCCACGGAGTCGTCATCACCCCTTCAACTGTCAGAGTCAGCTGTTGAAAGCCCGTATTGAATGGATTCACAGTCAGATTACTACAACAACGTCCATATTCAATACAATACAATAGGCGTACTCCGTACATATTCTCTAAACGCGGAATCGAGTCTGCTCTCTCTCCGCCGAGTCCACTCTCAGACTGTCCGAACTGAACTGAACTGAACTGTCCGCCCCCACGAATGGATATCCAAGCGACAGTCCTGTCGAGTTTCACAGTTTCAGAACCCTTCTGACAGGGATGTTTTATCGATCAGGGGCAAATTGAACCATTAGCGGTCCCGTTTCCCCTGGATCATCCCCCGCCACTCGCGGTAATTCTGGACCTCTCAGCGTCTCCATGTCCCTAGTGGCCAGGCCTCTCCACCTGGCGGCGGGCGCCTCTAACTCCAGCTCCACCGTTGCTTTCCTCCCTTCCCTTTGACTTCTAGGCTTAGGTTGTACTTTATTCTCTACATCAACACGAACGACAATGCTGCTGTGGCTGTTGTTCCCTAAGCCTCTCTTTAACCTCGTATAGGTCATTCACACTCTCTTGATTACCTTATCTCTTCAAAACATTCTCTTGTACTGACGGTGCGAGCGCCGCCCTTGTTTCTTCATCCACAGTTCTCTTCTGCTGAACCGCCGTCCTTCATTCCAACATTCGATTAAAGACCCGCTTCAATATTGACAC
Source organism: Fusarium acutatum (assembly GCA_012932015.1). Classification (NCBI taxonomy): domain Eukaryota; kingdom Fungi; phylum Ascomycota; class Sordariomycetes; order Hypocreales; family Nectriaceae; genus Fusarium; species Fusarium acutatum. The sequence goes on along the minus strand of JAADJF010000101.1, from coordinate 23,439 downwards.
GCGCTGGAAGAAGATACAGCATACGTCGTTGTCTCAATAACATCGTTTTTTGACTTTTTGACCGTTTCTCGATCAACATCCCCGAACTCAATTCAGGCATTATCGACTTGCCTATGCGACCAAGTAGTATTATACCCGCAACCTCGAGCAAAATACGCAACACCATATTCATTATACCATTCTCGATCTTATCGAATTTATTTCATTCGTTACCAGCTCCATCTTGAACTGGGACACATCAGCAAAATGCCCTCCATCGACGAGGCCATGGCGCGGAGCCTTCGGGGCAGTGCCTGGGAGGTGGTCAAAGACAAGTTTGTCCGGACAATTGTAGCCGACCTTTCACGACGAGACATGTTAGCCGATGCAGCGCAAACAACCGATGAGGTTGCACAGAAATCAGAAGACTTTGCAACCGCTTTCTCTAGCTGGGACAACTGTATGAACGTGGCGTGGTGCAAGTACGTAACTACATCCTTCGCTACTAAGAGGCCTTGTTTGCTAACTTGACCCAGGTGGCCAGTAATTGGTGTGATGATCATCGGAGGTCTCATCATTTTCAGTATTGTTTGGTGTATTATTCGCTGCTGCTGCTGTGGTCTCTCATGTTGTTGTAGCTGCTGCCAGTGCCTGAAGTGCTGCGGTAACTGCTGCGGTGCTTGTGACCCTCCGCGCAGCGCTACGAAGCATTTGGATGACCCTTATGCTCCCCAAAGTCAGCATCATGGATACCGAAGTGAACCCCCAATGAATCCATCAGCGCCTCAGTACGGCGTCACAAAGCCCATGCGATCCGAGCCACCTCAGTATGCGGAATTCGAAACGAGTAAAGGCAGAGACGATGATGCCCTCCCTGAAATGCCCAGCTGGGAGGGTGCTAGCAGCAAAAAGGTCGAGGTTCACACAGAGGCCGTTGAGCTTGACACTCTACCTTCAAAGCCACCTCATAGTCAGCAAAGCAGCATGATGGGTGGAGTTTCACCGAACAATCTGACTCCCTACAGCCAGGCACAAAGTAATTCAAGCGGCTACCTGGGCGCTAACCAAGCTCCCGATGCATATTCACCTATCGACCAGCAGGGCTACGGATATCAAGCCCCAGGCATGAACCCCATGTACAGCAGTGCCGCTGTTGTCGCACCCATGCCACATGAACGTCGATCCCCGGCCTTGAACACCAACGGATACAGCAGCCAGGGCTACGGCCATGATCAAGGATTCGAGCAAGCCCAAGGCTACGGGCAAATGCAGGGCTACGGGCAAGGCTACGGTCAAGCCACATCCCCCAACGATTATGCCGCAACTTATAGCGGCTACCGAGGAACTCCTCCGCCGCGGCCCGCCAGTTTCGCCAAGCGAGCTTCAATGCATCAGGATGAATTTGGTACTTATGGACAGCTTCCTCCTCGCCGTTCTCCAGCCATCCCAGAAGACTATGGTTATGGATCACCCGTTCGTCAATCACCCGGCCCCCAAAACGATTTCGGCTACGCTCAGCCACCTCGTCAGTCTCCAGCGCCTATGAACGATTATCGAACACCGCCTCCTGGCCCCGAGGCCAGCTATGGTGCTCATCCTGTACAACAGCGGCAACACATGCCAGAGTCCCACTCTCCGCAGGAGCCATACCCAGGTTTTAAGCCATACCAGCCTTAAATGGTGGATTTATGACACTTTGGAGGTGAACGAAGGCAAAGACATACGGTTGTGTTTTTCTGAGTATTTCATGGATATGCGGAGTTGTTTCCCGCATTTTGTTACTACTTTACCAAGTTTTATGCGTCGGCGTTTCTGGGAAGAATTTCGGTCGAACTTTTCTTTAGAATTTGGGTCTGGATACTCATGTTATATTTTTGGAGGGCCCCATGATACGGATTTGTCGTCAGTCTGTAGGGAGATTGCTTGAATGCACCACTTGGCCATGACACAAGGACTTCTCGCCTACGTGATGAAACTCTGTTCAGCTTCATGCAAGCTCGGCGTTATAGCCAAGACTTAACCACTCATTAACATAACGAGTTTGCTAAACATGAATGATCATTGCCGATGAGGCTTTGTGAAGTTTCATTTGATGTCACTTCTAATCCCGAATTGCAATCCCATCTGAAAACGCCCCGGGCACCTATTTACGCCATGAGCCTGACTGCCGCTGAAAGCCGACAAAGAACCGCCAGTATTTGCAATATAATATATCTCCATCCATTGGTAAGACGCCACGACTCGAAACCAGTACAGATTGTTTGTGAAAGACCCATACGATCAGAAAACCTGATAAAACTCGAAACAAAACAGACAGCCCTGCCCAAAGCTCAAGTAAACTCTTCTACTCCTTGGGATATAGCTCTTGGGGAACCTTGTCCTGAGGACCACGGGCGCTCGCACTACTTCCTATGATTGTTCGATCGTCACCGTCGCGCTCTGGATCATACTCTCCAGAGTCTCTGCCTTTGGGTTGCGTGGAGTGAGTTGAACGCGTGAGAGGCTTATCGTCATCGTCATCGGACTCACTGTCGGTCTCGTGCTCCGAATCGACGAGTCTGGCACGTGAAGTCTCGTCCTCACTGTCGTCATACCTCCTGCGGCGGCTTTCATCATCAGATTCGTTGCCATGGCTTTCATGGTTGGTCTCTTTGAGCTTGATGAACGAGTCGATGATATAATATTGGAGGGCGTTCATGATGAGGGGGAAGATCATCATGACAAACGCGATCTGAAGCTTCTCATTGCCCTCGGTCCAGCCAAGAGCCCAATCGCCAGCTTTTGAGATCCAAGGCATCATTATGAAGATGATGAGCACGCAAATCTTCATGCCAAAAAGGCCACAGAAATAAATGACTGATTGTTTCAACCACCACCATACATTGGGTGGGGTACCGTAGTTGCCAGACTGAACAGATTCGGGGGGTTGACCGACGGGTGTGAAACGAACGAGACCTGTGAGGATCTTGAGGAGAATGATGAGTATAGGGATACCGAGAGTGGTCTATAGATGTTAGCAAATCTGGGGAGTAATTACAGCATAGACTGATACTTGCATCTATCGCGAGGTTGAGAAGATAGAAAGAGCATGGGTTCGGGGCGTAGTTATCATCATCGGATCGTCTCGTCATGGATGTTGCTGAAGGGTCGACCTGGACCGAGAATCGGCCGCTCGTCAACATGGACATGAAGATATTGGCGATGTGGACAAGCACAGAACCGAAAACCTGTTTTGACACGTCGAAGAACCAAATCTTGAGAGGTCGTTGAGGTCGTTCCCGCCACCGCTTATAGACGAGGGAGAGTAGAGCCAGAGCACCAAGTGCGCCTTGCACGAGCAGCGCGAAGGAGCCCAGTAACGAGCACTCCCCGTTGGAATCGTCTTCGTCGTATGACTGTGGTGCTCCGGACGCGATGAAGGTTGCGGATGCGGCTGTGGAGGAAGCCAAGGAGGCGGCCGAGGCGATAGCTGAGGTAGCCATCTCTAGAACTGTTGAAGGATGGGCGAGAATCAAGGAAGAAGCATCATCGACGGCGACTGGTATATCTTCGAGGTTCGACGGAGGCTGCATGTGTACGTGGACGTTTGACTGATTATGATGTCGAATGTCTCGGTAGAGAGGAGAGAGAAGAGGTGATGTTTCAGGACGGCCAAAAGGGTCCAACGGGGGCGAAGAAAGAGACGAATGAGAGTTGTTGAGAGCAAAACTCTTACAAAACTTGTTAAGAGATGAAACTTGTATTTATCTTGGTATAACGATGAATAGCAAAAAAAGAAAGACCAAAAAGAAGATGACGAATGGAGACAAAATGAAAGGGGGAGGAAACTCAAAACGGAGAACGAGGCGCTTGTGACTGATGGGACTGACTGATCATGAATATCGACGCCTAGACTTCTCCAAGACTAAGCCTGAGCGTGGTCATGGATATTCGGCTCCTGTAGCTGGTCGTTCTCAGATTAGGCTGGGCCTAAGCCCAAATTCAATCTAGACTCTTCAACACAGCCACTCCCTTGTCTCTTTTTTCCCCGCCAGACCAAAGTCCAGAGCTAGCCTGACTTACTTACTTACTTTCGTCTTGACCTGCGTATAAACCTCAGCCACATACACATATCCCCGTCTTGTGGCGCCCTGGCTCATGTTCGGCTCAACTTAGCTCCGTGAAGAAACCTCAGGCGGTGGCTATCAACACCAAAAAAAAAAGTACAATCCAATTCGACGACGTTCACGGCCCTTCCAACGCCGACTAGCTTCCCTAACACCGTCGACCTTCCCTTTACACAATGCTTCGTCCGATATTAAGGGCCCCTAGATCCGCCTTTGGCCTCGGCCTGCGCTCAACAGTCATTGCCCGCCGATCTATCCATCATGTTCCCCAACTGCCGCACGATTATTCTGAGGGTGTTCCTAACCTCATGAGCCCTGGAGGTTTCTCAATCGCTTGGACTGAATACATGAAGCTCATGGTGGAGAAACTGAATGCTTTGACTGTTGGTATGTGTGGAATTGATGTTCTAGGACAGCATTGAACCAACACAATGTTTCCCAATTTTACGTTGAATTATATCCCAATTCAACACATACTGACATGCCAATTTCCAGGCACCGAGCTCGAGGATAAGGACACAAAAACAATCGCTCTCATGACAGCCCGCGAGCCTAACCAGGCCCCAATCTTCAACTATGCTTCCATGGCACACAACAACCACTTCTTCTTCCAAGGCATCGCACCAGAAGGAACTCCCATGCCCGACGCCCTCCGCAGCGAACTAGAAGCCTCATTCTCCTCCATTGAGACACTCCGCCGCGAATTCATCATCACTGCCTCCGCCATGTTCGGTCCAGGCTTCCTCTGGCTCGTCAAGGCTGGTCCCGGCGACTACCGCCTTCTGCCCACCTACCTCGCCGGATCTCCCTACCCCGGCGCTCACTGGCGTGCCCAGACCACCGATATGAACGCCGTGGGCAAGGATGGCTCTGCCCGCACTTACATGCACAACCAGGCGTTCGGCGCCAACAAGCGAAACAGCGATCTTCCCCCGGGTGGTGTCGAGCTGGAGCCTCTTCTGTGTCTAAACACCTGGGAGCACGCATGGCTGTTGGATTGGGGTGTAGGCGCTGGTGGCCAGGGTGGAAAGGCTGCTTTTGCCGAGTCATGGTGGAAGTTGATCGACTGGGAGAAGGTGGCTCAGAAGTCGGGAGTGCTGCGACCTGGCTTCAAGTCTGCGTAAGCAGAAATATGATACATGGCAGCGCCTAGACATGATGTATAGTTAGGACACGATGTTACGGCATTGGATAGAGACAAAGGGATAAGGGAAGCGAATTCTGTAAGATATTGTACTCTGCATATACAGGGGGGGAATGTACTATTTGACGTCTCAATGCGTCCCTTATGTCCTATATCTTGCTCATAAGACGCCTGGGAGATGGTTTAGTTACCCAGGTATGTTGCCATGCGCTAGTTCTCGTATATAGCGTATGTCGTGACAATGGTCAGCAATAAGGTATAAACACCAAAAAGACATACAACACCAGGTATTCGCTGGTCGTCACCGACCCAACTACTAATCCGGCGCTTCGTGGCTTGACGATGGGGGAGCAGACGGGACCCCGTATTCTACACGAGCTGTGGTCGTATGTAACGATCGAGCGGGTAAGAAGATATTATATCGGGACGTTGAGCTCTATTGGCCGGCTTGAATGTATCACAAACCTCGTAACTGGATGCCACTAAGAGTAAGTATCAGAAGGCCTCAAGGGTGCCAGTAATTGTTGATGGGCAATTCATATGTGTACGTGTATATGCTTAACGGCGCCGAAGTGATACATTTAGTTTCGTTGCCAAACACACCCTCCTACAAAAATAGTTCACGTTGGAGGCAATATTCTTCTACTCCTAATCAGCCAACCTTGTATCACACGTCCTATCCATATAGCTCATGAAGAGGAGAGACCGTAGTAAAAAGGTATAATACTGACCCCATACAAGACTCAACAATGAGTTTCCAGAAAGACATCAACATCGCATAGCTTCGAGGACAATGTTGTAATTCATCATGTCATTTTCTTTTCCTATCCTAAGAAGCTAGCCCGAGCTACCTATATGAAGTAAAAAATCAACAAGCGCTGTGTGGTATCTGCGTCATCCTTCGTGAAGTAAAGAAAAGAAATTTAAGGGGAGTGGGCTGTGCAGTGTTGAGTTTTCTAGAGTCGTGTGCGAATGGTATAAAACGAAGGCAGCTCGTTCACCTCGAGCAATGGCCTATCAATCAAGAGAACATCCTGAGTATGCAAATTCCAGTACCCAAAAAAGACATCATTGCTCATCTCGAGCTAACATTCATCCGCTGTGTAAGCATCCCGCGAGAGAGCCGCAGCAAGTATCGCACAGTGATTGTACGTTCTGGCATGTAAGAAGACACAAGAAACACCAGTACAAAGAGAAAAAACCGAGTCCCAATAACCATAAGTGAGGGGTATCAGGTCAACGGTATCAAAATGAAATCAACGCAGAGTAGAGTTTTGGTAAGTGATAGGAAGGTGGCGGATGAGGTGGTTTAAATCATGTTTCCGTTAACGCTGATCTCAAAACCCTCGCCCTTTTGTCTGAGCGCCTTTGCGAGCATAAGCTCTCGCATCCAGTCGATGCGGTCATCTCGGTTCTTGACAGCAAAGTGATGCGTCTTGCCTGTGCCATTGACACCTTCTGCGGGAATGGCGCCGGCAGGTTGAAGATGGCTCTCACGCTTCCGAAGGCGGGCAACGTTCTTCTCTTGAGGGATGAGCTGGAAAGCAAAGGCACCAACAGGGTCACTCTTCTCGCGGCTGTGGCTTCCACGAGAAAGATGCATCGTCTTGAAAGCAGCAGTGAGCTTTGAAGAGGATGCAACGCTTGAGCAGGCAATTGCGTAATCGTCAATGTCCACATACTCAAGGGTCCGGTCGAGCTCCTCGGCATCCTTGTGCATATTGAGACGGGTACCCTTCAGAGTAAAGTAGCCGTCCTGCCACTCATGCCGAAGCATCTTTGTCTTGCGCTTCTTCATGGGACCTTGGTGGCTGATGCCATTGGCAGGATCGGCAGAGGGAGACTTGCCCTTCGCACCAAGAGGTGTGACAGTTGGTGCCAGGACCTTCTCAGAACCATTGAGATGACCACGGGAGAAGGGCAAGTTGTCACGAGGGGGTGGCTGAAGAGGCTGCTGAGATCGTGAACCTCGTGGGGACTGGGGTGAGGAGGAGCCCTGGGAAGGGCGGCTAACGAGAACAAGCTTGTTCTCCTCCAGAGCGGGCATCACAGGGAAAGAGGGGCGGCGGGCTGAAGTGCGAGACTGGCAGCGAGGAGGGGAGACATTGTTAGTTGGAGATGTGCGGTAGTTCATGTCAGGGGGCACAGATTGGGAGAAATCTCGAGCTACTGGGCCAATGGGTACAGCCGTAATGGGAACATCAAGCTCCGAGAATGGTGTACCATGGCGGAAGCTGTTCCTGGGTGTCATCTCCAGATCAGGAGATCGAGGGCTGGTCTTCTCCATCTGGTAAGGGACAAAAGCGGGCTTCTGTTGCTGTTGCAATTGCTGTTGATGTTGAGCAAATGACTGCGTGGGCTTCTTCTGAGGGGGAGGCACTGAAGAAGCACCAAGACGGGACGGCGGAAGCTGAGGCTTCCCAGGAATGGACAGTTTAGGGAGTCGGCGCAGACCTTGGTGAGGAAGCTGGGCCTGTGCGGTTGGCATACCATCAAATGGGGGTGTGGGAGGCACCTCGGCGCTGCAGTCTCCCTCCTGTTGGTGCTGGAAGCTAAGGAATTGTCTGACATTATCTTGAGGGTCTCTTGACTGAACGCCACGCAGAGATGCCTCGTAAAGATACTGTAGAGGAGGCATGCCAGGACCCATGACATCCGAGGAGGCGACAACAGAAGGTACAGCGTCCGATACGGGACGGACCTTGTTAGGGTCCAATGCCTTGGCCGTCTCTGGGTTGCCAGCATCTCCAACCATGACGGTACCAGTGGCATTAATATCCACATGTGGATATTCTTTCTTGAATGCTCTGATAAGCTGCTGTTGTTTTCTGAACTTGGAACAGTTCTCCCCCTTGGAACAGTGATGGGGCTTTGGGATAACTTGTTCAATACCGATGATAGACACTGACTCCATGGGAGTAATATCGTCTCCATTTGTCCTCGCACGATGACGTCGCTTGCTGCTCTGGCGACGCTTAAGACCACCTTCTTCCCCTCGTCGCGCTTCTCTGACAACTTCCTTGCTTGGAACATCTTCAATTGGTGTTTCCGGGCGAGGTGATGCAGGTCTGCTGTCTCTGAGAGCTTGTATTTGATGCCAGACTTTAGTCCTAATACCAAACGATTGGATGCTAAGCTCCTTGAGATCTTCAAACTTGAGCGTTATCAGAATTGCACCGCTGATATCATTCTCCATAAATCGGTCTGCCACGGACAGCTCAATGCCAGCATTGAGCATAGCCTGCGCAACCATCTCAGTGGACCACGATGCCAGAGTTGTCGTGTCCAGTTCCGCATCAGTGTACTGGAAGGGACTGGCTCGTGTCGGTGGTGGTTGGGATGTCATGAGAAAGTCCGCAATGTTCCGAGGTCCCTTGGGAGTGATGGGCGATAATGTCAAAATGATGTCCTCTTCGGTGGCAGAGTATTGGTCAGTCGAGTTCCGAAAAAGGTGAGGACCTCGAGGGCCTTCAACCTGCTTCGGGGAATAATCAAGCGGAACTTCTTGGCTTCTACTCGATCTTGGCGTCGGAACCTCATCGTAGGAAGAAACTGTTGTGAAACTAGGTTGTCCAGCCTAAATATGTCTGTTAGTTCCTGTCGAGGTCGATCGACTTTCTCTGTGGGACACATACCGACTGCAGACTTATACGAGGCGAGTTGTCCTCCTCATCGCTAATGATTTCATCCTCTTCTTCCCAGTCCGTGTCCACAAACTCGGTTGCCACTGAAACTGGTCGATCTAGTAGTTGAGAATCATTCTTGAGGCTGAAGAAGGTGTCCCGTGGTAGGGGTTGCTGTCGCATTTGTGAGTATGTCAGGCGGTCTCCGCCTCGGAAAGATGTATACTCCTATGGGTCAGTGTTAGTGATTTCCATAACGCTCACTGACCGAGTACTCATGCTTACCATTTTGGAGTTATGTCAGCAGATGTCAAGTAGTTGATGCTACCAGGCACCAAATACTGTTGGTGAGGTTGTCTGTATCAGCTGGCTAATGCTTGATATGGCCGTCGCCGGCGGTTGCTTCTTTAGAACTCAGTGCCTAAGCGCGATCAAAGAGACGCCTTGAAACAAAGAGAAACAGATAAAGGAAACGTAAATCTCGTGGTGTCGAGGAGATAATACACAGGTCGCAAAACTTGGGAGAAGGGGACCAGGGGAGTGGGCGGGCGGTTACGGGACGTTATGTATGCACTATAGCTCGACACTGGAGAGTGAGGGAACCATCAGAGGCATGAATATGAGCGGTCACGGAGTGGATGGAGACAAGAATAGACTTGGGCGAGGTGCTAAATGCAGAATGCGTGGCCATGTCTCTAGGCCCTTGGGGTACTGTAGCCCAGTCAGTCCCTCGACCCTAGACCCTTGTACCCTGGCTTGTTCGGGGGATGAGAAAGAGACGGGAGGAGAAAGAGGAGTGTGGGAGCAAAGATCCTAGGGTGAAGAACAGGGTGCTGCGGCTTCATCACACCGGCACGGGACGCAGAAAACGGAAAGCCAGCAGCATGTTATCACCAACAGCCAGATGAGATCCGTCCTATCAACCAACATGTAGATCAAACATTGATCAAGGGCATTGCACTCGTGTATGATCCGAAGGCCATGATAGTAGATACTTGAGTTAAATGACAAGCTGACCTCCTCTGAGACACATGGATTGACAGTTGATTTGGATAGAGTACCAGACAAAGCCAGTCGAGCATCAGAGCGTGCATGGCGTGCACGGCGTCAAGCTGGTGGTATCAATTGGGCCTTGAGTCCGGGCAGAGTGGCTGCGTCTCGCGTGCAAAAATGCACGTCCAGTCACGTTTCTGTGCTCTGATCACGAATCAGAGGGCGACTGGGGGCCGGGGGGGGCTAGATATTCGAAAGAGAAACAGTGTCTCTGCCGGGACGCTTAATGACGATGGAAGAAGAGAAGCATCCTGGTCCTAGTTAAGCAGAAGAGCGTGGGGCGCCATGCCTCGAGCTGTCTGTGCTCGTCGATTGGCTTGAGCTGGCGCACGTTGCGACCCTGGCTCTTGAGGCGTTAGGCTTAACTTGGTTGAACACACCCAATCTTGTTATCCACAGCTGGAGATCCGTTAGTGCCACACCTTTGGACAATTATAGCGGCCCTAACGAGCGTTTAAGCGCCGGGAGCTCGAGTTTCTCACCTTAGTTCAGGATGAGTCGAGTGACAGAGGTGAAGTGAGGTTGGGCAACGAGTCAACGCGCCGTATCACCCCGCAACACCTAAGTTTTTACATCGTTGCCGATACAGACTGTAATCTCATCCATCAGCAGAACAGGCCACACCCAATTCAATAGATGGTGATTGTGATGATAATGGATGCCCATGGCAACCCTCAGCATAAACATGATCAGTCTGTTTTCTTCTGCCATCACAGTTCTCAATTGCAAATTGATCTTACTATGTTCGTATGCCTTTCAACCTCTGCGTATCCGTACTCTGCTGAGTCTGTTCTTCATAGTGTACTTTCATGTACACTGTAGTGCCAGGGTTATCACGGACCAGGCAGCTTCGGCATAGGAGCGGGAGACCAGCCCCATCAGCTGCACGCGAAATCCTGAGAAACGAGAAATAAACGACCGGCATGGATCGGTATTCTTTATTCTCCTATGGTGCACTGTATGGGTTCCTCGCCTCATGCGCGTATGTCTTTCATCGCCGACATTGCCATATGTTAAGGTATGAGTCGTTGGCATCGCTGTCATCAACGACGTGGACGTACCGAGTATGATTTGATCTCTTGTTCAACGTATTATTCCCCTGCATGCTGTTGTCAAACGTAACACTCTTGCGTTCCTGGACATGAAGCTAGCCATGTGACTTGGGCCGCAGAGCAGATTTGAATATGTGAATGTGTGCGAACGTGCAAGCTTATGAGCCCTTGCAATGGTAACATCGAATATTTTTCCGAGCTTGGAAAGTTTACTCTTTTCTCGCGCCTCATTCCATCCAGGAACAAACTTTTCAACGGTCAAGAGTCTTGTACTCTATCCTGGATGCTTCCGGGGCGCCCAAATCTTTACCACACCGGTTCTGTGGTTGTGGGACCGGAAACCGTTACATCTGAAACTCTATGTTTTTAACTCACACATATCGCATTAGCTCGAGGTATTCTCCAGCCTGATTTCGAGCTCGTTCAACATAGTGATTAAGATGGAGAGTTGGAGCTTCAGCCCCAAACCTAGCCTCGGCCACCATTCCTATGGACTGTCCCCTGCTAACAAACTCCATCCCCGAATGATAGTCCTGTAATTGGTTGCGTTGCGATCCTTCACCCGATTCTTTTCGGGTAACTATTCTTCCGAGCTTGGTTCAAGTCTCGGGAGAAGCACCGACACGCCCCAGGCCAGTAGACAGTCGTATGTTCACCTCACAATGGTTTCTTCCCATTACTGCCACGGCTGGTGCTCAGTGGTGCGCTCCTGTCGGTCTTGGAGGCCCTCAAAGGGTCCCTGGATCGTCAAGGTTCTAGCCCCCACCAACTCCAACTCCAACTCTAAGCGGAACTGCTCTGAGGCCCTCTATCAGAGGCTACAGGAATCCCTGTACAGAGTCCCTGTCAGATTCTTACTTGGCCCACCACCTCCTTCGACCTCAATTTCCCCTTCAGGCAGTGCGTTCACTGTGAGCTTTGAATGAGAATAGACGCTAATCTTGGCCATATGTCACTCAATAACCAACCACAGCGCTCATTGATGGTCCTTTCCACGAATCAAGTGGAAAGACTCGAACGGGCAGGCTAGTGGGACGGACCGTTTTTCTTTCAGTTTGTTTGCTCCAATACAGCATTCCGATCCGCTTTGATTTCAATGCGATAGAAGTCAGGCGGATCATGGCGGCATGATTTGGTTGGCTCTTGACCGGCCATTTTTCGCCTCATCCACAATTCGACTATATTTTGCTGGCTCCAGACTGGAATTTCGCCTCATGAATGGTTATACGAGCATTGCTCATACTTGCGGTCAAAGATTTCATCTCTCTGGCTCATCGTGTGACTCAAAGGTCGCGGCCAAACTCGCTCACATGAACAAATGAATCCGCCTCATGTACGAATCGCAGTCTGTCACAACTATTCCTCGGAGGGAGCGGTGACAATTGACAGATGAACTCCTCTATTCCTTGTCAAGAAGTTCGAGCTTCGCCAAAATGCGAGACTAAGAGGTGGGGTGATGGAGTGCATGTACAATATGCTAGGATTCAGCATTTGGGCACTCTCGATCACACTGGAAGTGGTATAGTTCTGCTCTAGTTCTCTCAACTCTGTTCCTGGCCTTGTCAATCAAGGAGCCCCAAAACATCAGCTGAATCGGGAATATCTGTGCAAAAGGTGTCATATCCTTGTGAGGAATTGAGGAGATGCCAAACGGCTCAGCAAGCCGAGGGTGAGTGGCTTTGAGGCATGGTTGGCTGAAGGTGAAGCTCCGAGCATGATTTTCTGCAATGAAAGTGTCGCCACGGTGATTGTCGATGAATTGAGGAACAAATGGTACCCAGAATATGCAAAACGTATCTGTCTGTGCCTGGGCTGAGATGCAATGTGACGCGAAGTTGATTCACACCACTACCATAACAGAGATATTGGAAGATCTGATGTGGTGGGGTCCAAGATTACGATTCTCAGTGTAGCACAGCATGACAGCCACTTCGCTGCATGAGATTCTGGTGATACCTTCCAAAATAACGACATACAGTGACGGCATCATAAACTCTGCACCTACCTGAGTATCCAGCCGTGGAGCTTTGTTCAGTCAGGTATATACAGTGCAAAATCAGACTGTGTCACCTAGATATGTATATTGGAGTGTAGGGTAACTCCGCCACAAAGTCCTCGTCGTGAATATCAATACTCTCGGCTAGTGACAGCTTCCACCTACAGAAGCACAGCATATACGCATTACTTTTCCTGCAATAGTTTTTCGTCCCGCAGTGGACTCCGTTCAATGCTGATATTTTGCAAATACCCGGTGTCTCGAATTGCTCTGCCTCGCAAATGAATACAGAGTCATCATGCCGTTGGAATGTTGCCGTGGGATGCGAAGCCCATGATGGTCAATATCTTCTGCGACCCAATAAGCTCTCATAACCTCATCTGGAGTTAACCATTGGCTTCACATCCGTCAATCGCAATCCTGCGACGGTTTAACCGACCCTGCTCTAGCTTCTTGGTCGGGATGCCCTGTCTGCTTCTGCCACCCAACCCCTGCTATAAACCTGCCTATGTACGGTAAGGAAACAGCCCAACTCGAACTGTTCTTATTCCTTCGACAGCTTTACAGTAGGATGTGGTAATCATAACTACGGTAGCAGTGTGGTTTGATCGAGGTCTGAGATGAGCATGTCCGAATGCGACAAAAAAATAAGCAAGCAAGCGGCGGCGTGGATAGAGCCAAAGTGGATTCAAATCCTTCAGGCTTCATCACGCCAGTGCGGGCTAATGTCTCGTTCCCGCTTTAACTTCGCATGCTATGCCCGTCTCCCGTCCAGCCTTCGTCTTCAAGTCAAGAAGCCTTGCATGAGGATATAGACCAGGTCTTTTACGGCAAGACTTGTCTTCGGGGATTCTCACCGACTGTCCGTACGCCACAGAACACATACCGGTGACGACGATAGCTGTTGTGGAATTCGGAGCATCGAGATAATTGTGCGGGCTGATCAACACCACGCCAATGTCTCACACAGCCATCGTGGTGTCTCATTCTGAAGGTTGGTCTTGCCAAAACTTCAGGTCGAGTTGGATGACCCATCGAACTCGAGGAGCGGCCGACAAGAAGGCTGGAAATCCATGAACCACAGAACGCCCGTGAACAAAAGTGCTGGCTGGCAACACATAACGGGTAGCTGCTTGTTGAGGAACTGAACGACAAGGTCCGATTGCAGGGGATCGAATATTGACTCGGTCATGTCACTGGGTTTGCTCGGGGACAAGCTTGAATATCTCCGCATCTAAAATCAACGACGGATTGGCAACTCCCAGGAGCCAGGCCGTGGTGTCCCGTCATAATTGCCTGCAGAGGACTCCAACAAGAATTCGACCCAGTATAGGACGGCAGTCAGAATGTCACATCTGAGCTCTCGTTTCTCATTTTGTGATGCAACCCCCCGGCATCACATCACAGTGCCATTGGAAGTGTCAATGTGCATGTGCCCTTCTAATCCTTGTCTGAGCCAATCCTTACAGCTCTCCGAAGCGGCTCCCACTCTCCACTTCTGTTTCCCTCTCCATCAACGGTTTCAACACACATCTGGAATATCATCTATTAACCAATAGATGATTCAAAGCTCATTTCTGCAGAATCTCACATGATGCAAAACTAATGCGACCTCCTCGAGTTCTGTGGGTGCTGAAAGCACGGTCGCATTGTAGTCGAGCTTCTGGAGCTTCGAATGAATGTTCAGTTCGAGAAGCCGAATCACTTCGGACTTACCAGCTTCTCCATTGGGACCAGAAGATTGCCATGGGTCTGGGCGGGGAAAGTGAGGGACAAAGTGATGATGTGAGCAAAGCAAAGCAAAGCAAAACAAAGTCAAGTCGGCGCACACTCCACTGTGCTGTACCGCAGCCTTACTGTGCTAGTTTAACAGGCTTATCTGATGATCCTTGACTGTTGTTGATGGAGGCTTTTGTGAGCATTGAAATGGCTCAGCTTCCTTGACAGGAGCAAGGGCCCTGGTCAGCTGGAGCCTCGATCTACGATGCTAGCTTCAGCTTCGACTTGCTCCGGGCTATCATGTCATTGTCAGAACATGTTTTTTCCTGTCTGGCGCCCGTTCGCAGGAATTTCCTTGCCTGGCCTTGAAGACGAGGTAATA
The DNA here is from genome assembly GCA_012932015.1 of Fusarium acutatum. Classification (NCBI taxonomy): domain Eukaryota; kingdom Fungi; phylum Ascomycota; class Sordariomycetes; order Hypocreales; family Nectriaceae; genus Fusarium; species Fusarium acutatum. The sequence goes on along the minus strand of JAADJF010000101.1, from coordinate 8,385 downwards.
CAGCACAGTACAAAGCATGATTCTGAGGACCCTAGATATGGGTGCGATTAACTTCCCGCCTGAGTTTGGACCGGCCCGCGAGGGCCAAGAAGCTCCCCGCGGACCCTTCAACGGCTGCGGAAAGGCCCACAAATGAACGTGGTGGTGTGTGAGTCGGAATACGCGGCCAACACAATTCAACTCGAGGTACCAAACTCAATTTTGCTGATAAGATGAGAAATGAGAAACCTTCTTCAGCCACGCAGGGCTAGACCGTCTAAAACGGTAAAACACATGGTACACCCTTTGACCGTCGATGGCGGACAAAAGTTTGGTCTGGTCTCATCGCGATTATGAATCATGCATTGATGGAGGGCGAGTGTCGAGTTATCGAACTAGGTATCGACTGTGAGATTCGAGGTCGGCCGTAAGTTGAGGCCTAGGTTGACAGGGTGCCCAGGTTGCAATGTTGCAATATTGCCATACTGTGTCTCCAAGGAAAGTGTAATTTCGATGGCTACAGAGGGTCAACAATATTCCAGTACGTAAACCCACAATCAGGACCAGTTGCATTAAATTTACGAATACTACCTCGAGCGCAGATCAAAATATTCATTTACCAAGGCATCGTGATAGATCACACAACTGCTACGTAGGTGCTAAGTTTGCGGAACCGTCGGCCTTCGGAGTAGCTCAAGAAAAGTTAGTACTCAGCATAGAGAAGAAGGGATCAACAAGAAGCATTAGGGTAAGCTAAGTAGAATACATAAACTCTCCGTGTCAACGTGAGCAAGGATGTCAAAGAGCTGAACAGAGTTGCAGACAAGATGGAAGCGCATTGACATAGGAGAGGAAGCTTAGTCAAGAGCAATTGTTCCATAATTAGCCCAGATCAATAGTCTTTTTGGCCGCATACTCTACGACCTTGATGATGGCCTAATTATGCTCGAATGAAGCAGGGAATGCGGGTTAAATTAAAAATAGACGTGCAAGTGAACATTGGGATGTGATGAGATGTGATGGGATCTGTTAGCGCTCTTGCGGTGTTGCAACTGCTGATCCAAACAAGCTTAAGCGCCAAGGCATGGAATTTAGCCCAGATTCCGAGGTGAAAAGAGGGGCCAAAGAGTTAAAATAGTTGCTCAGCCAAAGGGCCAAAATCTCCGGCTTAGACGGAGCCCTGTCCCGATGGTGTCAACGAGGAGACCAGAAACGGTTTGCTCGTGAGTGAAGCTGCAGGGATCAGGGGTCGTACGGGATGAACAGACGAGAAGACGACGAACAATCGGAGGCGGCCGGTAGTGTTTAATTGCGACGAGCGGAGGCATTTGGCAATGACTCGCATTGGCGGGGGAGCTATCTATCCATGACTTGACTAGACCATAGCGGGAGTGGAATTCATGGGCTTGACAGGTGATAGTGTGATGGATTTGTTTACGAAATACCTAAAGAGTGTGATGAGATATTAAACGTTAGGCCAGGGTTTGAAGAGCTAAGCATTGCCAGATGGATCGGGCCTTTTCACACATGAATATTATCATTGAATTAATCTGATCTATGGTGTTGAAGTGTTTGAAATGAGAGAGAGAGAGAGAGAGAGTGTGTGTGTGTGTGTGAGTCGAGAGATAAGATAGGATAGCCGGAGCAGAGGATGGCAAAGATGACATTTCCAGATTCAGTAACCATCAAGATAGGCTAATGTACCTTGCTAGGTTCAAAGGATAATCCAAGCTCAACCCTGAAATGGCCTGGTCTGGTCTCGCATGCCCATATCTACTGATGGTGTAGAGGAGCTTCGATATGGTTGGCAGATTTACAGATGAGATGACCTTGTGCACTACTAGGTAAGCTAAGGTAGCTAGGTACTGTACATCTTGTTGGATGGGGGATTTTAGTGATGTGACTGTTGGTTTCTGTTTCTTCATCGGCACTGCAGACAGGTACAGTACAGCCTCCTCCACAAACATAAGCACGCTATCAAGATAAGATTGATCTTGTGTTGCCACAACAGGATCGAGCAGTGACATTCATTGCGTCTCAGCAACTTCTTTCGTGATCAGCCAACGGTCAGGGAGCATATACATAAAATGACCCATTTTAGGCCGCCCGTTATTGCCCGTCATGGTCCGCTTATCACATCATAAACTCACCAGGACCAGCTTGAGTTTCCCCGCTCGGCTCGGTGTTTTGTTGATCACCTCGAGGTGCATTGGTGCAAGGTAAGGGTCTCGAGCTAGCCAGGGGCCCCTGAATGGATGCAAGAGCATGGCGGCAGAGATCATCATTTTCTACTTTCTCATTGGCTACAGCGCCAGAAATTCCCTGTTGCGCCACCTGCTGCTCGGGGCCAATCCAGATCTGTGGCCGGGGTAGGCAATCAACTGTGCTAACACAATTCCGGACTAGCCCATGTACCTGCCCCTGCTCCGCGGCAGAAGCTCCTCATCGGTTGGTCCCGTCCCATAATGCGCTAATGCACGCGTGTCACCCTCGGCTGTCGAATCACGGACCAGAAGCGCTCTTTTTCACAACGACAGGCCTGCTCACCAGACCGATCTTTTTCCTTCCCAGTCACTGCAGAATGCGACCTGACCCAGCTTTGGGCGCCAGCAGAGCAGAACGTTTCACTGATCAGCCACTGGAAAGCATGGCAATGCCAGGTCATGTCCACTGGAGCAATGCTCGGGTACATGTCGGACTGCTACGGCACACAGCAGAAGCCATGTATAGCGTCTTGCGCTGCATGAGTGTTGAGCGCCATTCTTCACATACCCAGTTCGTCAAGCTCAGCTAAGCTGAGTTGTTGCCGCGTAGTTGCAGCAATCATATGTTGTGTGTCTCACTGACTTTTGCTACGGAGCAGATTTGTTCAAGTCTCGACAAAGACTGATCAACACTCGAGGTTACCTGGGCTAAACAAGAGAGAGACATGTCAATGCTCTCTCTGAACCCATAAACCCATCTTGACTCGTTCCTTTATCGCTCACAAGGCCCCTTAGACCCCCGTGACCTCCAGTTATGGGATTTCTCAACAACCCCCGCGCTGTTAGACGTCACCGTCTTCCACCCCTGGTCAAGACATGCACTTGTCCCGTAACACCCAACCATGCCGGTATTCTTTAGAACTGGAGACTTGGTGTTTTTGGCGGCCATCCATGGGGCTTCTGGCTTCTCGACCCGGCTGCGGACAGCCACTTGCAGGACTGCACGCACGAGGTCTTTCGCCGCTTGACCAATCTGAAGGTTGACCGCCTCTTTGACTATTCTATTCGTTAAAAACTGTCTAGGTACTTGGCCAGGGCTTCTCTCCTACCACCAGCCTATCTCCGTTGTGTCCTAGAGCCCAACAGGTTTCTGGCCCGATCGTCCACTTCGGCCGAGTTCCAAGACGTGAAGCGTGAAATATGACTCGCAAATCGTGAATTGCACAACTGACCATGGCTGCACTAGATGCTGCTGTTTAATGAATCCATCTTAGATGCGACCGAATAGAGTTTTCAGACCAGCACAGTACACTCTCTGCCAGTTGAGCATGGAACGACCCTGCTATGAGACCTTGGTAGAGGAGGTGAGCTAGTGGTCGGATCCTTGTGCGACCTTTTGGCATTTCCCCTCTTCCGGTGTACATACTCGCGCATATGCAGACGCAGGCGCAAGAGCCCGGTGAGCTTCTCTATCCGTATCAGCATCATGATGATGGTGGGTGTTACTGCTTCTTGGGGTGAGAATAGATAATGAAGAAGCAAACCATACTGATCACCACATAGATCTACTGCGTGAAAGCTGAGCTCATGCCTGAACTCTGGACGTTTCTTCTTCCAGGTGAAAGTAAACATCACGAACCGCATTTCAGCCTTCTCAGGCATCTGGATGGATTGCAGTTGAACCTCGAGTACCAACCAACAAGTGGAGGGCCTCAAATCAGAAGCCAAAAGTCAAAGTCCAAGCTCGCCCGCCTCGCATATCCTCCCGTGAGGAGCTAGATCCGAACGGGCTCCAACCCCTCCGTTGATGAGCTCTTCATGCGAGCAGAGTGGCTGCTAGCTATGACCATAGATGACCAGATGGGCACACCATGCGCGACTTTCCCCTTTAGACGACTGAACCCCTGCTCGCCTTATTGTCTTTGTGCATATCTATTCCTAGAGTGGAGTTCCGATGGACACAGAGAGACCATCTTTTGACCGACTCTCCCCATTGGCTTCTCTAAGCGCAGTCGCTGCCTCTGGTGCTATGGCATGCTCGTCGTGCATGATGCAAAAATAGAAACAAGACGATGGGAAGCCATCATCGAATCGACCTGTGAACGGCCACGAGAGAAGCGGCCAAAATATAAGGATTTAGCCCTCCAGCAGCCGCCCAAGAATTTTGCCCTCTTTCTTCTTCGTTATGTTCAGAGATTCCAAGTGTCGCCCAAGGTTCTCTTGATCCCCTTTCCTCTCTTACCGCCCTCCTCAAGCCCTTCTATTACCCGCATCAATCTTTACAATATCCAGTTACAAGCAAGCCGGACTTGCTTCGAACCAGTCAATCATTACTACGCAATTTCCCAAAAGGACATTTCGATTCGAAACGAAACGGAATAACGAACGATACATTGAAGTCTGATACGTTGGCCTGGCTGCCACTTACATGACTACACACAAAATCAAACAATTCGCTCAGTGATCAATATTGATCCTGACTGATACAATAACACTAATTTAATTTTCGACTTGTTGCAACGGACTTGACAACTTCGGATTTGATATCCCCCCCGGTCACGTTTCCCAACGCCCAACCTCTTAGCTTTCGCTTCTGGATCCTCAGCCCAGTTTATAACAAAAGACAAGCAAAGACAATTTCTCCATCCCGTCCCGCTCTGATCGACTCCACAATCGACTAGGCCTGGGTTTAGAGTACAGTGTGCGTCCGGTCCCTGATTACACAGTGCCACTCCCCCCTTGTCGATCACACACCCCTCCGGGTCCCCTACCACGCCAATACTCTAAGGACCAAGCATCGCAGCCTACAAATGTCTACGCTGCCCCCCGACCATCGCAAAGGCGTGTCGCGAGCAACTGGAAGCACCGTCAACATGACTGTATCACAGTCTTCAAAGGCCAAACCGGCCTCCAAAGCCAGCAATGGCAAGCCAAAGACAAAGACGCAGATGCATCGTCGTTCAAGAACAGGTACGCCCGCTTATACACCATCTCACTGAAGTGTAGTGAGCTAACATGAATCTCACAGGCTGCTACACTTGCCGTTTGCGACGCAAGAAATGCGACGAGGGAACTCCCATGTGCACAGCCTGCAAGCACCTCGGCTTGCAATGCGAGTACAAGCGACCCATGTGGTGGAGCAACAACGATATGCGAAGGAAACACAAGGAGGACATCAAGATGATCATCAAGCGCAAGAAGCTCTCTGAGAAGTCATCACACAACATCCAGAACTCTGTCACCAGCTCTCCTCCTGGCCTCACACACTCTCTTCCCACATCAGCCACCTTCACTGATCCTCTCGACCGCACAAGATCCGCCTCCATTGACTCTCAATTCCCAGCTGCTTTCAACTTCAACAGCCCTCCCAGTGGCAACGAGTATGGATTCGGTGCGCCAATGCACCCCGAGTTCATGTTTGGCAGCTACTCGCCTTATGAGATCGATGTCAAGACAGAGCGACAGATGTTTGTGAACGATGTGCCCACAGTTCGCGAATCACACATCTCCACCTTCAGCACTTACCACACTCCTCCCCCAGCTGGTACTGTTCTGCCCAACGGCCCTCTCGACGGCGAGTGGGCCGAGCAGGTCTTCCAAGAGCGCAAGGAATCCCTTTCAGAGGAGACCCTCAACTGCAACTTCTTCGACTTTTCACATGGCCCTTCCACAGAGTCGAGACAAGTCAAGATTGAGTTGGATGAGAATGACCAGCGCCTGCTGGACCACTTCATCCAATTCGTTCTGCCAACCATCTTTCCCATCCTCGAGTCCAACCAACATTGCTCAGTCAGCTCAGACCTGATCCTCCCTGCTCTTCAATCAAACAGTGCCTACCTTCACTGCTGCTTGAGTGTCGCTGCCCAACACCTCAAATCACATACCAATGGCTCTACCTCTACCGAGGACATTGACAACGACATCATGCGCCATCGCTATGCCACCATCTGGGCTCTTTGCGAGGCTCTCAAGAAGGATGAGAACCACCAGCAAATTCTCGAGGCAACCCTTGGCCTCATTTTCTTCCAGTCTGTCGTTGGCCGCTATGACGATGGCCTTCTAGATATTCCTTGGCACCAGCACTTCCAGGCTGCCATCAGCTTGGTGCAGAAGCTTGACCTTCCCGGCATTGTCTCTGACCCCACTCGGGCTTCAATGCAAACCCCTTTCAACATGTCTCTCTCGTCATGGATTGACATTCTCGGTGCCACCATGAAGGGTCGCTCACCAACATTTGCTCACACTTACCGTGAGAAGCATCTTTCTCAGCTCAACCCTAGCCTCGGCCTGCGGGAGCTGATGGGCTGTGATGACCGGGTCATGTATCTCATTTCCGAGATCGCCTGTCTCGAGTCTCTCAAGAAGGATGGCATGGATGACTTCACACTGTGCCAGCATGTCTCTGCCCTTGGAGAACAGATTAGCTTGACCGAGATGGGCGATGCAGGTCCCAAGATGCCTTTCAATGCCAATGGCAGCCTTTCACCTAAGCAGCTTTCTAAGAACATGACCATGGCTTTCCGCATTGCTGCTCGCATCTTCCTCTGCAGCCTGGTCCCTGGATTCAACCCCAGACAGCCATCCCCCATGGGCTTGGTTGAGAAGCTGACTACGGTGCTTCAACACATTCCCTCGGGCCCCAATGGGTTTGACCGCAACCTTGCTTGGGTCTATCTCATTGGCGGCTCCATCAGCGTTCCCGGTAGCTCATTCCGTGCATTCTTCGAGGATCGCTTGGCTCAGCTGGGCGACTCGGCTAGGTTTGGCACCATGGGACGTGTAGCCACCCTCCTGCACGAGGTGTGGGTTCAGAATGACAGCCTCTCGGGTGTGAGCACACCCGGATCCACGACGTCTGAGGCGACCCAGCTGCACATCCACTGGCGGGATGTCATGGAATCGAAGGGATGGGACTTTTTGTTGATCTGAGCACTGCTCTTTGCAAACCTTCTTGGCTGGCCTTTGAAGGGTAGCAGGACCGTGCTGGGTGAGACCATCAAGTTCTGCTCTAACCTTCCTTCTTTTCAGTAACATGAGAGCGGCCAGGACCACCTCATCAGGCGAAGCAGGCATTTGCCAGCCGTCGAGGACCAGGCTTGGAAGTGAGACTTCCATGTCCTACACGAGAGCATGTTATTCACTTACTCTCTGTCCCGAAAGGGCAGAGTTGTCTTTTTCTTTTCTTCGTTTCACTTCATATACAATGATACCTACTGGGATGGGTTACTAGAGGAAGCCGCAAGGCGTTTTGAGATGAATATGGGAGCACAAAGAGCGACACTTGGATGCACCACACTCGACATATTTCGATAGGGGGACGAGGCGTTAGGGACATGCATGTATAGGACGTTTGGCAGAGGATACATGGCCATATGCAGGAACAAATGGGGCGGCAACACGATGCCGTTTTAAATGTCAGTTTATTGGATGGAAACGGCCGAGTACCGCGAGACTCGGGATCACTCGCTATTGTTTATTGCTTTACTATGATACCAAGCGGGCAATGGTATGGGGGAAACGGCGCAATGAAGGATCTGGGGTAAAGGCGCCGTGAAGGATGACGATATGAAAAGAGAGGCTCTGGGAAGCTGGTTATGGGCTAGCTCCCAGAAAGGAAGCGGTATACATATAGCATTATGGCCTTGCTGAGACAAGGCAGACAATGAACAAAGCACTTTATTGCTGCAATTGGCTCTCTACACTGTGACGGTACCGCGCACTTTGTTTATTCCCTCACTGTAACGACCACGGAAGGTGAGATGACAGTATCTATCTGATCATGTAAATCACACCACATAATCCGGGGACTTTTCTCCAGTGCTGACTGCAAGCCTCTGAAAAGGGATCACAACTCCGAGAGGCCCAACTGGGATGGGCATTAATGCCTCGGTCTGATCACTTTACCTGCCAGCATATTATTTCGCATGCGATGGGTTCTTTTTACTTGTGTGCTTATTCATCCCCGGCAGAGGTCAGCATCATCACACCATGAAAGCCGGGGAGAGGTAGGTTCTCCGTGGGGGTGGTATTGATGAGATGCAGATATGTGCTGCTCCGGTAGGCAGGCATCTAGATACAGGGAGTTTTTCAGTGGTCTGAGAATGTTTATGCTGTGGCACACATGCTGGAGAAATGAGGCCTTATGCCCGTTGCGGATGTATGGAAAAGAAGCCGCATGCAATGCAATGCTATGCCATATGCT
>JAADJF010000100.1:0-113824 GCA_012932015.1 Fusarium acutatum | reverse complement strand
GAGGGGGGGGGGGGGGGGGGGGGGGGGGGGGGGGGGGGGGGGGGGGGGGGGGTGGGGGCCAGATGACTGGAAGTCTCCGGGAATCGCCGTGGGTTAGGTAGGGGATTGAAGTTCCTTGTTTCAGCATAAGCCATGCCGTAGTGTATTGGATGCCAGAGAAATACCAGCCTGACGCCTCCTTTTTGTTTCTGCTGATCAGGTCAAGATTTGGAGGGTAGGTAGGCAATTGATGGATGGATAGGTGAAAGTGCAGGGGGTATATACAGTACAGTACAGTTAGGTAGTGTAGTTGGTGGAGATGTGTTGGTACTGGGTAATGCTTTATGAGGTGGAGGGGAAAGATCCATGGACATGGGATGAGAAGAACCGGGGGTTGTCCTGAGAAGCGAGAATTGAAAGTCGTTGCAAAGTCTGGTACATACTGTACATACATACATAGGCATACATGATTGCCTTTTCTTCTTCTCCTTGTTCTATGTACAGTACTGTTATTTATGCTAGTATACGTAGCAGAAGAAATACAGATGTATAGCGAGCACACAATGAAACAGTTACTGACTCGAGGATGATGCTCGTCAGTTATCACCAGTAACAAAGACCGTACCCTCGTTTGTAGGAAGACGAGAAACAGAATGAATGGATGAATGGGCCAGCCAGCCTCTCCGCACTTTAACCGTGCCCTCTTCGGGTACTGTATTCTCAGCACAGACAGACGCTAGTCAACGATCTGGACGATGGATGGGAGCGGGTGAGCGGGCTGGCGCGCGGTAGCTTGGATCATACCTGGAGGAGATAGGGGAGGACGGAGGTGTCGTCACAGTGACTTGACGAATGTCAGCTATTCACAAATAAATTAGAGTATAATGTACAATTTGTGTGTCTGGAATACTATCCGTATAGTATTTGAGGTCCTCAACGCCGAAGCCCTTGTCCTTGCTTGCTTGCTTTCTTTCAGGCCAACATATCTCAATATTGTCGTATAATCATGCATACAATATTCTTCTACCTTATGCATTCTGTTTCTCTATCCCTGAAAACATACAGTACGATTGCCCGGCTCCCCAGCATCTAAGTTAAGTTGCCCAATTAAGAGATGGATGCATGCAGGCATGAATTGCATGGATCTGGGGGCCTTTCAAGGGCCATGACCAACAGTGACAGGGGCCCTTGAATGGGGAATGCAACCTGATCTTCATTCGCCCTCGGTTAAGAAGGACTTTTATCAATCTTTCTCCTTCTGCGTACGTAGGTAATCAGCAGTTGAGCTGTCGTCGTTGTCGTCGTCGTCGACTCGTCGCTAACCACACACTATATCAACTATCTGTATACTACTGGCCAATATAGGAACGAAAAACAGGTCTTGTGAACTTGCGATATACCACTCTTGGTAATGGAATACCCACGGTACGACAACGCATCTGCGACATCTGTCCACACCAAGCGACCTGCAGATCCAACCATTGCGATAGGCAATGCTCCCATATCCATATCAGGAGATTCCTGCCTCCACTGCTTACTACACACATCACTCGAACCGATGGTAATGATATACTGCTTATTTTTGTCACGACCACAGCCTGCTTCTCGTACAACCCCAATCTGACCATAGACAACCGGGATATTCCCATTATATTCTCGCAAACTTGGCCGGCTTGGATCACACTGAGATCCTCGCATTGTACAACCTACAGCCCTGGTGAAACAACAGCATCAGCATATGATGTTCTGTGTCACCCCAGACCTCACTCACTACCCAAGGTCAATGCCTATCAGCTCGATATCAAAAGGACAAATAAATATTATCTCAGGGATCTCTCATGCCACGAGGGACGCTAAACCCACATAATCATTCATGTCAACTATAACCGCACAGTTGGTTGATGGGGAATAACAATTGGGGATTACGGACCCGACGCCGACCTCCATGTCTCGCACTGAACTGCAGCTACTGTATGAAGTGCTTGACCGGTCTGAACTGGCCACTGACCAGTCAGAATACCTAGGAAATAATGAGGCCCTCCCTCCTCTGTTGCATACCTTACAGCCTATGTATCTTCTCTCTGACTGTCTGCCTGTCTGTCACTGTCTCAAATCACGGACCCTAATGTCCTTTGTTATCTGAGCTAGGTTTAGCTCGATTCGGCTCTACTTGGCCGTTGCAGCAGTGAATGTCACCAGGCTGGCTTCCAGATGCAATACAGTACATACATACATAGGTATATGCCTGACAACGGAATACTACCGCCGTAGTACACCTTGAGAACGACTCACTTGCCTACTAAGCTGATACATACTGAAGCTCACCTCACTGGCATCGGCGCTGTCTCATCCTTTCGTGCCACCCACCAAAACCAAAAACCCCCCATTCGACGCATCCCTCCAGCGCGGGATGTACACACGCAATCCCACGGACCTGGAACACAGCAAAGCAAAGTGCTGCAATGCTTGACGTAGCACACAGAGACAGAAGGACGTATTACGTGACGCCCTGCTTCTTCTTCTACTCACCTCGATGATACTCTAGAGTCGCAGGCGGATCTGATCGAGCAGGCATCTGGCTGCCAAGTCCGACCATGGGATGGCTAGTCTTTTCCCGTAGTGGTTATAGATGCAGATAGATGCAGCTCAGGCTTTTTTTCTTTTTCTTTTTCTTTTGGCCGAGGATATTTGTGTTCGTCACAGAATTCGAAAAACTCCGAGACCAGGAACGGCAATAATTAATCATTGACTCGTACGTACGGTACGCTCAGAGTCAAAGAGACAATCTGTACGTACATACTATCTAGGTATGTATTGGGTGTCGACTCAGTCCTGTTCTCACCGCGGCCATAAGCATGTCTTGCTCTTTTTCCCTGCATGGTGGATGTATCTCCCACAAGGCTCCACTATACATGATCTATCACCAAAGCATCAAACACCAGCAAAACTGCGAAATCCACGCTGCCGCCCTGTTATCTCCATGCTCACAGCCGGACATGCTGTCATAGTCGCGTCTTCTATTTTCCTTTTCAACTACTAAACGCAGTGCAGTGCATATTCATCCAGCACTTTTACCTGCTGTCATCGCTTCTTCTGATCTATCATAGGTCCTCAAGTGGTTGGCTGGCACACAGATTTGATACATCATAATCCATCCCGTGACTCGTTTTAGACGCGCCGCCTCATTGCTCTTGTCTCCCTTTGGTCGGCCTGGCCTTGAGAATAGCTCTTTGTTCGTGCGTTTATTAACGTTAGCCCACAATCTTCTTTCTCTCCTCTCACCGGCTTCGTGGGTCCTCTTTTCTTTTCTTTTCCTTTCTTTTTCTATCAGATGTGATATATCATGTTTTGCCCACTTCCACTTCGACGCCATTTCTCACCGGCAAATAAACCGAGCATGGCCTCCACTCGAGATACTTTTCAGACATAATCAGTGGCTTGAGGGCTCTTGTGGTCTGGAGTCAACAATGACGCCCATACTGAAGTATGTATACATTAGTAGTATGCTGTAAGTAACCGTGATTATTATACCTCATTACAGATACTTCAAGGCGTAACCTTTTACTCCTCAAATGGCATGTTCTTTCAACTCCCAGTCTCGTAATGTACTAGGTCAGCATACCAAGAATCTTTGAATATCCTATCCAACTGCCCCTATTCGTCGCTCTGAGAAAAAGCAACTTTCGGCAGCTCGTCTCATCCCAACTCAAACCATGATTAACAATCCTTACACCGAGAAGTGGCTTGAAATCGGGGAATATCGATTTTCTCAAACTTTCAATCACCCATCGTCATGTTACACAACGAGGCCAACAATCCCTTGGACTCGAGTAAAACACGGCTTGTCCGGTCCTCCTTCGCCCGACCTTTGACTGTTCATCACTTCTCATGTTATCCCTGTCTCTTCCTCTCGACATGAGGCTAAAAAGGCTTCTATTGTGGATCTTAGACTCACACTTGCACAGCCCGATGGTTGTCAAGTCTCTTGCGGCTTGTGATATTTGCTAGGCAGCGATCGAGCTCGATAGCCTATCTCGCATTGCCCAATTTTCCCCCAATCCCTTTGACTGGGCGTCCCGAAACATCGGGATGCATGTTGATTGTCACGTCAAACTTCCACTTATAGCTTGCGGCTATGAATTCATCCCGTGGGTTCTGACACCAATCAACCATCAGCTTGTTCAAGAAGCGTTCTTTTCTCCATTGACCGCTACTTGGATATCTGTTTCTGTTCTTGACTCTACCTCTCCATGCGAGTCCCGTGCCTGTCATCATCTAACATGTCTCATTTGGTTGACTGTGAATTCATATACCCTCTGCTTTTAATCTCACCCTCTGTACGCGCCGTCCCTTTCAGTGTCATAGCAAACCTATCACATCCCTCTACAGCTTGTTCACAAGTCCTCGCGAAGACTTGAGCTGAACCATCTTCTCAAGAGCTTCGTCAATAGGAACCAGCTCACCCTTTGCCTGGGTGGCTTGGTCGTCTCGGTTACGGATGTTGAGGGTGCGTGAGCTGGCCTCCTCGGCACCGACAACTATACAATCTGGTTAGCTATTGGCTTTAAACAAGGCAGCTTCCATTCCGAACTCACCGAAGATAAAGTTGTACTGCTCCAGCTGACCGGTGCGGATCTTCTTCTGGAAAGTGTTGCTGCTCAGGTCCACATCACTGTAGAGCCCCTTGGCTCGGAAGATCTGCTGAACCTCCTTGGCGTAGTCGTTGGCAGCAGGCATGACAGGTACCACCAAGACCTGTCGGGGACTGAGCCAGAATGGCCACTTGCCGCCAAAGTGCTCGGTCAGAATACCAAACATTCGCTCGAAGCTGCCTAGAACGGCTCGGTGAATCATGACAGGTCGTGCGTATCCGGCAGGGAGATCCTCCTCGGGGTTGCTACCATCACTGACTCCGGTCTCGCCCTTGTTAGCGACATATCGAAGCTTGAATCGTCGAGGCAGGTTGAAGTCGAGCTGCATAGTACCGCATTGGTGCTCACGCTTCAGGGCATCGAACAGAGCAATATCGATCTTGGGTCCATAGAAAGCACCATCACCGGGGTTAAACTCCCACTTGGCACCCGTCTTCTCGGAGAATGAGTTGAGAGCCTCTTCAAGCTTCTTCTCGGCGGAGTCCCAGGTAGCGATGTCACCGACGTACTTCTCGGGTCGGGTGGACAGCTTAAGCTTGAATGTGAAACCGAAGATACCGTAAACACTGCTCAAAAAGTCGAAAGCAGATTCAATTTCCTCTCGGATCTAGACTACGTTAGCAGAAGCATGAGCCAGCCAGTAGAAGTCATCATACCTGATCCACGGTACAGAAGATGTGAGCATCGTCCTGTTGGAAACGACGGACTCGAGTAAGGCCTGAAAGAGCCCCGGAGAATTCGTTTCGGTGCAAAACACCAAAATCGGCCATTCTCCAGGGGAGGTCCTTATAAGTGACATCGGAGTGGGCAAAGATCTTGCAGTGTCCAGGGCAGTTCATGGGCTTCAACCCGAACTTCTCCTTCTCAACCTCGAAGGTGAACATGTTCTCCTCGTAGTGGCCCCAGTGACCTGATGTCTTCCACAAATCTGCCTTGTACATGTTTGGAGACATAACTTCGTCGAATTCACGTTTTTGGTACTCGCCTTTGATGAGCTCCATCAAGGCATTGTAGATGCGCACACCGTGTGGTAGGAAGAAAGCAGATCCAGGAGACGCCTCGTCGAAGAAGAAGAGCTTTTGATCAGTACCGATCTTTCGGTGATTACGCTTGGCAGCCTCGGCCAGGAAATGCTTATACTCTTCAAGAGCCTTCTTGTCCGGGAATGAGATACCAGCAATACGCTGGACAGACTCGTTGTTGCTGTCACCAAGCCAGTAGGCAGCGGAATTCTGTTGAATATCAGCTCAAGCCCGTCGTTTCAAGATTAGGAATTGTATGTATCATATCGACATACCCTGAGAACGGAAAAGGCCTTGATGTTGCCAGTGGTGGGGACGTGAGGTCCTCGACACAGGTCGATCAGGGGACCGCATCGGTACACAGTACTCTTGGTGCCATCGGGAACACGCTGTTGAATGAAATACTCCTTGTACTTGCTGTACTTGAACATCTCAAGGAGCTCATCCTTGGTCATTTCCAGACGCTCGAAAGGCTGCTTCTGTTTGACAATGTTGTTGGAGAGCTGCTCAAGGGCCTTCTTATCCTCATCAGTGACGACTTGCCTAGGGCTTATGTCAGTAAAGTCTTCGGCAAATTATTCGAAGCCTTCTACGCACTCTCCCATGTTGGCCATATCGTAGTAGAATCCAGGGGGGTCCTCAGTAGGGGGACCGTTGCACAGATAACAACCAAAGCGTTTCTCGGCGGCCTCTCCGAGAATATGGGCAGAAGAGTGCCAGAAGACCTTCTTGCCTTCGGTGTGTTCAAAGTCAAGGAGCTCGAGCTTGCAGCTCTTCTCGAGCGGTCGGGTCAGATCCCACAACTCACCGTCAACTCTGGAGATGACAGTGCGCTCGAAAAGAGACTTGGAGATGCCCTTGGCGATAGCGCCAGGGGTGGTCTCCCAAGAAGTTCCCTTCTCCTCTTTGCCATTGGGAAGCGATATGGTGATTTCCTCGCGAGGTTTGGCTATGATTCTTGTCAGTCGATTCGAGTCGAAGGACAGAAGCGTGAGGAGGATTTGGAACACCCACCAGCGATTTCGGCGTCCTGTCGGGCCTTGATCTTATCGAAGAGATCGAGTCGGTGCTGGATGAACTCGGGGGTTTCAGGGAGCTATCATACACAGTTAGCATGTTCCAACACGGCGTCATGATGTCCTGCAATGTATCGTCATGTACACCGCAGTCAAGAAAGGGACACCAACTTCGAGGCCAGCAGACTTTCCACCCTTGGCAGACTTATCCTTGGGCTGCTTCTCCTTGGGCTGCTTAGCAGGGCGAGAAGGCAAGCTCTTCTCAGACGCGCCCTCGGCCGCCTTGGCAGCATCAGCTTGATCGGACGACATGTTGAGAACTCTCGCGCGGATGTTGAAGATTTGGTGGGAGGAAGTTGGGTACTTGAAAGTGGTCTGGTCTTGTCGATGGCGGGGCACAAGGGGCATTAAACACGAAGGTGGGGTTAGAATTGAGTCACTGCGAATGTGGCAGGGGCACGGGAATAGTACCGTTTGGTTGGGCACTTTAGTATCAAGAGGAATAGCCTTATGAACTTGCATAGAAATGCCATTGATGGATCAATTATTCTATCCAAGTTCAAAATACTTATTTACTGTATTTTGGCATGCCCAACAAATTAGGTTCCTCATAAACAATACTCACATGCCGAAAACCGAAACCCAGTCTCTTCAGCTCACTCACACGACACTCGAACAGTCGAGTCAGACCGAACAATATATACCACGTAATGAAACTCACGATGACCAGTGCAGAAGGACTCGATCCAGTTCCGGCATCGCAGGTTTTTGACTCAGTCACAAGAATCATCAACAATAATCTTGTCCTAGGTAAATCAGGGGTATCAAGCTATTTTCCATTCCAGCAATCCGTAACACCATGCCATCCCGTTTCCAAGTCATAAATCATGCCAAAACCGCATTCGTAAACAAGAACGAAACAGACAGTATTCAAAGTCCATAGCGGGTAACACACTCTTCCTTATGCGCCTCCAAACAATCCAGTGCGCAGACTCTTGTTCCGCACTTCATACACCTCACACGTCCCCAATACCCGCAGACCTCACAGAACGATCTAACGGGATACTTGCTGTCTCTATGGCCCGTCACTTCGCCATAGTTCAAGGGAGGATGGGAAAGGAGCCTGCGCAGCTCCTCATCGGCTGGCATGGCGGGAACACGCGACATAAGCAAAGGATTGTTGTCGCCAGGGTGGCTCGGTGGTGAAGATCTCGATGATTCAGGAAGAACAGTCGGAGCACCGGCGTCGGCCATCACTATGTCCTCTTCTTGCGGTGGTTTGGAGGATGAGGGAGTATCTCTTCGACTATTCGATGGCCGTTTGTTGTTTGCGCCAGAGGCAGCGGACCGATAATTCGTAGGGTTGGCCTCTGCAAGTGCCTGCATCGCGAGGAAATCGTCTAAATGGTTCCCGAATGTCTTCTGCGATTGCAAAATCTTACGAACATTAGGTGTGTGTTTTCCTTGCGCTGCCAGAAGTCAATTTCTCGTCTTTCACATAATGCTGAGGTCTCGCGCATACTTCTTCCGCTCTTGACTGGCAACGGTATTGTGTTATCCTTTCCACCATCTTTATCTAAAGCCTCGGCTTCTTTTCGAATTTTATTATCTTGTCGAGCCGTCAAATCGCTATATGTAAGACCAGGAACATTCCTGGCGCGCTTCCTGTTGGTTGACGCTGTCGGGCGAGTGATTGTATTGTCGGGGACATAAGCCCAGCCTGGCGCCGAGGTTGTCTTTGCGCTGGCAAGCTCGATGACCCCGAAATTGTTCATCGTTCTTTATAATTCAAAATTATGAGTAGAAGAAAAAGAAGAATGTGACCAACGGAGAGTATGAAGGACCTCCATAGAAAATCCACACTAAACCGCTGGTCTTGTGATGTAGCCAATCACGAGCCAGAAAGCTCGAAACACTCCAATTCCCGCCGAGCTCAGAATATTCCGAGCACCCGGCTCCGATAGTAGCTCTGTCGTAACTGTACCTCTGACGTCCATCGCCATCGATACCTATTGCTCCCGCGAGATAAACACCGCACAACCCGACGTCCACCACCGAAATCGCAGCAATGTCTTTCGCCTCAAGAGCCCTGTTCTCCAGCAGCCGCGCGCTGGCTACCCGATCCTTCAGCACATCTGCCCGACGGATGGCCGGTTCGCCTCTTCCTGCCAGGAAACCTCTGGGAGCTTTCCGTGGAGGGTTAGTGATGACAAAAACAGTTTTTTTGACCGGAGTAATTTTATTGACTTTGCTGTCAGTCTCTTCGGCTTCCTTCTCGGCAGCTTTCTCGCTGGTAGCGCCTCCTATAGCTATCTCATCAAGGAGTACAAGATCGCCAACGACCTGTTGACTGAGGATATTTATGTGCGTAACGAATGAGAAGAGGCAATTGATAAGAGAGAGCCTCATCTAAGTTTCCTCCAATTTCAATCTCTTGACCACGTGCTAACATTTTTCGACCAGACTCTTCAAGCCTCCGTTACCCGTCTGAGCAACCACGTCCAGGCTCTGGAGACCAGGACACAGGGCAAGAAATAGACGGGGAAAACGGGATAAAGAGATAATTGTATGAAATAGTCGGAGCAAGGGGTTAGAATAGGCTCCGTTGGGCCTCTGGTGGACGAGTTGAAATGATGATGGCTCCCATCGCATTTCCTATTAGTATTTGGGTTTGAGATTGTCATCAAGGCGACTGGGGAGATTTGTACGATTATGTGCCATGTTACGAGCATAACTGCAAGCCCAATCCATAAGATATTATGCGGTCTGTGTAAGAGAAACATCGAAGTCACGGTGAAGTTGAGACGAGATCAAAATAGTAGTCAAGTCATGAAATGGTCCCATTGCCACGAAAACTAAAACCTAGAGAGGTGCATTCAAATATGAGCACCAAAAAGAACCCGCGCCCAAAAAATAAAATCAGATATACCCCATTTTGTGTACTATAGTTGTTGTTGACATCAAATCTTTACAGCTCATCATGGACATCCTCCTCCTCGGCATCCTTCTTCTCCTCACTAGCGGCGGGGGCGGCCTCCTCAGTGCCCTCCTCCTTGACGGGGAGCTCGGCCTTGTACTTGCCGTTCTCTTTGATGAAGTTGGCGAGGTCCTCGACGGTGCGAGAACCCTGGTAGGTGACGGGAGCGTCCTTAGCACCAGCGGCGTAGAGCTTGATGGTGGGGAAACCCTGGATCTCGTCGGGGACATCGTTGAGGGTAGCGTCAACCTTGGCGATGACAACCTTGTCCTTGAACTCGGAAGCGGCGAACTGAGAAGCAAGGTCATCGTACTTGGGGGCGAGAGCCTTGCAGTGACCGCACCAAGGAGCGTAAAACTCAATCAGGACATCCTTGGTGTCATCGAGGACAATGTCGTTGTAGCTCTTGGCAACGACAACAGTAACGGGGCCCTCCTGGGTCTCGGGAATGGGCTCAGACTTGATGCTGGGCTCAATCTTGCCAGCGGCGAAGTCCTCAACGAACTTAGCGATGTTATCATGTGTGATCTCCTTCTCCTGGTCAAAGGGGAACTTCTGGTTCTTGACAACCTCCTGGATGGCGAAAGAGGGGAACTTGTCAGCCTTGAGGTTCAGGTTACCAGCGTGAGCGCCGAAGGCCTTGGCGTCAATTGTGGCGAAGTTGATCTTGCCCTTGAACTTCTCAGCGATGGGCTTGAGGGCATCACCAAGCTCCTTGCGCTCCTCAGGAGTCTCGGAGAAGATGTATGCGAGGGGAATGCCAGCGGACATATAGCTGGAGTAGGTCTCAGGGCCGACCTCACCAATGAGAGGGGTGGCAGAGGTGGTAATGAAAGAGGCAATGGCATCCTCCTCGAACTTCTCGGTAAAGGTGTTCTTGCCCTCATCGAAAGACTTGTAGACAACCAGGGCGGGGGCCTTGACGCCCTCAGCCTCGGCAACAGCAGCGTCGTTGACGCCACCGAAGAGGTAGGTGTCACGAAGACCCTCGGCAAGCTTGGAGAAGGTCTCGTTGGAGCTCTTATCGTCGGCGTTGAGGTAGGCAACGACGACAACCTTGTCGGCGGTCTTGAACTCCTCGAGGGTGTCCTTTGTGAGAATGGAGACAGCGGGGAGGGACTGCTTGATCATGTAGGAAGTGATACTGTAAAAATCTGTCAGTCGAAATCTCAGCTGATCATGACAGGTGTCGACTTACCCAGCAGCCTTGCGCTGGCCAGAGTAGGGAGTGACATTGTCAAGGCCACGGAAGACCTTGAGGGTGGGGTAACCCTCGACGCCCTGGTCTTTGCAGAGGTCGGACTCCTCAGTGCAGTCAATCTTGGCGAGCTTGATGTTCTTCTCCTTGAGAGTAGTGGCGGCCTCCTCGTACTCGGGGGCGAGGGCCTTGCAGTGACCGCACCAGGGAGCAAAGACTGTAGAAAGAAGCTGTCAGCGGCGGATGGAGGGGAAGAGAGGCTTCAATGGGGCCTTACACTCAGCGAGGACGAGATTGTTGGACTTGACAAACTCCTCGAAGGTGTCCTTGGTCAGCTGGTGAACATCTGAGTCGGCAGCAGAGGCATAGGCAGCCAGAGCAGCCATGAAGCTGCAGGCGATCTTCTTGTGGTGCATGATGGGCTGTCTTTTTGTTGGGGTATCCTATAAAACACAAAGAGAAGGTTCCGCTGAACAGGACAGGGCAGGCAATATAAAGGAAGGGGGAGGAAGAAGAGGAAGAGGAAGATTTGAGTTGGGAAGTGGAGGGAAGATGGAGGAGAGTTTTGTAGTTGGAACTTGAGGACAGGTAACGTACATTTACACCCACAGCCGCATGTACCGTACTGTAGAGAAAGCTACGGGAGGGTACAAATGGTTTGAGAGAGAGGTTGGAGCCAACTAACATCAGCCAACCCCACTCGGAGACAACTCCCGCTGAGTCTTGCGCGGGCCAAAGGTGGAGGGACGAGGGATTGCCCGGGGGGGTCCAGCTTTCAATTGAACAAGTGTCCCTTTTACTTGGTGGCACTGGATTTCTCTAGGTCGATGATCAAGCACAAGCCCACAGCCCATACCGCCGGAGCACTCTGCAGACAGGCACGGCCCCTCCAAAGCGGCGGAAAGCTAGTGGGTTTCCCTACCGGGCTCTAAGCCCTTTTAGGCCGCAATGAGGGTCCGCCGCTGCTTGTCATTGGGCGGAGCTGCCCTACAGGAAGCGCCAGAGCCCCTCAGCTGCTGTAGGGTCCCTGGGTCCACAGGGGCAGGACAACCGCCGCCGCCGCTGAACTGCTTATGGATCATGGATGGATCGTCAAAGAATGAGGCATTGAATGTTGGTTCAGTGTAATACAGATATTTATAATCAGGTAGGTAGTTAAAGGATCGTGCGTGAAACAGACTAGATATCTCACTATGAGAAAGTAGCTTTTCTTTGGCTTGCCATTGTTTGTTATTGTTTATGTTGGACCATCACCTACCTACACCACATTCCCATCAAAGTTGAAACTTTGATAATGGCGGATTAGGGAAGTGCAAAGAGAATTGCCCAATTAAGCTGCAATAAATACGGGATTTGATGCTCCGAAAGGCTCGGAACCCCTGGCTAAATGAGATGACATTTGGAGTAACGATTATTACAGATCAGCATCTGTTCAATGTGGCAACACCTTTGTCTCAAGCCAAAAGGCCACGTCTCTGTGACAGCCTAGGTACTAACATACATACATACACAGCCCAGCCTTGCCAATGTTGAACGTGACATGGATAGAGGGGTCGCTCACGTAGTTCAAATTAGATGAATGGCATTCCGTCATCTGCTTATTGCTCGATATTCTTTTCCACGAATTACCAATCCAGCCTCTAAACCATATTTTTTTTGGCCCAACTCTTCTTTTCCCATCTGACCAATCCCGACGGTCATAGCATTCTGAGTTTTTGGACCTCATTCATGCCATTCACCTTTTGAATCCACCAAATCCTCACAGCCTCTGCAGAATGGATCCACCAATGCTAATTCTATGTAGTTGAGTTCAAACATCGACAAGTGGCAATATGTGATCCCCGTGAGAAACAAAGACGTGTCACAAGAATGAGGCGAAACATGATCCCTCTTTACTCAGCTCATCGGCCCCACGGAAACGGTTAGTTTACGGCCCCACCATGATATTTCCGCCGTCACATACCGGACAGTACTCCTCCTCGGGGAGCAAGAAAGCTTCTGACACTGAATCAGGGTGTTAAAATAAACTGACCTAAAGTTCTAATAAGATATACTAGGTTAACCTGAGTCTTTGTATCACTTTGATAAGACATCCTAAGTTTTCTTGCCTCCCTTGCTCCCCAACTTTATTAAGTACAGAAAATCAACTTTTGGCTTGGCGGTGATAACCAGCCAATACACGGATAATGCTGATATAGGGAAGGTTTTCGGTTCCAAGTCAAGAAAGGTTCGAAGAGGTCCCCAGCTTTCAAAGTCGTAATCATGTTCAATTCAATGCTATCTTTCTATGGCTTGATAGTGCTCAGTGCTCCGTGTATCATTATGTGTGTCTCCTCCTTTTCTACTTGCTGTGAGGTCCTCGAGGTTTAGGTGGTGCACGGTGATACTGAATCGGCCACTTGACATCAACGTTCAGCTGATGAGCAGCACTGAGAACAAAGTCGGGCTCCCGGAGGAACTGTCTCGCAGCAAGCACGAGATCGGCCTTGGGATCCTCGTTCTCTTGGACGAGTGAACGAGCAAATGGACCATCTGTAATGTAACCAACAGTTCCAATCAGAAGCTCTTTTCCATCAGCACGGACGGCATCGCGGATCTTGCCTGCCAGGTCGGTCTGGACGGTTTGATGGACCTTGATCTTTTGCGCCTTCAAGTTACCTCCGCTACTGATGTCGAGAACGTCAACTCCTGCGTCAGGAAGCTGTTTTGCGAGCCGAATACTGCTCTCGAGATCCCAGGAAGGTTCGTTATTCCATTCCATCCACTCGGTAGCAGAAATCCGCACCCAGACGGGCATCTCCTCAGGAACAACAGCCCGAACAGCTTCAATGATCTCGAAGAGGAGACGAGCACGGTTCTCAAAGCTACCTCCGTACTGGTCCGTTCGTTTCTGAAGTCATGTCAGTTGATAAACTATTCTCAGCGAGTACTAACATTACTTACGTTGGAGAGGGGCGACAGGAACTGGTGCAAGAGGTAACCGTGAGCTGCGTGGATCTCAATGACATCAAATCCAGCCTTGACAGCTCTTATAGCAGAGTCCTTCCATTTCTGCACAAGATGCTTGATCTCCTCAAGCGTCAGCTCGTGAGGTGTACCAAAGTCTTCAGCGAACGGGATAGCACTGGGGGCGGCAATATCATCTGGCCAGCCACCGACTTCTTCGGTAGCAAGTGCTTTGTTTACAGTACCGCCGATCCAAGGCGCAACTGTGCTCGCTTTTCTGCCAGCCTGGAGGATACGTTAGCTTCGGAACGTCGAGGCTTCTCCTGGACTAATAAACCTACATGAGCGAGTTGGATGGCAGCCTTGGTGTTTTGGCTATGGATGAAGTCTGTGATACGCTTCAGAGGAACAATTTGACTATCCTCCCAGAGACCAGAGTCCTCAGGACTGATCCGACCACGAGGTTCAACGGCGGTGGCCTCAACAAAGACGAGGCCAGCACCTTGAAGGGCGAACTGGCCAAGGTGAACGAGATGAAAATCCGTTAGGTGACCATCCTTGGCGGAGTAAGTGCACATAGGAGAAACGACAAAGCGGTTCTGCAGCTCAACGCCACGGGTGCGGAGAGGCTTGAACAGCGTCGGGGCCGAATCGGTCTTGAGCGGGGTTCCGGCCGGTGGCTCTTGGGCCGGGGTGAAGTAAGGAACCCCGGAGGCTGCCTTGTTCTCGATGTTTGTGTTGCCCATGGTTGTACGTGCCCTCGAGGAGTAAACTGTGCTGTCTAGGTTGACAGGGTTGTCGACGTTGGTGAGTATTTATGCTGAAGTTGGATTTGTTCAAGGCTCTTGGCCTGATTGCAGAATCATGCGCCGTGTTGATGCAATTCCACTGGGTTCCAAGTATCCACCGAATCAACAGAGAATGATCACGGAATATAGACTCGATTCCAAGGGCTTGTTTGTCTTTATATATAAGGAGGTAGAGCTTGGGAAAACATGATATTTATATCACCAACACTAACCATCTTTCATTTTGATCCGTGGTCACCTCAATGGCGATCTTGCTCCGTGCCTAGCTCTCTAGCATCAAGACGGTCATAGTTTGCTCAGCTAAGCGAACGATGACGTGCGAGCATAAATTTCCAGCTTTACTAAAGCTACTGCAAGCATTATCGCTCCTTTGTTCAACTGTGACATCCAGGAATCGTTTCCCTCTTGGGTTTCTAGTGTCCAATTTGCGAGCAAATGCTGAATAATCAAACCAGTTAACAAGCCGAGCCCCTCTTCTACGCCTCTGGCTGATAACGTTATCATTCAAAGGCCAAGCATTCAACTCGACAGACACATTTACAAGGCAGTTCTTGTTAACTCATGTTCCTTCATCTCGACATCAAGATCATAGAATAAATGGCTGTCCAAATCAAACAAGTCAGGATTATTCCAATCAAGTAATAAGACTTGTCACAGCAAGTAAATATCGTGATATTTGGATTCTACATCTCCTCATGTCGTTTCAGTGCAAGAACTTGCTCTGAGTGATACATATATTGCAAATACTCATAATTGGTCTTTAGTCAGTCATCTATTCTTTCCGTCCCTCGAGACTGGCATCTCTGAGTATCTGCATCTTCACTTTAAGTATATGAAGAAGAACACACATAAACATACCGTATGGTATGGCCACACAGCCCAAGGTCTTGAGTCTGCAAATATGTTTACTTTCACAAAGTTTTGGTCCAATCATTAAATAATGATCAGCAACACTACTTCGAAAGTAATATGGACAAAGTCAAATGCCTGGTGCGGCAGATGCAGGAACAAGCCCAATGACTATCAGACCCTTGAACAAGACGCCGTCATCGACCGTCATGGCTACAGTTGCGGCCCGGGCCGATCTCACTCAAACGACACATTACACACGTTACACGTTATAGCAGGATCTGACATGAAGTTTTAAAGTTTCTCAAGATTTCTTCTTCTTTTGGTCTCTATCGTATAAGACGGTAGACATCTTAGTCTATTGACCCGCTCATGTTGTCAAAACTCATGACATGGTCTATACCTAGGCTGGCGATCTTGACCAGCACCCAAATAATCACAACCAAAACTCCGGATATCGCTCTTCTTCAAGTTCATCGATGATATGATGATCAATTTCACTCCTCGCATAATTCCTTCATAGGCATCTCAAGCAGCTCTCTGTCGTATTTCGACCACCTATTCCTGGTTTGTAGGCTTAAAGGTCCAGCGCTGGTTCTCAGTGCCCTGGGCGAAAGGAACACCGAGTTCGAATAGTCGGAGAACGACATCGGAGAAGTCCTTGAAGAAGGCATCGTTATCCTTGGCGTACTTTTCGACCCAAGGCTTGAACTTCTTGTCCTCGATCAGGGCGATGTCGCTAGGAAGCATCATCAGAGACTTGGTAGACTTGTCTTCGTACTGGGCAGGGCCATTCCACTTCTTCCACTGCCACTTCTCTTCGACAAGGAGGCGGAAGTAGTCGTTGGTCAGAACGGTAGGGGAGAAAGTCCAGGGACCCTCGTAGCCGGATCGGTCAGTGTGGCAGCGGCCAAGAGCGTGGGCGCCGGAAAGGGCGACAATCTCCTGGTCGTTGAATCCCATACGGTAGAAAATGTCTCGGAGATGTCCAGAGCGCTTTGAGGCGTCGGGAAGACGTCCGTCGGGTGTGCAACCAGAGACATCACGATCAGAGCGACCAGGTCGGTAAGGAATGGCAGGGCCCAGCATCTCTTGAATAGCGCAAACACCAGCGAGGATCCAGAGATCAGAGTAGGTGATCCAAGGGAACTTCTCCTTCACGGGCTCGAGGAAGTTGCGGGCAGCAGCCAAGCCAGCATTGGCGCCGTGGTCAGCCTCAGGGGCGAATCGCATGGTGGCACCGTTGCTGCCACCAGTGCCAGTTTCCTTGTCGTAGGTACCGCTGGCATGCCAAGCGAGACGTACGAGAACGGGGCCGTAGCTGCCGTCATCATAGTCATCCTTCTCCTCCAGGCGAGCAGCAATCTCATTGTAAACCTTCTGATAGTCGTCCTTGGTAGGGTTGAAAACCTTGGGGGTAGCGGAAGAAGCACCGTTGGCGTAGAAGTAGTAACCAGCACCACCAGCGACAGCGGCACCAGTCAACCACACCCAGGCGGAAGATGACTTCTGTGCAGGCTCAGAAGAATAGTATCGACGACCCTGCTGGCGGATGACCTGTCTAGGAGCAATGGCGAAGCCGTTGCGAGTGGCGCGAGTGGCCGCGCGGGCGAACTGTCGGGTAGCGGAGGCCATCTTTGAGAGCAAACGTTAGTTAGAAGTTGAAAAGACAGTGTTGAGTGTGCTTTTTGTTGAGGCTGCCAGGGCAGTAAGCTTGTCTTAATACCTCTGTAGTGCTCAAGTTTGAACGTACCTTGGATGTGTAAGATTACAAGTGGTAAGACGCTTTGGAAATGTGACTCAAAGGAATTGTAAAGAGAGGATGGAAGAAGAAGAAGAAAGAGTCAAGGCGAGAAGGTCTGTGGCATCTATTAAGAAGGGATACGTCGGTTGAAGTGGCGGGAAGCCGAGGGCGGAACGGGAACCTGGCGTGTCAGTGCCAGGAAGTCAGGCAGTCCCGACCCTGACTGATAACCTTCTGCTGGGGACACGATTCATGGAGGGTTGCCGAACGGGGCAAGCAGCTTCTGTCTCAAGCCCAAGCCCTTTCGATTTCCGTGCCGGAGTGTTTCGACCTTTGCTATGTATATAATCCGAGATCGGTGAGGCCATGATAGAATTGCTGCTATTCACTGAGGTACAGGTTTGATGGACTCTTCCTTCAGATAATTATCACAGGCATCGATGTATCCGTACCGCGAATTGATTCCTAACATGACCCTCAACTTCCCCAGGTACTCTCGCCTCGGAGCTGTACCCGGCTTCATGAACCGGCGCGATGTCTTGAAATTGAACATCAACAATTGGCCAATTTGATATCTCAGCCCCATTTCTTTTATCAAACCTGGCGGGGATGACGCTCTTATGGATCGGGTGGAGTCGGTAGGGATCCTTGGTAATGAAGATTCTCTCGCCTCTGAGAGGTTGCTAATACTTGAGGCCTGTCGAAGGACAGCATGGGTCATTCTCTGAAGCATTCAGTGTTATGCCCGCTTATGATTTAGTAAACACTTCGACATGAGGCTCATGAGACAAGTCGTCTAAAAACTGTTTCCATGTGTCAGGCCAAAAAGGGGACACCTCTCGGCTGTGAACCACGAGGCGACCAACCATCAGAATTCAACTAGTCGAATTTGGAGAGACAAGAGAAAATTTCTGATGGATTGGGACCCTGAAAGTAACCCTCCATTACAGAATCCCAACGCCTCATCAGCTAACGCACGGAGATCATCAGTCAGCACGGCGTGGCAACCGAACCGAAACAGGACGTCGGTCTCCGATTGTTTCAACATCAATTATGGCGCCGGGGATCAGACCAGAGCGTCGTTATGATGGAATATCTTTCTTTTGATTGGATTGTCTCCCTGAATGAAATCTTTGGTGTCGAAAGAAGATTTGTCATATGTTGCTTCCAGGTACAAGCGCAGCAACGCCCTCCACAAGCGGGTACTTATGGAATCTTTTCTCGACAACAGGGGTCTACCCCAAAGATTCCAAATCGCTTCTCGCATGTGATTCCGTCATATCAGCAAATTACAACTTACTCTGGACTATGTAGCCTTAACAGCCACCTTGAAGCTATAGTAAGATTCTAATACAACAGCACATGTCTGATCACACGAATACGTCCAATCACTTTTGGCCCCTGCTCTACTGTCCAAGGAATCAACCACAAACTCATATGTTTCACTTTTTTTTAGACTTGGAGACTCTGTGCCTCTCTAGATCAGTAGCCATGATTGTAATCTCGTCGAATGATTGAACATCCCGAATCCCGGAGATAAACTCTCTCCGACAATCCTCCGGTGGAGACAGAGCATCTCTCTGAAAGTGCTCGTTACCCCGAGATCTGGACCAGGCACCAGTTCCATGTTCCACTCATCAACAGCTTCATGCTCAAGGATATATATAGATCTCGTCTACAACTTGTGATATGTCGTCGTCAAGAAGATTTCTCTGCCCGCCAAATTAAGGCAACTTCCAACTTTCAATACTCAGCAATATGCTGAATAGCCATACCTTATCCTCCAGGTTCATCCAAGCCACATCTGCTATTGTATATGCAGGGGCGCCGTTTCGTTTATAGTACAACTCGAGTGCCCCACACTTGATTAAGTCCTCCTGGATACCAGCGCCTCGAACACCTTTCACGTCCAGTTCAGTCCATCATATTTTTTGCCCTCAGTTGAAGTCTGCGTTGCCCTGCGCATCAGCGTCTGGTTCACCATGAGTCTCGTAGAAGTGAGAGTACTGGGCCTCGGCCCTCTGCTTGCTGGCCTCGTCCAGCTCTCCCTTTGCAGCCCCATTCTCCTTGCCGCTGCCGGTAGAGAGTTTGGCTACCGACGATGGCCTTTAGATTGTTAGTTAGTTTTCAATAGTATCGGAGAGCATATCAACTTACCCAAAGATTTCTCTGTCGATTTGCAAGAATACCTTCATGGCATCCTTGTTGCCTCTCTCGATCAAGTACGTGAGATATACTTGGGTCAAGTCCTTCTTGACTGACGGGGAAAGTCGGCTTCGTTCTCGAAGCTCGTCAAATACTTTCTTCATGCGCTCGCTGTGTTGAGCCTCATTCTCGGGGCTCGTTGGCTGATCTAACTCAAAGTTGAACCATCGATCCCAGAACAACCTGCTGTCCGCACACCACTGCACGTTCTTCATAAAAACCCCGCGAGCCTCTTCCACCGCACCCTTGGCTTTCAAGAGCAAAAGAGCCCATTCTGCAACCAAGGCAGCCTTGGTGTACACGTCTACCGTATCAGAATCGATCTGATCCTTAAACACCTGAATAGCAGCGTCAAGGCCGTTCTGCCGTCGCTGGACATTGGCCCACGACACAATGACCTCGACACAGTCTGGTAGCCTCAGAAGGATTGCCTCATGGATGTCAAGAGCAACGTCAACTCGGCCAGCACTTTCTTCGAAGTAAGCCCATTGCATTCTAATGCCTGGTCGACTAACAGGCACAAACATCGTCGAAGCACGTGCATAGATGTTGCGAACTTCCTCTTGCTTGCCTTCCTGGCCACTCATCCACCGGGCATATCGGAACCAGAGGTCATCGTAATAGGCGCATGTGACAAGACATCGTTCATACAAAGCAACGATTCGTGTAAAATCACCTTCAGCTTCCTCGAAATCCAGGTATTTGCGCCAGTTCACCAAATCCTTGTGTTCCAAAGCCGTAACGTGAAAGTAAGGTCTCTTAATCTCCGATTCGTAGGTCCAGCGCTTCGATACCTCAGTTTGCGTCGCGGTGAAAATTTCGTAGTACATGGCATCGATCTTTGCACGAACATCGCGCTCAATCTCCAGCTCAGCCTTAGGGCCGCCGCCATAAGCAATTGTTTCAGCCTCGACCTCCGCCCTGAAACGTGAGAGATCCTCGTCAGACACCACCTCTGTGATGGGTTGATTGTGCGATAGCGATCGAAACCTCTCGTAGTAACGTGCATACTGGTGCATTGGTATGCGAATGATTCGTGCATGGATGGCGTAAATCTTGTCTTGTGCTTCCTGACGCTCTTCGTACTCAATGTACTTGTCCCAGAAAGGATGGGCAAGAAAATCGAGTCCCACAAAGGCTGATCCTCGCTCAAAGAGTCTAGAGAAAAAGGTTAGCAAGTGAGCTCATTGCGGAAGGGATAACTCAGGGGAAAGGGTGGAGAGGATTAATACAGAGGGGAAGATGGTTGTGCGAGTGGGTAGCAAAACCGATATCATGTTCTACCGAGCGGGTGCGGGTGACGTGTAACGCAGGGACGACTTTGGAGTTTAGAACGAGCACGGATTGAGCATCAACAGAGCCTGGCAGGGAGCGTGAGAAAGCGTCCCGGCTAAAGGGGCTATCGCAGGCATATCTCACCATCAGACACTTTTGATAGTAGAGTGTAGAGCCCTCGCGGATATGTCGACCGAGACCACTCAGGTCAAGCGGGAATACTGCGCCAGAAGGCATGTTAAGGGAAGGGGAAGGAAACCATCCAAATGGAACTTACTCTCTGACGAGGTGTGGGTCATGAGTTGTCTCCATCTTGAAGGAGCAGTAGTCCGTCCACAAGTCGACAGAATTGGTGATGCTTGCGCATCCTCTCTCGTATACCTAAAGCACTATGTCAGCCGTGTCGCAGGCGATGTCTGGAGTGTACTGACCATCTCAGCAGACTCGGGGCCGGCAATGTTGAATTCCATATCGGCATACTTCTTCCAGTACCCAAAGAGCAGAGGGAATTTGATGAGGAATCTGTCGTAGGCATCGCGGAAGGTCGCTAGTGCTTGAGGGCTTGAGTTGCGATTCAAGCCACCCTCCAATGTCTCACAAGCTTTGATGAGGTTCTCCCAGTGCTCGAAGTTATCGGGGTCGGACTCCTGTTGTTGCGTCAAACGGTCAGTGTTCGAGTTCAAGTTTAAGAAAGAAGAGGATAAAGGCGGGAGCTTACCACCTCAGCATTGTGCTTGCGCACAGTTGCGTACTCCTCATCGGAGCCGAAATGACCGAAGTCGCTCATGACGTTAGAGTGTTTAGTGCTTCGTCTCCCAGAATCGCGCAACTTAATTGATATTAGGAAATTAGCGATAAATGTTCGATCTCGCGGTGCGGGTTTGAAGTTGAGAGGTTTGTAGATAGGAGATGACGCTTGAGACTCACGTCTGTCGCGAAAGGCAGGGGCTGGTAGTTCGCGCCGCAGACAAGCTCTTTTTTTCCAGGTACTTTCTGGGTTAGTCACTGGCCAAAGAACTTCCAATGCACGTGCTCACGCCAAGACGCGCAAAATGGCCGTAAATTGGTGCTACCAGGGAATTTGATGCAAGCAGGTCTGTACTTGTCCAGCAAGTCTCCGCAATTGACATGGGTCTTCAGATCCAGTCCGGGCCAACAATTTGCCGTTCTCAGGATGACTCAGCGTCAAGAAAGCTTGCAGATATTTTTGGCGAAGCGGTGGAGGAGAAGAGTTCTTCTTTTTCTCTCTATCCTAAAATGGGCTTATGATGATTCTCACATAAACATATGATAGGAAGAGAATGAACGCTCTCTTTTAGAGAGCATGATCTCAATTTCGAATCTGAAGCTCCCTTGTCATTTTGTTTCTATTGTTGCGCGACGATCTCCGATTCTCGACAATACCATAATATAATCTTGTGTCTCATAACAAGATCACATATCACGGATCTTGCGCATGTCACGCGGCCACCTTTTTCTTTGAGATACCTCAAATCTTTATGTTGCTATTTGGTAATTTTTCAGTGAGCTGGGCTGTCCGTTTGGGAGTGTCCTTGCCTTGGTGTCTTTTGAATCTTTTTTTGGCATCTCTTCTCTCCAAGCCAAATTACCTTAAGCACTTCGGCGGGTATATACGAAGCTTGCTGGTCCGGCCAGAATCCGTGGCAAGTCTCGTAGCCTAGTATGAAGTCTTATTACCATACTATGTCTTGCCAGAGGTTGATGTTTTGTTTTAACATTGATAGCAAAAAGTCTATCAAATTTAGGTATCATAGACCTGTAGAGGTACTTGGTCTTAACATTTATAAGCCAAAAGTAAATGTGCAAACTCGCGCTCTTGACATTATCTAAGAGTTTCTCGCCCAGTGCATCGTATACGATGGGCCTGCATCATGATAATAATGTATTGTGTTCAGATGCTTCATGCCAAAGCTCAAAGATCCAATGTTTGGCTATTTGTATAAGTAGATGCCACTGGTGGGGCTTCGTCCACTGGCTACTAATTAGCAGTACCCCAGCTCAGAAACGTCATTTGTAGAGCGTCCAGTCCAATCCAGCGCCTCTTACATTTGTCTACCTAACGCCCAAAGCTCAAAACTTCATCCAAACATTGGCTGAACCCTACAGAGCCCAACTACGTCCGCCCGAAAGCATCCTGTCTTTAAAATTTATCTTACACTTCCAATCAATCATGAGTCAAAAGAAATATTGAAATCATTTCGCATTCGCAAGCGCAATCCTATCGTGGACACGTTGACCTTGCATCCTCTATCCATTCCATGTTATCCTACTGAACAATACACGATGGAATATTCCTCAGGGGCCTATTCTTCCCAGGCTCCCTCTCCCGAAAAGTCATGCGAGCTCTACATACGTGACTATCCTCATCGATCCATCGCCATTGTCTCAACCTCACACACTCTAATTCTTCGATATACTACCTCCACCAGTGAAGCTATCGCGAACGGCTCGCTTACATCCTTAGCTGCGTCTACGAGGAGCCGCGGAAACCCCGGCGAAGCCTTGGTATCGAAATGCATGGTCGAGTTCGCACCTGTGTCGAGGCATTTGCTGCAGGACTATCGCCGTCTGACACATCGACCGATCTACGGGACACTAGGCTTGATCACAGTTAACAGCGAGGTCTTCCTATCCGTCATTACGCATGCGACACGTGCTGCCACCTTGCGACCTGGCGAAACTGTTGAACGTATAAATGGAGTAGCGTTCTACTGCCTGAGTAGCGCAGACTACGACGATGTTGTTCCTCTCGAATCACTTGATCCGGAGTTTTCGGATTCTGCATCCGTGCAATCTGGTCCCTATGGACAAGGCCTTGGTCGAAGAGAAATTGCCATGGAGCACCCATGTCATGAACTTCGCAACCTACTAAGCAACGGAACATTTTACTATAGTACAGATTTCGATCTCACAAACCGGCTTCAAGACAGGTTCGTTGTTAACTGACCCTGTACAGCATTAGACTGACAAGAAATAGACCAATCAATTCCAACTCGTTCGAAATCGACAATTTTGACGATGGGTTTCTCTGGAACTCGTTCATGATCAGTCCTCTTGTCCAGTTTCGTTCCCGTCTCATGCCTAATGAACGAGCTGCACTTGATTCGTCACGAATACTGACATCAGCAATTCGTGGTTTCTGTAAAACCATGACAATTCCGCTAAGCTCTTCGCCCCTGAAGAATGCCAAGTCAGGAATGCCTTCTTTTATGACTCTCATATCTCGACTATCCTGTCGCAGAGCTGGAACTCGCTTCAACTCACGAGGTATTGATGATGATGGGCACGTGGCAAACTTTGTTGAAACTGAAACCACTTTCTGGAGCCCGGCGGGAACCATGTTCTCCTATGCTCAAGTGCGCGGATCAGTACCTGTCTTTTGGGAGCAAGCCGCCGACCTTATTCCAGGTCGGCAGAAGATCACAGTCACCAGATCTCCCGACGGGACACAGCCGGCCTTCAACAAACATTTTGAGGAGCTCGAGCAATCATACGGAGCTGTCCATGTCATCAATCTTCTTAGTGAGACAAAGCCTGGCGAGGTTGAGCTCAGTACACTCTACCACAATGGCATCAAACACTGTCCATTAAGTCGTGCTGGCCCAGATGGATCTTCGGACCATGCTCTCTTGCGAGAAACCAATTACGATTTCCACGCAGAAACAAAAGGGCCAGCGGGATATGAGGCTGCCCGAGATATCCGCCGCTATATTGAGGACTCTACGGACGGTTTTGCCTACTTTCTTGCGGAGGAGACAAGCGAACCGAGATACGACCATGATGGCTCTGGACAAGCTCGTATGGTGGTTGTGCTTCAGCAGGAGGGTGTCTTCCGAACCAATTGTCTGGACTGTCTTGATCGAACTAATCTTGTGCAGACCATGATCTCACAGATGGCAGTTGAGGCCTTTCTTGGACAGCGGGGTGAATTTGCTGCCTCTGACTTCTGGATGAGACATTCCAGTCTCTGGGCAGACAACGGCGACTCTTTGTCCAAAACCTATGCTGGGACAGGCGCGCTCAAGTCATCCTTCACGCGTCATGGAAAGATGTCTCTTGCAGGGGCTGTAGCTGACGTGCGAAAGTCTGTCCAACGTATCTATCACAACAACTTCCTCGACCCCTCTCGTCAAATCACTATTGACATGCTTTTGGGTCGCCTCGTTGGGCAAGCACCGGTCCTTCTGTTCGATCCCATCAGCGATTTCGTGTCAACAGAACTGTCCAAAAGGAGCAGCGAGTTCACGTCATACAATAGCATCACCATATGGGTTGGCACGTTCAACCTTAATGGCCGTACCGAAGGCGTTAATGATGATCTTGGCCCTTGGTTATTCCCGGAGACCTTGGGAGATGCGCAGCCGGACATATATGTCGTTGGTTTTCAAGAAATTGTAGAGCTCAGTCCGCAACAGATCATGAACAGCGACCCATCGCGGAAGAACCTATGGGAGCAGGCCGTGAAGCGCAATCTTAACGATCGACAAAAGCGATTGGGGGGTGAGAGGTATGTGTTGCTACGGAGCGGGCAGCTGGTTGGAGCAGCACTCTGCATTTTTGTAAAGACGCCCAGTCTGGCCAACATTAAGAACGTGGAGGGTAGCGTGAAAAAGACTGGCATGTCTGGCATGGCTGGAAACAAAGGTGCCGTGGCGATCCGATTCGACTATGCCAACACTCATATATGTTTTGTCACGGCACATCTGGCTGCTGGCTTTTCAAACTACGATGAACGCAACCGGGATTATGCAACAATCCACCACGGTTTACGATTCCAGCGGAATCGGGGAATCGATGATCATGGTAAGTACTCTTGGTACTGTGTTCGCTGAATCCACACATACTGAGAAAAACAGACGCCGTCATCTGGTTGGGCGACTTCAACTATCGCATTGGGCTCAACTCGGAAACTGCGCGAGCGTTGGTGAAGAAGCGTGACTTTGAGACGCTATACGAGAATGATCAGCTCAATCTGCAGATGGTAGCTGGATTATCGTTCCCCTTTTATTCTGAAGCTCGTATCACGTTCCCTCCGACGTACAAGTTTGACATAGGAACTGATGACTATGATACCTCGTAAGTGCACTTTCATGTATCGGTGCTTGTATTCACGAATGCTGACGAGACTACAGTGAGAAAGCTCGCATTCCTGCGTGGACGGATCGTATTCTCAGGAAGGGTTCCAACCTCAGACAGATCTTGTATAACTCGGCACCTCTCAAATTCTCAGATCACCGACCTGTCCACGCTGCCTTCGAATGCAGGGTGAGCATCGTGGATGAGCAGCTGCGACAAAAGATCAGTAAGGAGCTGTATCAACGTCGAAAAGCCGAGGTCGGAGACGCAACAGCTCATCTTGGCACTGGCGAGGACAGCGATGATGAAGATCTCATTGGCTATGACTCTATCGAGCCAGGGCTTCCTCCCGCAAGTTCGGATCGCCAGAAGTGGTGGCTCGACAACAAGCAGCCCGCTCGTGCCGCTGTACCTGTGCCCAAACCCAGAAACGGGCAAGCCGTGGGGCTCAATCCCAATCGTCCTTCAAATCCTTTTGGTCTTACTGAAGAGCCGGACTGGATCTCTATTCCAAGATCGCCGTCGAAGGCATCTCTGTCCAGCATGTCCAGTTCACCATTTGAAAAAGTCAACTTGCCCAATGTCATAGCATCAGGGTCGAGTATTCAACCTCGAAAGCTGCCACCCCCATATGACCCATCAGCATTGCCAGCTAAGGTCGGGCGCATGAATCTCCTAGATGACAATGGTCCTATGGGCCATGTCGAGACGCCACCTCCGCCACCACCTCCGCGACGAGGAACATCAGGAGTAGCGGCAATGGGACAGACACCACCGAGCAACGGGTTTGGTCTTAATAGGGTGCAGACTCAACCGCTACCTCCACCTCTTCGGCCTACATCGGCAGCTTCTCATGCTTCCCAGTTCTCGCAGAACAGCAAGGCTGGGAAACCTGCGCCGCCAGTAGCAAAGAAGCCTGCACATCTGACCACGACATCGCCAAGCTCAAGCCCAGCACTGAGTCAGAGTGCCATGGAAGACGACTTTCGGCCACCGCTGCCAACAAGGGCTCACACCGGAGGTCTTACAGGAAGTCCTCACTCACAGGGCATCGGAGCCGCCTCACGGAAGCCCGTAGCACCTCCGAAGCCTAGCATGAATGGAACCGGTGCAAAACCGCCTAGCTCGATCGGAGCGGTAGGGCTGCCCGGTATGACCGGGGGGGCGCCATCTCGCCGGGCAGCACCGCCAGTACAGCCCAAGCCGCAGTTACCGCAACAGAACCAAAACCAGCATCAACGGCAAGGATCTACGGATCTATTGGGATCTCTAGGTGAGGGTCAAGAGGTAGGAGGGTGGGAAACGCTGAAGCCGAGCACAAGAGCATAGGAAAAGTGAGTTTGGTTTGCAGGTATAGGTTAGTTTAGTTATTGGATGCGAGGCGTTGGGAAGCGTTTTGATGGGCTTGAATCACTTGGGGAGGTGTGTCTTGGGGACTTGGCTTGGGTTATGACTATGGTTATGCCTTTAGTATAGGAGTAAAAAGTACAAACACGGCTTGATTATCGTCTCAGAGATTCGCCAGCTGATGTCGTTATCTCTGATGGTGTTTTACGTTTCACAGCATGTGAGCCAGCAACTGAATCATGTGTCACCCAATTCGTGTAACCACGAGTCGGTCAAGAGAAGCCCCTAGATGAGAGTAGCGGCGTGTTTCGGCGGTGATTTTTATAGATCGCTATCGCCAAGACGCACCTAATTTAATTGTGCCTCTCGTTGGGTGATGCGTTACTGTGGCGGCCACTTGAATGCGTGTGAGGCGTGAGACTGTAGTTGTAATGTAGGTAAAATTGCTACCCTGGAGGGGCAAGGTGGAGGGATTTATTGTACAGTATCAGAGATCTAGGCCTCATGACCAAGCCCCACAGATGGAGACCTCCAATGAAATAATTCTCGGTATCTGGCGGGCGTGAAGGGGCTGATCTGATCTGATCTGATCTGATTGTTTTGTCAGAATTACTCTGCTGACTCTTTGGGCTTAACGTTAAGTGGTGTTGAGTTCGGCACGAACCTTTGGTCCCCGTCACCGACACTTTCAATGCTTTGGTACGGTATCCACAGTTCAGTTGAGGTGACCTGAGCCCAAAGTATGTGCAGTACCTAGCATGACTGAGGCTGCAGCGCTCTATGCACTGCATAGTACATGGTAGCGCTCCATGGCTGCTGTAGGTTACCGTTCACGCTGCACTCTTCTCTTCCCTGTCGTGAGCACGAGACCTTGGTTGACCTTAGACGATCTAGACCAGCGCTGATCATTTTATGTATCAATCATATCACATCCTTGTACGTACTCGACCTTTGGACCTTGCAAAAACCACTCTCTTCCTTCGTCTCTTTGCCTTCTCTTCCTCCATCTCTGATGCTCTCTTGAGATGCCCTCAATTCCCAATAGCAGTCCTCGATAACCTCAGACTCAACCTCAACCTAAGACGTCCAGCCACCTATCGTACCTATTCAGCCTAATTCATTTTTGGCCCGCGCTCAGAAACCCGCCCCTCTCTCTCTCCCAAGTCCCCCCATCGAAGCCAAAGAGATCGTCCCCGGTCCGTGATTTCCTTAGCTCCAATCACTTTTGAACCGAACCTACCTTACCTTACCTTGCTTGACCTCGCCTTGCCTCTCTTATTTCTAAACCTTGATCGCAATTTCTCCTTTTCCCTTCTCACAAAGAGAACCTTCAGTCTGGGTTGTTTGCTTTTTCTTTCTTGGTCCTTGGGAACATCATCACAGGCCATCGCAATCAAGCCTCATCTGTCTGGTCTCGAGTAGTGTTGGAGTCTTGGAGACAACCCCCAGATCCAGATCCAGCACGCTCAGGCCCTTTGGGAGTACGATTTCGTACGATCTGCACGAGTCATTGGCGTACACGGATGAAATCGCTGGACGACGCTCAAAACAAAGATTGTCAATGAGCCACTGATTTTTTTGACGTCCTCATCGTCCGCTTCTCATCATCACCAACGGCAGATCATTGATTTGATGGCAAGCTTCACAATTCCGACTGGCCTCGGACTAATATCACACAATACGCATTGAGCCTCATAATCCAACATCTACCTCCTTACGGAACCCATCACCCAACCACAACAAATTGATCAATTGCTTGCTCCTATCAACAAATCGAAAGCCATCATAAGCTTCAACAGTACCAGAACCAGCCATGGCCGATAATTCAGATCACCGAATCAAGATCAACCCCCTCATGCCTCCTGCGAAGCAAGAGCGCATTCACATCTGGCGCACCGAAGTCGCTTCAGCCCTACACCTCCCCACGGCCCCGTCACTATCATCATCACTATCGTCTTCATCCGCCGCCACTCCAGACCCCGACCCAGATACTTCGTTTGCTACGCCTCCATCACCCGCTGGTTCCAAGCCGCGAAGCTTGTGGAAGCGCATCAGCTGGCGCTTTGGGCCCAAGAGACGCACCGCTGCCAATATGGCTGCTGCCGCCGCCGAGCTCCCCCCAGATGGCCGTACGGCTATGTACCGCGGACTTGAGAACAGAGTGGCTCGCGGAGAGGACGCGAGGGATGAAGAAGGCGGCATTCTGGAGAGGGATAGCGAAGAAGGAAATGGCTTGAAGGAGAAGCAAGAGAGGTTGGCTCGAGCAGCCAGGTTACTCAACCGTCGCACCGAGGAACGGTGACAGCGTCGCTAATGGACTGACGCATCAGCACTCGCTACCAAACAAGGAATGCGTCTGTCACGTTTGCTTACGAACGGTCCGGTGCCAGCATTACATACTTCTTAATAGGCAGCCGGGGCCATGTCGACATGTGTCATGATATAGCATTTATTCTTCACTAATCAATGTCCTTAACAGACAGTTCCACGTACCTAGACTAGCATGCACGTGTAAACCAATCTTTCTAATCTCAGGTACGAGTCTATCACATTCGACACTTGTTCCACCCGACATTTGACGTTCAACATATGCAAACTTCGGAAACCCCATAGCAGACGGTTCGCGAATGGAGAGACGGAACACAAGCGCTGGGAAATGCAACAGTGTTCAACATTAGGAAAATGTCAGGAGAGAATAAATGTCACCAGTACAAAAACTCCGAGAGGCTTCAGATCGGAAAAGCCAAGGGGCAGCTTATACCGCCCCTTTTTTCTCGGTACCCGTGAACATGAATGTAGAGAGGGTTAATTTTTGGGGACAAGTCTTTGTTTAGAAACAACAGGAAACAATTCATCTCTCCATTGCCTCTCTTCAGGGGGGGTTACGTTTGAGAACGAACCAATAGACATGGACAGAAAACATAAAAGACATAAGACAATTGGGGGAAAAGCGTTAACATGAGAAAGCCTTCTTCGTGACGATCCATCAAGACGGGCTAAGCCTTGTCCACGTTCTTAATGACCAACAAGACGGGGATTGAGAGATACACAACTGCTAGGTGCGGAAAGTAGGCCAAAGAAAAAAAGATGTGTGAAAAGGGGAGGAAACTTTGCGATTTATCTGCCAGGTAGAAGAGAGAGAGAAAAAAGACAAATAGCCGTCATCACCGAGTGTTTGGCGGATCGAATTTTCCCACTCCCTTCTTTCTTTCTTACTAGTCACGACGGACAATCAAGACGAAAGATTCCACGCCGTACACTCTCCCTTGCCAGAAACCAGACCCTTTGTGATTCCTCCCTCTCCATCGCCATGGGAAAAAAGCAACGCACCGCGCAAAAAGAAGAAGCCTCGTACTATCATCCAGCCCGCCCAAGACAGGCCCAGCTATCCGTGTGTCCGGGGGCAGACAAGTGTAACCGGGGCAAGAATACGTCTCGGTTCCTATATGCCGAGACGCATGTGGTATCGAGGGGGATTATTGACAAATTTAGGAGGCAGCAGCAGGCGCAGGCTCCTCAGCAGGGGCGGCGGCAGGCTCAGCGGGCTTGGCAGCCTCGCCCTCCTCCTTCTTGGAAGCATCGGCAGCACCAGCGGCCTCGCCCTCGGCGCTGTCGCTAGAAGTCCAGAGGGTGAGGTTGTCTCGGAGGAGCTGCATGATCAGGGTGCTGTCGCGGTAAGACTCCTCAGAGAGGGAGTCGAGCTCGGCAATAGCATCGTCGAAGGCCTGCTTCGCGAGGTGGCAAGCACGGTCGGGAGAGTTCAAGATCTCGTAGTAGAAGACGGAGAAGTTGAGAGCGAGACCCAGACGGATGGGGTGAGTGGGAGTGAGCTCAGTCTGGGCAACATCGGTAGCGCTCTGTGGTTGGGCAAAACTTGTCAGCGAGGGGCACCAGCGGCCCGGATCTTGCGGCATGTGACGGAGGTGGGGGGTAGTTGGGTTTTAATTTAGCCTTACCTTATAAGCATCGTGGGCAGCGGTAGCAGCACCCTTGCGCTTCTCACCAGAGGCAAATTCAGCGAGGTAACGGTGGTAGTCACCCTTCCTATTCATCAGAAAGTAACACGGTCAGCTTCTCGATAACTAAATTAAGAAATGGGGTGTATTTTTTTTTTTCGGCGGTGGAAAAAGCACGCATGGAGCGAGATGGGTGTAGTAGTGCTGCGTGAGCGAGCACAAAAAGGGCGGAAAGACGAGGGGCCTCAGGCTAGAGGCGGGGAAGATAAAAACGCACATCTTGTGGTAGAAGACCTTGGACTCGCCGGTGGCGGCGTTGGGGATGAGGAAGTCGTCGAGGACATCGAGAACATCCTGGCAGACCTTCTCGAGCTCGGTCTCGATCTTGTTGCGGTAGTCCTTGATGGTGGAGACGTGCTTGTCGGAGCCCTTAGATTCCTCCTTCTGCTCGATCGAGGAGATGATGCGCCACGAGGCACGTCGGGTGCCGACAACGTTCTTGTAGGCGACGCTGAGGAGGTTACGCTCGTCAACAGTAAGCTCTCCGCCCAGCTTAGCCACCTCCTTCATGTAGGTGACCATCTCATCGTAGCGCTCGGCCTGCTCGCAGAGGCGGGCCAGGAAGGTCTTGCTATAGTGAGGTAACACGTACGATGTCAGCGATACGATGTCCTTCGAAGGGGATCTGGATTCTTAAACGAGCTGGACGAGCCAAGGTATTGGCAGGGCGCCGATAGCGTCAGAAGAGATCCGGGAGGGGATGCTGTAGACAAACCTTTCACGCTATCACACCATGAGAGTCAGTATCAAGCATTTTGATTAGAGATGGGAATGAGGAGATGAGCAGGGAGGGGGAGGGAGGGAGAGGGAATCGAGTAACACCGCCTGATGGCAAGTTGAGAGAGCCACTAGAGAATCGCAAGCTACATAACCGAGAGTTCAAGGCCATGGACGCATCGTGAATTTCGAGGAGGAACCTCATGGTGGTTGTCACCGTTTGTCCATGTTGGGCTTCGATTGAGGGGTTGTGCGGCCTTCGGCGGGACATGAAGCCGAGAGGGAAAAAGGGTAGAGCATCTCTAGAGAAGAATAGAGAAACTGGGAGGGAGAATACATACCTCGGTGGCCATTTTGGAAGATACTGGGAATTGTTTGATAAGAAAAAAAGGAAGTGGAAGTAGTCGTGACAGGGAGAAGAGAGGTTGAGTGAGAGATTGAATTTTTGAGGTTGAGAGTTGGGGGGCGCGTAGGGAGAGGGATGAGTAGAGGTAAGGTAAAGTAAGGTAAGGTAGAAGAGACCAATGACTGGATTGGACTGAGGTGTAGTTAGGCGGGTCAGGCGTTGGGTGAGTGAGCGAGGTAAAGGTACCTAGGTACGTATTTTGCGCATTAGAATTGGATTTTGGCAGCGCCCTGTACTAATGGCATGGGACGCATGGGAGCCAGCCGGACAGGCAGCGGGCAGCTCCCCCCAATGGATCGTTTCTAGGTGTGTACCGCCCAAGGAACAGCCTGGCCCGCCCAATCCCAGGGTCGCCTTGGGCCCGGGCTGTTGGCCTCTGGGCCTTTGACTCCCACTCCTTGGTAACTGTTTAACCCGCATATCTACATTAGTGCATCACAAACCCAGTCACCGCTCTAATAATGAATGGATCTTTCAAGACAACCGACAGTGCCATTAACTGGAGAGGAGGAGAAAATAGGGGAGCCGATATGATCTCCCCGTTTAGCGGAACATGTCCCCGTTGAAAAGTCCAGACGGGACCTGGTGCGCCATAGCTGCCCGCCTCATCTAAATTGCAGTGCATCCAATACTGAAGGTAAGGTCCGGTAGCTTGGAGCAATCTGAGCCCAGTGTCCGCAGTCTCTGAGACTGCGGAGCTGGTGTGCTAAGTTAGTAGAAACTCAAGGAATCTGGGCTTTGTCCTGGCAGGGTCCCAGGCTGCCATGCCATGCCATCCATGCCGGATGTAAACAATGCACAGGTTGCCACGTGAGCGTTCAAAAAAAAAGTGACGACAGAGATGAGCCCCCTTCCATTGATTTCACCCCTCTTCCACCAAACGAAACAGTTTTCTGGCCGTTGTTTGATGCCTGGTGCTCGTTAGCCCTGCTGCCCTGGCAGTTGACGCCAATCTCTCCTCCAGTGAACTCATGCCTGTGCAGACAGACCCCTTTACTTTGGATTCACAGGGGATAGTGCTGATATGCACGTGCTAATGTCTCCTTTACGGCAAGCTGCTTTTTCTAAGAGAAATCTCACAATGCTTGTTGTTGTCTCTGCATCATAACAGAATCAGCCTCATTGGGGCTGATGAGACGACTTCTATTGGGCCCTTGTCCTGGTTATCTCCAGGCCCGCCACGGACGGCAGCACGCATATCACACACGAATCATGGCTGAAAGTCTGAGATCCGAGAGGCTTTCGACCAGTGATGATCTGTTGTTGTCTGCCTATGACTGCCACTACCGCCAGAAGGCACATGAGAGTCTACCATTCATACGCCTCCATAGTTAGAATTACAGAGCTTACCAGCACATGGCAATTCTATTCTGCTGGATTACAGGCCATGAGAGCTTCGCACGAGATGAACTCATTTCCTGGGATCGTGCGTTGTATTAACCGCCCACTCCAGCGTCTAAGAGCTTATCAAACCCAACCAGTCCGGTACAGTGTCTGGATTCTGTGACCCTGATCCTGAGTCTGAGACGCCTGTTGCGATATATGTATCAAGCCAAGACCAAAACCACTATCTGAAACCTGAATCAAAATTTCCTACACAATCTAGACAATCTAGACAATCCATCCACAGCCCTCGCACTCGTGTCCATCAAGAAACAGAATCCCATCTATGGAGTTCGTCAGGACTAACAGATACAGTAGAGTAGTACTCTTTGCTGGCCTGGCTGGGCTGCATCAAATCTCAAGATCTGCCCATCTCGCTTTGAACGGGTCAAATCCCTGCATTGTGACTTGACACTTGACATTCTCATTCCGCTTGCTTGCAAACCCCTCCATGTCATATCGCACGCCTCGATTTGTCCATCCTTGACCAGGAAATCCACGAACCTGGATGCGGGAACTGTTTAGCTGGTTACTCCGTAGAGTTTGGTGATATCCTGCTCGTTTCAATAAATTACACTTTATGATCGCACTGTAGCTGTCAAGTTCAACTCACCTGTAAGCTGTAGTCTTGTTCGTAACCAGACCTGGCCGACTTCAATGGAGCCCTTCTTTTTGCAATCCGGAGCTAAATAGCTGCTCTGTCGCTCATCGAACCCCTGTTAAATTGAACCATTTCTCCTCTGATCCCACGGACCCATCTGCAATCATCCGAAGCCCACGTTCCACCAGAGCCGTGGAAACCGGTTTTGCCCCATACAGTACAGACAGCTCAGCAGCAGGAATGTGATGTCCTCCTTTCTTATCTCATTCTTATTATAGTGGGCATTCGAGATGATGGACTGTCCACATTGAAAAAAGCCGACCAGGCTGGATGAGTATGAGTTCCAATAGCCTTCCCCAAGGTGAAATCTTTCTTTCAGGGACCTCTTTTAGCCTGGGACCCGTGGTCAGCGGAACTGGCTGGATCAGGTCACCAGAAAATCGTAGAACTTTGAACAACACGTTAAATGTACTGGTTGGCACGGAGTAGAAAACATGATCTCTTTCGTCCATATGGTGGTTCTAGAATATGAGTCATTGGGCTTTGGACGCTTGAGACTACATTGGGTTTGTTGAATACTTGATGAATTACATGACAAATTTGATTCCAAATATATTGATGCTCCAGCCCTTCATACGTATTAATCCATTAAGTTAAAATACATGAGATATCTTAAAGCAGGCTTTTCCATATCATCAACGCCTGGCAACCCCAACGCATTAAGTGACAAAAATCATAGCTCCTCCGTTTCCGGTGCTTGGTACCGTCCTCTGCCCCAATCTGCAGGGTCGCCTCCTGGTACACAGAGGCCGAGTCTCCAGAAGTAGTCCCGATGAGCAAACAGCAGTTGCCATAGCTTGAATCTGGAAGGGAATCCGTTCAACTCTGCCAATTTGTCCGAGGCCGTTAGAAGGCCTTTGACGTGGAACAAGCGGCGTATCGTCATCCATAACGAGTCGTCTGCCCCGGATATGCATTTCGGATCGTTGTCGCCGATACACATGTAAATATCGGCTTCAGAAGGGCTGAGCTCCTGTTTGGCGATGTATATCTCACCTGCGTGTGACTTGTAGCCCCATTCACCAAGAGGAAGCAGAGGCACGGGATCTTCCTTGTGAGTAACCCGCCTGTATTGTCGCCCCTCGAGATCATCTTGGCCATCTAGGTGGAAGACTCCGTCGACGAAGCGAGCGAGCCCTTCATTCCCAACTCGGGGCTCACCAAAAGTCGTGACTATGACGTCCTGCCACCCTAGAGATACCTTGAGCTCCAGTGCGGCGAGGCAAGCGACGGAACCTCCTAGGCTATGGCCTACAAGCTGAACAGGGTAAGAAGGATATTGGAGCCTCAGCTGTCTCAATTGCGGAAGTACGAGGCGTCGAGCATTCTTCCAGGACTGGAGGAACCCCATGTGCACCGTACAATTTGTACATTGATGCTTTGGTTCGTCAGGGGGGCTTTCTCCACCGTGGTCAGGAGACGGGTACGGCACATACTCTTGAGGTACAGTACTCAGATCGACAATCGTATTGGCGATGCTGTAGGTACCGCGGAAGGCCACCACGATAGCAGGCTCACCGGCCATGTAAGCGTCATTGTCTCCGCGTTGTCT
The DNA here is from genome assembly GCA_012932015.1 of Fusarium acutatum. Taxonomy (NCBI): domain Eukaryota; kingdom Fungi; phylum Ascomycota; class Sordariomycetes; order Hypocreales; family Nectriaceae; genus Fusarium; species Fusarium acutatum. Next base: position 77,973 of record JAADJF010000100.1, on the reverse strand, counting down.
CACACCGTGATCAACAGCGATATACCCGCAACTGTCACTGAGCAAAGGGCCAGTATTCCACGTATTGATGAGATCGAGACTGGGAAACTCGCTGCAGCGCGAGACACAGTCGAAGGGTTTCCTGACTCCTGTGGTGCCAATACAATAGGCAATGTCGACGAGCCGCGACAGACGCTCGAGTGTTGCAAATAAGGGCACGGATATGCCGTAGGGCTTGGTATCAGGAATACTACTGCTGTGCCTGAGTATTGATAATGGATTGCTAAGAGCGAGGCATGAAGTGATGAGAACCAGCTGAAGAGTCAGTGTCCTCATCGTGTTGACAGGTTTGAGTTGCATGGTGTAACGTGGTGCTCTATGCTGATAGTTGCAAAGTCTGAAAAGCTGCAAACGCGTCTATAAATGCGTTGGTCTTTCTTCTCTAATATTGGAAAGGTCCCCAATCCTCGCTTTGTGTTGCAGAATCGACTTCTAGTAACGACTCAGAAGTTCTCCGAATTGAGAATGGACGAGATGAGGGAAAAGAAGTAATGCATCATTGAGAAATTATTGAGGACTGTTTGAATGAGCCTCAAGACACATAATGATGAGAGCTGAAATAGCAGGTAGATCAAGTGAAGAGGTCAAGATCAGGGTTGACAGGTCTCGTGAATAACACTTCAAACTGTTGAGGTCATACGGCACATGTACTAGCATTGGCGATACCGGTTTAGGCCAACAAAGGACCAATGGAAAAGGAGCGTCATTTGTTGCCTCTGTTTAGAGCCGAATGAGACGCTCTGAGTGGTCAATGAGACTACACTACCCCGGATTGTAGACCCACTTTACATTCTTTCACGTTGGAGGCGGAAGTCGGCTTTTGTTCCTGAATAAACGATCTTGAAGTGAACAAAGTACATACGTTGCTCATATCGACGTTTCGAGCTGAATCTCTATTCAGTGGTGGTATTAATAGTACATTATCTCTGCGTTTTCCTCGCTCCACTGCCATCCTCCTACGTCCAGTTTTTATTTTGTACAAGTGAAAGTAGCCCGCCTGACTACTAACCTATCGGACAGGCTGGATATTGCACGATTCAAGATCACGAGATCTCACTTATCACAGACCAATTTCTTAGGAAGGGGGAGCCTCCCTCACGGGTTGAAGGCTAGTGAAGGCCGACTTCTGGTCTGTCGAGTTGCTTGAGCAGCCGCCAGTCCTGGCACACTTGACGTTGAGAATGAGGCTACCACTGGCCTCATATGGTACGGATCTATAGGTCACTGTCAATGCACGCTTTCTCTTCAAGATCAATAATCCAAGACTGACCCATCCTGTTGTTGACAAACCTTCTCCATCATCCATAGCTTCTTGGTATCATCAGTCCAGATGAACTCCACCGCGTCGTTGTCACACGCAAAACGATCTCTGCCTCCCAAGCCCGTGATGGCCTTTGAAGAAGCGTTCTTGTGGCAAGGAGTCGTCAATTTGGTGTCCTGGTCGAAGAATACGAAGTCAAAGCCACTGAGCGTCTTGCCGCTGTCTTTAGACTCTGCCTTGAAGTTCCGGATGCGGTAGGTATCGGGTAGTGTGCAGCCATTATCTTCAGCACTGGTCTCGAGAAGAGAAAGGCTCTGAGGAACTGCGTAGAGATGTGCGGCCCAAGTTGCGGGCAAAGCAGAAAGAAACAAAAGTCCGAATTGCATTGTGAGAGTGTTTGAGGAATGTAGTATGTGTTTGGTACGAAGTGAGAGGTTGTATACCTAATTATCAGAGGTATATTAATTCGTGAAGTTGGTGTTGTCAAACACCAGATTTTTCAACTCGAGACATGACTATAGAGGTAGGTAGTTTATAAGCCCATCAAAAGCCATATGGAGAACACGACGTCAGAGCATCAACCGCTCCGAGTGGGTTCTCCTTGCCTCACCGAACACGCGGCCTAGTTACTCATTAAATCGGGCCTGCTCTAGATTCCAGCGCCGTCGTGCAATGCAATCCAATTCCACCCGCAGATCCTTCTGCATCCCGCAAGGAGACATGGAGTTGAAGGGATCGGAGGCGAGGATCCAACGACCAGGCAGTGCAATTGATTGGATGCCGATCGTGTTTCATGTTTGCTGGACGGAGCCTCGGACGTTTATTATGGAATATCCATGGCCAACTCATTGTTTACGAAGAGCCTCTGTAACCAAGTGTCTAAGCGTCAGGTTATTCTTAGCTACAGTACATATGGCCAACAATGCTGTTGCTGTTGAGTGACACAAGAATAGAAACGTGATCTCTTCATGCAAAAGCGTTGGACTGAGAAGCGATGGCTTTCCGAGTTCTGCTGGTTACATTTTCCATGTTTCGCTTTAACACAAGGAAGATTGGAGGATGCTCCCTGGAAGACTCGGTTGTCGATCGCAATGCACAAAGGATCGTCGTACCTTATTTGACCTCCTGTGTGGATTGAGAGGCATCCAAGATCATACAGCACCTGGATAAAAATGGCCTGTTGCTGGATAAGGCCGGGTATATAGATATTCGTGCTGATTCTGGGCTATGTAGGATTGAGTTTGGAAAAGGCTTCCCATAGTGTCAATCCTGGCCCTTAAGATATGATGCCATATCCGTTTGATTTGAGTATGATCAGCATCATCGTTTCTTTAGAGAATCAAATTATGTTTCAAAGTCAGAGTTGACGGTTCATGATGCCAAGTGCAGTTCTTGATTTTATATATCCGTATTAGTTTAGTCCTCTTCTGAGCTCTGATGAGCCATCTCACGCATCAGATAGATCCACTCGCTGTCAAGAGAACTTGATGTGGGGTTCACACAAAATGCAAACTTCGCTACCCTTGGGCACGTGACCCACAGATTTGGCAAATTTTTGTACGCAAACTAAGGCAACTAAAGATCCCCTCGTTTTTTCTGATCCTGTTGGAAATATTCTCGTTACCTCACGATCCAACTAACCCATCCAGCAACAATGGCCGCTGAAACCGCTCGATCTGGCCTGGCCGTCGGCCTCAACAAGGGTCACGTACGTCTTTCTGTCGCAGTCTCACCTCGTGGAGGATCTCTGCTTTGTCTTCGCCTTCGCGACGGATGAGGGCTCGACAACCACCCAACTAGCAGACGATGGACGCTGACATTTGTCGCCGATATTACAGAAAACCACTCCCCGTGTCGTCAAGCCCCGTGTTTCCCGAACCAAGGGTCACCTGAGCAAGCGCACCGCTTTCGTCCGTGAGGTCGTCAAGGAGGTTGCTGGGTAAGTCAGATATTATTCTTGGGATTAGAGGTTGGATTGGAAGACGACGGATGGGAGATGCTGGACATGGCATTTGCGCCGCGAGTTCAAGGCCTAGTCGCCAGCATTGACCCTATTCATTGGAGGAGTTCTCAAATGCGTGCTCGAACTTGTTGCTGACCACCATTTTTCACAGCCTTGCCCCCTACGAGCGCCGAGTCATTGAGTTGCTCCGCAACTCCAAGGACAAGCGTGCCCGTAAGCTCGCCAAGAAGAGAGTACGTCGAACTCAAACACCGCAATTACCCCACGATATAAGTACTAACTCGCATCGTAGCTCGGTACCTTCGGCCGTGCCAAGGCCAAGGTCGACGAGCTCCAGCGCGTCATCGCCGAGGCCCGCCGTACTGGTCACTAAATCAACTCGGTTTGATCTGATTTTTTTGGGAATCTAGCACCGAACGAGGTTCGCATGGATTGGCGTGGTCACGATTTGATCGATTAAAAAAAATTAACGGCTTGACGCTCCGTGGCAGGGATTTAGCTGCGGATCAACGGAATACCAACACTTTCAAGAGATTTATGGCGTAATGATCAAGCCATATTCCAACCTGTCTTTCGTGATGAGTGACGCCTCCCCTTCATTTTGGAACTTTGATCCGTTGAATGCAATATGGATTCATGACCTATGGATTTCGCTGTTTTGCGCTATGAAAAAGCCACCTTCAACCAACGCCACCAATGATGGTTAATGCAAACTCCGTAACGTTTCTAAACTGCCACTATTGTCTATTTCTTGCCCAGCTTGAGCCACTTGGGTATCTTCTTTCCAGTCTTCTCTCCTGAACCCTCGCCCTTCTCTGTTTGTGCTGGCCGAGCAACAGATACTTCCTCTTCTTGATCATTCGAGGCGATGAGCTCAGGCGCCTTGACCTGCTGGCCCTTTTGAGCAACATTGGCCTTGAGGAACGGCTCCTTCCGTACGGCTGATGGTACAGCATCATCCCAGACCAGGTTAATCAAGGTACGCCCAGATAGTTTATACGCCTTGATCAATCCGTTGCTGGGGCTAGAGTCGTCTTTGATCACAATCTTGGTCCCAGGAAGAACAAGATGGAAAGGTTGGTTGTTATGGGCCATAACATGCCGAACAGCATCGTAGAGGAACTGGCCACTGTGAGAGGGACTTACTTCCCAGTCGCTGCTTGTGTTGTCCGGAAATCGAACTTTGATGAGAACAGACTTGATTGCGTTGATCCTTGCGGCCTCTGCAGCAGCCTTCTCTTCCAATTCGCGGTCCGATAGCAGACGCTTGTTCCTCGAATCCCCCTGAAGCCGAGCTTGATGAAGTTGCGCATGAGCGATTGTAGGGGCAAAGTCAGCGTCGGTAGCGGGAGCCAAGGCTGCAGCAGGTGTCGATCCTGAAGGGGCAAGAAAAACGTTGATAGGTGCCAGAGGATCCCCGGGCTGCTGAGAAGAGTCGATGTCCATGTTGTCCTCATTAGCAGCCTTGGGCTCCGTTTCTTGTTGAAAGGGGGCTGAGTCATGTGTCTGTTCTACTTGGTTATCCGTCATCTGCGACTCCTGTGTCTCCCTTTGAGCTTGCTCTTCTGGTTTCTGTGCCCCTTGTTCTGCTGCAATCTCTACCTTTGCAGCTGGTGCTTCTGCCTTCAGGTCTTCATCTTCGGTTTCTTTGAAGAACTGACCAATTTCTGTCATTGCATCGTACAGTGTCTTGTCTGTCTTTCGGTAGTCCAATCTAATCAGGACACTCCCTGAGTTGTATCCTAGTTGCGACAGTGTCTTTTGGAAATCAGCAAACGTTGAAAGCTCTCGTCCCATAATGTTGAGAACAGGTGTTTCATAGTAAAGCTGTCCGCTACCACTCCCTGTATCACCACTCATTTGCGCGATCCCGCGGCCGGTAATATTGATGTTCCGTCCATTGCTGGCCTCTCCACTCTCGAACTGGCGTAGAAGCTTCCATATGGTGAGATCGCTGGGGAATTTTTGAATCAACCGGCCACCAGGTATTTCGCGACCCTCGGGTGGAGGAACTTGGAGGGCGACTTGGATAGCAGAAGGTGTTTTCGACTTTTGGACAAGTTCAAGTTTTGCGCCTGGTGACAGACCAGAAGTTCGGAAGGGGACAGATAAATCTACTGTTTTTTGTCGGTGTCTATACGTGAACTTCGTTAGCTATTCGTTCAGTGGAAGAGTCTAACTCAAGCATGTAGCACCTACTTGACAAGATATTTATCACTGGAAAGGTTGAGTCTTCTACAAGCTTCCTCCAACACATCAATCAGGTAGGTTCCAGGGTTGACTTTGATAGTAGCTCGCCGTAGGTCGGTGGCTATCACCACGACGTTGGTCGCCATTCTTCAGAAGGTGTAGGTATTAAGAGTATGAGGTGTAGGGTTGAAGCTGCACCTGTATTAGACTAACATGAATTCGTTAATAAAGGACAGGATGATCGCGGGGGATGGATGTTGCAGGTGAGCTCGGTTGGCGGTGATGTAAGCAGCCAGTGTGTGTGTGAGTCGAGTGGCCAACAGCGGGGTTACGTACTACGTAGAAGGACCTCAGCTAGGTACCAAGAGACAGCTCCAGCAGGCAGCCAGCCACGAGCTGTGAGCACCCTCGAATAACTCTCTGAGCTGCTAGAAGCTTCTAAATGAACCTCCCAACCTCAAGTACCTGAATTAGGTATAAACGAAAGACTCAAACTCTCTCTAAATAACAGTATTAAACAAATAACTACCCAGGCTTAGGCAAATTTTGCTGTTTGTTGCCAAACAAATATATGCGCATTGTTCTAAACCTCTGTCGGCTACCTTTGAAGGAATGTTAAGTAGTTCACCTGGAAAGATCTCCGGAGTAGCCAATACTCAAATTTTGACGGCACTTCTATATGATCATTTGAAAGACATGGAAACTTCTACTTGTATGAATCAGAATCTGAAATAGCTGTTTTGTACTAATCATTCCTCTCTTCTCCAAATGCGATCTCGAACTCGACTATATGCTCGCTTATGTAATTCAAGTAACTGAGCCTCAGCCGCCACAAGTTGTAGGCTACTCTATCAGACGTGGACCTGCCTGTACCCGGCCACGCCAGACCGTGTTTGCCTTGCAGCCCGCTGTACGTACCACGGACCTTAGCAGCAACCTCATTGCACCTTCTGTAGCTCCAACCCAGTGACGGGAGCTTTAACTGTCCAACTCGCACTCCATACACTCCACGCCGGCTGCTATTCTACAACCCCAGGACGCGAAGATACGATACGAATTAGCGACTGCAAAGCTTTCGGCTTCACATAACGAATCACCGCCTTGTCCCCGAATTCCTCTCGATAAGACGGTCGCTGGTTGACGTCGATTCCCCGACCTCGCATCTACCTTTCTACCTTGAAGAAGTCATCATGGTAAGTTAACCTCCGGCGAGCCAATCTCTTTTTCACACTAAGCTAACCATGCAAATCGATCAATAGTCATCTCCTTTCTCGATAAGTTCGTCTCGATCGCCTGCCATTATACCAGCCTTCATCCATAGCTAACCTCCCTCTTCTTCCAGACGGCGGCGCCTGTGTCGCCATGGTCGGAAAGGACTGTGTCGCCATCGCATGCGATCTTCGCCTCGGTCTCCAGGCTCTTACTGTGTCCAACAATTTCCCCAAGATCTTCCAGTACGGCGACGTCTTCTTGGGCCTCACTGGCCTGGCTACCGATGTCAACACCGTGAGCGACCTCTTCCGCTACAAGGTCAACATGTATCGCCTGCGTGAGGAGCGCTCCATCGCCCCTCGAACTTTCGCCAATCTCGTTTCCTCATCTCTCTACGAGCGCCGTTTTGGACCTTACTTTGTGTCTCCTGTCGTTGCTGGTCTTGATCCTAAGACTGGCAAGCCCTTTATCTGTGGCTTCGATAGTATTGGCTGTATCGACTTTGCCAAGGACTTCATTGTCTCTGGCACCGCTTCGGAGCAGCTCTTTGGCATGTGCGAGGGTCTCTGGGAGCCTGATCTGGTATGCAAATAATGACAAAGCAGCTATACATCGTCCGAGTTCGGCTGTTGCTCCGCTCAAGAGCGAAATGCTGATAATATTGCTTATAGGAACCCGATGCCCTCTTTGAGACCATCTCTCAGTCGTTGCTCAACGCTGTTGACCGTGATGCCCTTTCAGGCTGGGGTGCTCACGTTTACATTATCGAGAAGGACAAGGTCACCAAGCGATTACTAAAGGGACGACAGGACTAGAGCGGCGGTCTAATGGACAAATCTACACGAATAGAGCGGGGCGAGGAGTGGTTTATGTATCTTGTATGAATAGATACTCGGCCAATATCAACCGCTGGGTAATGAGAATGCACGTCTTCGTCTTGCTGTCAACTCTCTTCGTGTCACAAGCTTTGATACTCCAAGAGTGAATGAATTCACGATTTGATTTAATTCTATCAAGGGGCCGATATCGTCATTGTCCTCTTCTATGGAGACCAAATCCATTGCCAGACTCAGTATTCAGCTCGTCCTACTCGAGCAAGACCGCGAAGGCTTCGCAAGGTGCCAGTTTGGTCTCACCACTGTTTAACTCATCAATTGTTCTTCCAGCAGAGCTGACCAGCACCTCTCGAGTCTTTCCAGGCAAAGACCACGCAACTGTATCAGTTGTGAAGTTGCATACGATGAGAGCAGTCTCTCCATTGTCGGCCCTTCGTGAGTATGCAAAGACCTTCTCGTTGGATTCGTCAACGAGTTGGAAGTTTCCATATACAAATATGTCTAGGAACTCCTTTCGTCTCTGCAGAACTTTGCGATAGCAGCTATACACTGAGTTGGGGTCTGAAGTCTGGGATGCAGCGTTGATTTCCTTGTAGTTATCGTTGACTCTCATCCAAGGCTTAGCATCAGCAGTAGTAAAGCCAGCGTTGGGGCTTGCATCCCATTGCATGGGAGTTCGGGCATTGTCACGAGACTTCTTCTGATACTCAACCTTGTAGGAGTTTCGAGCCGCCTCATCATCGTTTCTGTGAAGACTATGAGGGATGTCAGTGAAATGCGTTTAGCAGCTGGATTCTGACTTACTCCCAATGTCGAAGGCAGTCAAGGTCCTTGTATTCTTCCAAGCCCCAGTCCTTAGGGACATTGGTCATCCCAATCTCCTGTCCTTGGTAAATAAAAGGGGTGCCCGACTGGAAACCCAGGAAGATGGCAATAAGCTTCGCACTATCCACCCGATGCTCGGTGTCATCGTGAACAAAACGGCTGACAGCCCGTGGTTGGTCATGGTTCTCCAAGTAAATGGCGTTCCAGCCTTCATTGTCGTACATGAACTTCTGCCACTTGAGAGTGGTAGATTTGAGCTCAGAAAGGTCCCAGGACCTAGGTGTGAACTTGCCGCCAACACCATGATCGAGATCCATCCTGCAAGTTGATCAGCAATTTTTATAAATCTGATGTTGGAAACCTTGACTTACAGCTCAAAGTGGAAAATCATGCTCAACTCTCCACGGTCACCACGGACAGCCTTAATCAACTCACGCTCATCGTGCACACAGGGCATCTCACCCACACTGAAAGCATCGTACTTTTGCAGAATAGCACCAATCTCTTTGAGAAACTCGTGACATCGGGGACCACAAGCATAAAATTCATGACCACGAAGTACAGTCTTATCGGAGTCGGGGAATGCCTGGTCCTTACTGACAAAGTTGATGACATCCATGCGGAAACCATCGGTGCCTCTGTCGAGCCAGAAGCGCATGACATCGTGAACTTGTTTTCTGACTGCTGGGTTCTCCCAGTTAAGGTCTGGCTGTTGCTTGCAGAAGAGGCAGAGATAGTATTCATCTGTGGTTTCGTCGTACTCCCAGGCACTTCCTATGAATTCGTTAGCTGAGATACTGAGAATTAGAAGCCCTAGTGTACTCACCTTGGAAATGAGCGTCCCAGTTATTGGGAGGGTGCCTGTTTCCTTCGGAATCATACTTTGCAGGCTTCCAGATATACCAATCACGATAAGGGTTGTCCTTGGACTTTCGAGACTCCCTGAACCACTCATGCTGATCACTGGTATGATTCATGACCAGGTCGAGAACGAGCTTCATGCCTCGTTCATGGAGCTTGTCCTTGAGGACATCAACATCTGAGACATCACCATATGGAGGGTCGATTGTATAATAGTCGCTGATATCATACCCCTAAGGTTTGTTAATATACAATGCAATATTGCTGCTTTTTCGAAAGGGGAGAAAACAGGTGGTAACACACCATATCAACCTGAGGGCTCTTGAAGATTGGAGAAAGCCATACGATATCGACCCCCAAGTCTTTGAGGTAATCAACTCGAGAGATAATGCCCTTCAGGTCTCCAATACCAGAGCCAGTGGAATCTTGGTAAGAAGCAGGGTACACTTGATACACCGAGCTCTCTTTCCACCAAGCTCGCAAACTTTGATCCGTGCTACCCATGATTACAGAGAGCTGGGTTGATGCTGGCTCTGGAGGGCGCTACGGTGATATCGTCTGCAGCCTGTTAATTATATACACATCCACATGGGCTCTCGGCACGTGAGACGGCCGCTCGTGATCAAACATCAACTCACGATGAACCAATTCAAGCCACTTTTCTTGGGCAGTACCGTGCACGTTCACTGGTATATCGACAAGGGAACAAAACCAGTCTCGTATATGGGACGAAGATAATATGCAACAGCGCCAATCCAGTAATGAGGCTCGAATCGAATACAGCTGGCGTCGAACTGCAGGGTGTTATGTGCTGTCACACAGCGTCTTGTTAAGCTCTACCGTGAGACAGTTTTGACAGCGAATTGACCAGTAGAACGACATCGGTAGTTGTCATTCTATTTAATAGGCTTCACGGAGTAATTCCCGGAGAGATTCTGCGGATCGATAGTGGTGACTGATCTGCCCCTCTCTCCAGGGTAAATTGTTCGCTGGTGAGTGAGATATTTACAGCCAATATGATACGAGATCTGCAACATCATGTTTTTGAGAAAGTTATGATGTGTTCTTATCAGGTTGGTTTGCTTATACGGTGTGATGTGGAGCTCCATGTAGGAGATGGCTAACTGTAAGTTGAGAAGGGTTAGCAGATGAAGCTCAAGTGTACCTAGATTATGATAGATCATGCACGTTATTGCTCAGAGAGGAGCAGAATACCTGGATGTGGAAGACAGGACGGAAAGTATACTCAATTCACACAACTGGATAGGTAGTAGGTATGTCAAAGAAAGGAAGAAAAATCACCCAACATGATATTCAATTTCATTGTCGCTGACCAGCTTTCGTACCTAGGTAGGTAGAATACCCTATCCAACCTTACATAAATATTTATAGTCACACTAATCTGCCGTTATGTAGGAAAACAAAAGCCACTTGTCGTCCAAACTCAAAGCGTTGTGTTAACGATAAAGCATGCAGAGGCTGAAAAGGGCTGTCCTTGGACCATAGTAACATCAGCATCCGTATAACCCGTCTTAGCTGTTTTCAATTGCAGTCATTGGATGCATCGGATGCAAAAACAAGGTCCGCCTACCATTGACTCGCAATGGGGAGTTAATGGATAGGACGTGCACATACTCTTGGAGAACAACAAGACAATATCGGTAATAGCTACTGTACTGATCAAAGAACCGACAATATGTGCCGAATGATTGGTTGCAGGATGAATGGATGCGCTATAACATGGACAAGACCTATCAACGTTACAGATCAGAGTACGCGAGTTTCCTCGTTTCACGATGTTGCTATAATTAAACCGGACTTCTCTCATCAGACCAATCATCCATACAGAGATGATAGAATCTGTTTGAGCCATGGAGCATTCCAACTTATTTCCTACCATAGACTACTTCACTTTAGTCGTCAGGGGTCGATTCGAGCAATGGTAAACTGCTCACTGCATTCCAATTCCGAAGCCCAAAATATGATTATACAGTGTAAGTGGGTATAGAGGTAGGGTTTCGAGTTACAGCAACCAACCCAACACTCAGGATCATGACAGTCTCTGTTACACAGAACTTAACGTTACAATCGACTCATGAAGAACCGACCATAGGATTGTGGCACGTGAAATCTGTCTACAAGGGCAAATACCGATCCCAATAAAGAAACAACAGCTGATTTGCGGAATACGAAAACCGACAAGACACTATCACAAACCCCGGTCCAATACTCTGCTCGTTGCAGAGGTCTACCAACAAAGGAACCCTCAAAAAAGAAATGGGAAAAAGCAAGGAGCGCCTTCAAGACCCTGAAGGGGACTGGAGCATGGGTCTCGTTTGTTCTGTACATGGTTAGTATGTCATTTGGTATGTAGCTACATACTGCAGCCGGGATATTGAGATTCTTTCTTTGCCCACACAAAGGATATGATTTGGGCATTGTTTAATTGTGGATTATTTTGCGGGATTGAGAAGATCCACGATGTGCAGGGCTGGTTTCTCTGCGAAGCCTCTGGCTGAAGGTTGTCTTTGATTGTTGTGCAGCAGCATGCATTTAGTAAACTGGGATTTACCATGACTTACAAGAGAGCTGGAGCCAAAGCAAGTTCAGTTGGTGAACCAATTATCAGATTCAATAGACTATAGCGAGCCGCGAGCGTGTGGTACGTGCGATGCCATTTCGGTGGATATGAGATTGGATGATGCTACCTGAGGGTACCTGAGATTAAGTATTTCCGTATCCGTACAGCTAGCTCTCAGTGTTGATTTGCTCTAGCAGTCCCTTAGTCTAGGGCGTATGCATATGGAATTTAAACAATAGGCGCTTTGCATTTGTTACTGAACGGGTCAAGGACAAACCGGAGACACAGCATCTGCTATTCGCCTGAAAATATGCAACGGGAAGGCAGATTAATTAAAACGGCAAACCATCTTCCTGATAAAAGAGAATCCATTTACGGAGGTAGGTAGGAAACGCAACGTTTATTTAGACCTTGTCTTGCTTGTATGAACAACAACAATATTGTCGATTGTGGCATTTGCTCCACCACAAACAGGGGACTCAGGTACACCTGAATCTTTGAATCGGGCGTAACCAGTGAGTACCTTACCTTCACTTAACCTGCCCTGACCTTGCTCATCACACTTTGAGGTCCCGTCGTTAGCTTAGGCGCCTTCCAGAGGACAGGGACAGTGAGTGGTTTAGTGGACGCTGCCCCTGGAACCCAAGAGACCTCAGAGACAGACGGTGTCACTCTACTCAAACCATCCATGGATAACGCGCTAAGAACCAGCCTCTGTCGTCTTTCATCCCGCCCAGACACAGAGGGCAGACCTTGGTCGATCTCACCCGACCCTGCCCCGGGCGGACGAAGCTGGAGCGCCAACGACCAAAGCAGCCAGCATTGCGGAAAGTTAGTAGGTCCCCATGGATCTTTGGCGACCACGGGCTGGGTTGCATGCATTGGATACTGAATGTCCCCAAAGTCTCTTTGCCTGCCCTTGGACTACACCTACAGACACTAATAACATGGAAAGCTATACTAAGGTAGACAAACCTATTCATTTGTCTATACATGGTAGGTAGTTTACCTACACTGTATTGCCACATTAGCCTTACCTACAACCCACTCACACACTCACTCATTCATTCATCGGGCACACTCTTTGTGACTTTGCTTGGACCTGATTGCCCTCGCCCTTAAGCGTCCTCTCTTGTCTTCTCATCCTCTGACCCGGTCATCGCCAGGAACAGGGAGCTCCAACTCAGCCTCATACGCCTACCTCTTGTTTCCAGACATGACGTGAACACACCTACCACATATTCGGTCTACTCCGTACCTTTACCTTTCTTTACCTTAACCTTACATTGCCTTGTCTTGCCTTGCCTATTACTTTCCTAGGATATCTCATCTCATCTCATCTCAATCTCTAAAATAAAACGACATACATACCTCACCTTTCCGCGTATGTCTCTAGCTACTGAGGATCTACCAATCTCACCCACCTTAGTAGCCTTGAAAGTCCGTTCACCCCCGCCGCTCACAGTCACGATTTGCAACCCCGAACCCGAACCCGTCTCTTAACCCATTCTACTGACTGGGCACCTGTGAACAAAACTGAACCGAACTGCACTGAATTGACGGGGTTTTAAGAGCCTGTTCTCTCGCTAACAAAGTTATCCACCGTGTCTGCTTATGCTTAGCTGCTCCGTACCTGTCTGTCCTGTCCTCATCCGGACTCTGCCCTACCCATATTATTCCCTATGGCCTAGGGCCCTACCATCAACGCCATCCACGCCCCGGCGACAATGACCAGGAATGAGCCATTCAACCGCATCGGCTCGATCACGAGCTCTAGCAGAAGCAAAATCAGAGGTAGTAGCAGCAGCAGCAGCAGAAGCAGAAGCAGAAGAAACAAAAGCAATGATGATAGTCCGAGCACCGCAAGCGCCGAGGGTAGTACATACTCTGCGGTCACCGTGAGGTCCTCGTCACCATCTCAATCGCAATCGCAATCGCCCTCACCCTCGACTGCCTCCACTACTCCCGCTCCCGCTTCCGCTTCTACTATCTCCACTCCCATTCCCACTCACTCGCCTACTCCTAATCCGGCACCTAACGTTGATACTCTAACACCAACTCCATCATCCTCCGCCGCTGCTCCCGTTGCGACAGCTTCCCCTGCTGTTGCTGCTGCTACCACCTCTAATACCTCGACATTCTCCTCGACGCCTCGCCAGCAACCAACCTCTACTCCTTCTGCTCGCCCAAGCGCTGATGGCAATGCTTCATTGAGCAACCCGTGGTGAGTTTATAGTTGTGATTATGGTTCCGATAATATGCCGTCTCCCGTCTCCCGATCCCCTGCTGCTATCTCCCACCCCGTCGCCGTTCATCTCGCCTCCCGCCATCCAACTAAACGCTTTCCCGCATCTCACAGGTCCTCCTTCAAGGATGAGACTCAGCTCTCACCTACTGCTACAAACTTCGCCCCTCGCGCCGGCGCCAATGCTCATCCCAAAGACCGTCGCATGAGCGACCTCACCAACTATCGACGTGAGCTCGCCGTTCTCGAAACCTCCCGAGTCCCTCAGATCCACCAGATTCCGCCCACCGGCGGCGCGAGCCCTCAAATAGCACCGTGGATGAACCAGCCTGGTTCCCCCTCGACCTCTTCCAACATGCCGACCACTTTCTTCAACGATTCGAGCGACAACCTCTCCCTCGCCTCCCAGCTTTCCCCGGGTCATCAGATCAGCAACCGTCAACCACATCAGCACCAGTATCCTTCTCATCCCTCGCAACACGATGCCCCCGAGGCTTCATATTTCGACGGCAGGCGCCCATCCGCTGCCAGTATCCTCACGGCGAGCAGTCAGGGCAGTAAAACCAGTATAACCAGAGGTGGTTTTCGCAAACTTCAGGGCTTCTTTGGCGAGGAATTCCCTGGGCGCGATAGCTCGGATGGCAGCCTACCCACTTCGCTCGCGGGCAAGGACCAGCGTGGACGCTCTTATAGTCACAGCCGCCCCACACATAGAGATCGCAACTATTCCAATGCCACGGATCACACTCGCGATGCATCACCATCATCTTCGAGACCGAGAACTCCAGTTCCTGCACCAGAGGTGGTGCCTTTTCTATACCAGGACAACAGTGTACGTACAACACCCGCCTCTGTCTCATCGTCCTGAACCCCCGGTGAACCCCCCCGGTCTGGTCAACGATCGACAGATTCCTCTCCGAAATTATTCCTTGGTTTTGTTTTTAGTGCCCAATTCGATCCAGCTGCCATCTCACTCACGTAGCATTCTCACCACCGTGCTGGCTCACTGACATCCATCTTATAGGACATCGCTCGATATGGCGAAGCTCCCGTCCGAGACATCATGACCGGACCCGATCGAGAGCGATATGTGGGTGATGGTTCTTCACAAATTCCCCCAAAGACATCGTCATCCTCGAGGTCGGGTCATTCTATAGTTCACTTACCCGGGCATCACCGACACCATAAGAGTAATGATGATCCTCGGACACTGCGGCCGACAATGAGTAGGGACGATACAGCGATTGGCACACAAATGTCGCGCGATCGTGGGGGCAGTAGCGCCATGTACTCAACCAAATCTAGAGGCCAAAGCCCGACACCAAGTACTAGAAGTGCAGGAATGACTTGGAGCACGAAATCCTCCCAAGTTGATGGACAGACCTCACCCGGTCATCATCATGGCAAACGCGGAATCTTTGGACGGCTTAGAAGGCATCACAAAGATAAAGACGACATTGCTAAACTTCGCGACTTACCTCAATCAACAAGATCTCTCCAGCCGAAGACCTCGAAGCCTGACTTGCACCGCCCAAGCGATGTATCGACGACTACCTTACCGTTCTCGGGGACCTTTGGCCCTGGGGAGACGAGCGATGTCCCTGATATGCGACCAATTCCAGGTCAACGTGGTGCAACTTTCAACAATAAGTTCCCTTTCGCCAAGAAGGGACGAACCCATCGGCCTCAAGACTATGTTGACGATGCAATTGGTCCGACAGATCGTAAAGATCCTAACAACATATATCATCTCGATACCAACCTGAACGATATGGAGGGCATCCTGACGAAACCTCCTCCACTTACACCTATGGATACTAGCTTCGTTAACAATGTCGAGCCTGAGCGCCACGATTCCATTATCTCCACAGCACCTAAAGGCCGTTGGGATGCTCCTGACAGTTGGGCAGTGCGACGCAACACCGAAGATAACTCATACCATGGCCCTGAACCAGATGAGATTGGTAGCCCCCCTCGCCCAGAAGAGAAGGCATCACCATACTGCATTCGAATCTTTCGCTCGGATGGTACATTCTCCACACATTCCATGCCTCTGGACTCGAATGTCACGGATGTCATCTCACAAGTCATTAAGAAGACTTATGTGGTTGACGGTTTGGAGAACTATCATATTATCATGAAGAAGCATGATCTTATTAGAGTATTAACACCCCCTGAGCGACCCTTACTCATGCAGAAGCGGCTCCTGCAGCAAGTCGGTTATGAGGAAAAAGATAGAATCGAAGATCTCGGCCGCGAAGACAACAGTTACCTCTGCAGGTTCATGTTCTTGTCTGCGAGGGAGAGCGACTTCCATGCCAAAACAACCGACATGGGCCTGGCTCGGGCTCAGAAGCTCAATTACGTGGACCTCTCTGGTCGCAACCTCGTCACAATACCTATATCCCTATACTCAAAGGCCATGGAGATTATCTCTCTTAACCTCTCGCGTAACCTCTCGCTCGACGTCCCGCGAGACTTTATACAGTCTTGTAAACATCTTCGAGACATCAAGTTTAACAACAACGAAGCTAGGAAACTACCGCCCAGTCTGAGTCGAGCAAACAGATTGACCTTTCTGGATGTTGCAAACAACCGGCTGGAGCAGTTGGAGCACGCCGAGCTCAACTCTCTTACAGGAATGCTGAAGATGAACTTGGCCAACAACCGGCTTAAACACTTGCCTTCTTACTTTGGAGCATACCAGTCACTTCGCTCTCTTAATATCTCTTCTAACTTCCTCGACAAGTTCCCGACTTTCTTGTGCAATCTACCAAGTTTGGTTGACCTGGATCTGAGTTTCAATGCCATTGCAACGATTCCTCACGAGATTGGCGGCCTGAAGAACTTGGAGAAATTGTTGATAACTAACAATAGACTGACACACGCTGTACCAGCGTCATTCGGACAACTTGTCAGCCTACGCGAACTCGACATTAAGTACAATGGTATCTCGAGCATCGACATTATTTCGGAGCTCCCGAAACTTGAGATTCTTTCCGCTGATCACAACTGCGTCTCTGCCTTTGTTGGACAGTTTGAGTCTCTTCGCCAACTCAAATTGAACTCGAACCCCCTCAACAAATTCGAGATTGTTGCCCCCGTTCCTACACTCAAGATATTGAATCTATCGAACGCTCAGCTTGCCAGTATTGACTCGTCATTCGTCAACATGGTCAACCTCGAGCACCTGATCCTGGATAAAAACTACTTCGTTTCGTTGCCCCAAGAAATCGGTACCTTGAGCAGACTCGAGCATTTCAGTATTGCGAACAATTCCGTTGGAGAGCTACCAGCTCAAATTGGTTGCCTGACTGAACTGAGAGTGCTCAATGTTCGAGGAAACAATATCTCCAAGCTGCCTATGGAGTTATGGTGGGCAAATCGACTGGAGACTTTCAACGCCTCTTCAAACGTTCTGGAGCACTTCCCCAAACCTGCTTCCAGAGCACCACGGATACCAGGAGAGGAATCGCAACCGGCGCCTCCCCCTGTTAATGGGAGAGCTGCGCCACTCGGAACTCTGTCGGCCACAGCAAGCTCTGAAGAGTTATCAGACGATCGAAGACCTAGTCAAAATTCGAGCACACTTCTCAGTGTCGGACCGTCTCCCCTTAACGCTGGCGACCGCAAGAGCTCTGTCGTGTCTGTCTATGGGAAGGGTGGCCGTAAGACCTCAGTTGTGTCTAGATCAGCAACTCCGTCGGCTCCTACGCAAACAGTCAACACCAGAAAAGATTCCGGGATGTCATCAAGGCTTAACAACACATTTGCTGGATCCCTTCGTAATCTTCACTTGGCCGACAACCGTCTGGATGACGATGTTTTTGATCAGATTACGCTGCTCGCGGAGCTCCGAGTGCTCAACTTATCTTACAACGACGAAATCAGTGACATGCCACAGAGATCGATCAAGAACTGGCCTCAACTAGTTGAGCTTTATTTATCCGGAAACGCTCTCACGACATTGCCTGCCGACGATCTAGAGGAGTCCAGTTTACTACAGGCACTTTATATCAACGGCAACAGATTTACCAACTTGCCAGCCGATATCTCACGGGCCAAAAACCTTGCTGTTCTCGACTGTGGCAGTAACTACCTGAAATACAACATCTCCAACGTGCCCTATGATTGGAACTGGAATCTCAATCCGAACCTCAGATATCTGAATCTGTCTGGCAACAAGCGCTTGGAGATCAAGCAGACGAACGCAGGTCCTCTTGGGCCTGGCGCCGTCAATCGTGAGGAGTACACAGACTTCAGCCGCCTGCTTAACTTGCGTATCCTGGGCCTGATGGATGTCACTCTCACTCAGCCCAGTATTCCTGATCAGAGTGAGGACAGACGTGTCCGTACATCTGGATCACTCGCTGGCCACCTGCCTTATGGCATGGCCGATACTCTTGGCAAGCACGAGCACTTGTCAACGGTCGATCTCGTGGTACCAAGATTCAACTCGTCAGAAACAGAGATGCTCTTGGGCTTGTTTGATGGACAAGCTTTATCCAGTGGTGGATCTAAGATCGCTAAATACTTGCATGAAAACTTTGGTCACATTTTCGCTGGCGAACTGAAGCAGTTGAAAACACGATCGAACGAAACACCGGTTGATGCACTACGACGCTCGTTCCTCCAGCTCAACAAGGATTTAGTCACTATTGCTATCCAGCAATCCGAGGAGCGGCCATTGAAGACGCATAGGGGCTCTGGCCAGCCTGTAATACTTACCAAGGAAGACCTCAACTCAGGTGGTGTGGCAACTGTGGTTTATCTTCAAAGTACGGAATTATATGTTGCAAACGTCGGTGATGCACAGGCGATGGTGATCCAGACAGATGGTACTCATAAGATGCTGACCCGCAAGCATGATCCTGCCGAGCCCAATGAGAGATCGCGCATTCGTGAAGCTGGTGGATGGGTTTCTCGCAACGGCAGACTGAACGATCTACTCCAGGTTTCACGCGCCTTCGGATACGTTGACTTAATGCCGGCCGTACAAGCAGCACCCTATGTCAGCAACATGACTATCCGAGAGCAGGATGACATTATCCTGATTGCGACTGGCGAGCTCTGGGAGTACCTGTCACCTGGTCTAGTGACGGATATTGCGAGAGCCGAGAGACAAGATCTCATGCGAGCGGCCCAAAAGCTTCGTGACCTGGCTATCGCATACGGCGCCTCGGGCAAAATTATGGTCATGATGATTAGTGTTGCTGACCTAAAGCGACGGGTCGAGCGATCCAGACTCCATCGCGGTGCTAGTATGTCGCTTTATCCATCTGGTATTCCTGATGACGCCCAGGTTCTCAGTACCAGGAGGGGCCGAAGGACCAAGGGCGATGTTCTCGATTCATCCCTAAACCGACTTGAGGCAGAGATCCCAGCGCCTACGGGTAACGTATCGATTGTCTTCACCGATATCAAGAACTCGACAACACTCTGGGAGATGTATCCCAGCGCCATGAGATCAGCTATCAAACTCCACAACGAGGTTATGCGTCGACAACTGAGACGAATTGGTGGCTACGAAGTCAAGACTGAAGGTGACGCTTTTATGGTCTCCTTCCCAACAGCCACGTCCGCACTGCTATGGACGTTTGCCGTTCAGATGCAGCTCCTCGATGTGAACTGGCCATCAGAAGTCTTGAACTCAGTGTCTTGCCAGCCTGTTTATGACAAGGATAACAGTCTCATCTTCAAAGGACTGTCGGTGCGAATGGGTATCCACTTTGGAGACTGTGTGAGTGAGACGGATCCAGTTACACGACGTATGGATTATTTCGGACCCATGGTGAACAAGGCGGCTCGAATCTCTGCGGTCGCAGACGGTGGGCAGATCACGGTCTCGACCGACTTCATCTCGGAGATACAGCGCTGCCTGGAGAATTACCAAGATACAGATCGCGGGAACGCTTCTGGTTCCGAGGATACCTTTGACGACGAGACATATGCTAGTGCCATTCGAAAGGATTTGAGATCCCTCACCTCTCAAGGCTTTGAGGTTAAGGAGATGGGCGAGAAGAAATTGAAGGGTCTAGAAAACCCTGAGGTTGTGTACTCGCTCTACCCTCATGCATTGGCTGGACGGATCGAATTCCACCTGCAGCATGAGAGAAAGGAAGAAGGAGGTGGCGGCGGCGATAAGCCAGCCGTGCTTGCACCCGGAGCAGAGCTCAGTATCGATCCAGATGCAATTTGGACTCTTTGGAGAATCAGTTTGCGACTTGAGATGCTTTGCAGCTCGCTGGAAGGCAACGAGGCCCCAGGGCTACAACCACCAGAGACAGAACTGCTCGAGCGGATCAAGCAGCGTGGAGGAGAGGTCACAGATCGCTTCTTGTTGAACTTCTTGGAGCACCAAGTGAGCAGGATAGAGGTGAGTTCGAGCTAACCTACACATGAGTGGAACCTTACTGACAACGTTAGACCTGTATATCGACACTGGCGATGCGTCACCTTGCTACTGGTGGTGGCCCTATTAAGGAACTAGAAGATCTCCAGGGCCCAATGACTGCAATCTTGGATATGTTCATGGCACAGAGGAAGGAACTTGAACGATACAGGAGGAAATATGGTGCGCTGCCAAGCCCCTCCAGTAGCGAAGGCGAAGATGAAGACTCCGACGACGATCCCGACACAGAGGAAGGGAGCGACACAGAGCAAGAATTGTGATTGGGTTCAGACGATTGGTTTATTTGAACGTTACCCGAGCACTTATATATGCTATAATTACCCACGCGACACGAAGAACACGACAAGGGGAGGGTAAACAGAACGCTTTTTGCTTGCACGATTTAGGGATAGCAGGATGCGATGGGACTTTTGGATGGGAAACTTTGTCTTTTTGAGTAGGTGCTGGGTTTGCTCTCTATATTCCAGACGCTTCAGTGTGAGGTGCTCACGATGTGTCTGCGGTTTGGGTCGGATCGGGTCGGGTTGGGGTTGGAAAAGACATTGGGTTCGAAGATGGCAGGGCACGGCAAGGCAGGGCAGTACGTGGCGTTGGGCTATGGAGAAAGCAAGGAAATATTGATACCTGGCTGCTTTGTCTGCCAGGAGGCTCACACACTATACTTTGTTGCGCTCATTGTAAATTGGGATGATGGGTTCTTGTCTTTTCAAGGGTTATGGATGGCATCGAGGAGTCCACGCAGGCACGTATGCATTGTTTATACGATATGATAGGGCATTACAAAATCAGATGATGTAGTATCACACTCACATTGACTAATTAATGAGCTGTGATGGAAGCAGACACCTACTTATCTTGTGTGGTCTTGACGATCTGACTAACTGACACGCCTCAAGATTCGGATTCGGGGTGACATTCGAGGTCCAACCCACCAACCACCTGTATAGCCCCTGACCAGATTTCTGAGAGCAGCGACATTGGCGCCCAGTCCAAGTATTTTCTCACCACCGATAGTTCCCTGCTCACTCTTATCTCCTGCAGCAGGAGAGCCAGGCTTGAGAATCTCAACACCGTCGTAACCCGTGACAACTCCTATAACCTGCCAGTCACCCAACACCTTGCGTGGGTTCTCTGTGAGAGCGTAGTCGAAGCGCTCCCAGAAACGCGGCCAATAAAGTTGATCCCCCTTTTCGGTCTTGTCGAAGACTAGAACAGGTGCCGTAGAATCAGGGTTGGAGGTGATGGGGAAAGCGATGGGATAACCAGATGGATTCTGCCCAAACAAGGTCAGCCCCGTCATGCAACTCAAGACGTCGGCGTGGACGTCGATGACGGGAGTAGGGTCATCACGGGTGATGTAAGAGAGTTGCTGAAGTGCATCACCGCCAGGATAGTTAAGTGAAGAGAATAGGAGCATGGCAGTGCTGCCTGCGAAGCTGACGAGGACCGACAAGGCGATAACAGCAGACACGCCACGGTAGATGATGGACTTAGAGGCGCGAGAGGAGACAAAATTGGCGCCGAGAGCTGCAGCGGCAGTCAGAGACGGCACAACATAGAAAATGAAACGAGCCTCTTTATGAGGCTGGGCAGAATAAATGGCCACAAAGAGCAAGTTGGGGATCAGCAATGTCTGAGTAGCCCGTGATGTGCCAGGCTGGAGTAGTGCACACACTGCCGACCCTGGCACGAAAGGGTTGAGCAATAGCTTGGGAAGCGCTGAGGTGAAATAGTAATGCCATGGAGAAACGCCCCATTCTGACGCAGATCCAAGAATAGCGTTGAAGTAGAAACCCCATAACTCGGGCCATAGGGGCTTCTGCCAGAAATACGAGTCTATGGGCACTGAAATAAGCAGTGAAGAGATGAATGAGCCAAGGAAAGTGAGAATCAAGGGGCGCAGCCCGATACGACCCGTGAGAAGGAGGTAGAGTGCTGTAGTGCTGAGAAGAACAGCGACTTCAGAGCGGAAGATGGCTGCTGCGATAACCAAGAGGGCGATGGCTTGTTTCTGACGAGCAGCAGATAGATGAGGTGACGACTGGGGAAGTAGGAATGCCGAAGCAAGGGTAGCTAGTTACAGTGAGTTGAAGCTTCTAGCATCGGTGGTGAATGAGATGACTTACTGAGACAGAATGCATACATGTTTGGCAACGTCCGAGAAACGTAGTAGTTGATATGGAACTGACTCGCCATAAATACCGCCCACCAAGCTGAAACACCTGACCCATAAGCTCTCTTGAGAGAAGACTTGAACGTTAAGAGAGCAGCAACATTAGCAGCACCAAGGATTCCTCGAACTACAAGCTGTGCATGCTGAAAACCAACAAGAGCGACGATGGGTTGCCCTAATCCTGCGAGGAGCACAGCACCGAGAAAAGTACGGGGTACGGCGCCGGGAAAGGTGAAGTGGTCGTAAGTATGAGAGAGGCGTTCATATATATCCTGAGTGGGCGTTCCGTAGATGAGTATGTCGTGGGCTGCTTGTATATTGAAAGACTCCTCTACTTTTGTATAGGGGGACACAAGTAGATGAACGAGTGGGATGGTGATGAGAAGACATGTTAGGAATATATCTGGGAATAATCAGTATACCTTACTTTTGTAGTGCAAAGGGAAAATGATGTACCTGAAGTCTTCATCTTTGCTGATATAGAGCTCTTACTCTAGGTACTGTAGGTATCATGGAGCTTGGTCGTATCTCGAAATGCTTGGTTTTCAAGCCAAAGGCTGAAAGATCTGAAAGATGATAGACAACGTCGGATCAAGAAAGTCTCTCCATATCAAAGCAAGCGCTATTAAAAAAAAGAAAATATAATTTATTCCAATTCTTCTGTTTAACATGAGTGAGTGAATGAATGAATTGCCCATGAGCTTATTACCTTTTTAGGGGTCCTCGGATCGGTCTAACAAATCACCCGCCACAGAGTCACCCCTTCCCCAGCTCTAGCTACTAAGGTTGCATCGACCGTTCAAGCCACAATTGCAAAAAGTACGTACCTCGAACTGCAAGTCCTTGAGATGGGATAGGTACACATCATCGCTAACTACTACCTCAGCTGCAACCAAGACCACCATTCTCAACCATTTTTGACCTTCAGCGCCGTCGCCCAAAATGTGGTTCTTTGGTAGTTTCCTTTACGGTAAGAACCCTTCTCCTCTCCTTATTCAGGGCGTGGTCGCTAATATAGATTCTAGTTTGTATTCTACTCATCAACGCCGTCGCTGTCCTTTCCGAAGATCGTTTTCTTGCGCGCAGTACGAAATCCTCTCTCCCTGCTCGAGCGAGTCTATATAGCCCCACGAATCTCATATCTGACCTGATCTCCCAGTCAATCTCTCTCCCGCTTCTTACGACCCTGCGTTCGGCACCGGGCCCGATGCCAGCGTCAAAGCCAAGATCATCAATCTCATCGCGAGTGTCCGAACCATCATGAGGAGTACGTTCAACGCCCTAACCCACAACCGCGCAAACATAACAAGCTACTACTGCGCCTTTTGCAACACGGGGAACTAACGTAGCAATAGTGCCACTGATCTTTGTCAATTCCGTTATCATTCTTTATGAGCTCATACTTGGTTGATTAGCGGAGTGTCACATACAAGGCGCAGCTGTAAAAAGAGGACACGGTAGACTTTTCTAGGCATCAATGGAGTCGGGCTAATCTTGGAACTGGAGGGAACTGGAGTTTTTGTTGTTGATATGAATCACGGGAGGCCATGCGTGGGAGTACTACTCTTTGTTTGATATGAATACGATATGGATCGAGACAGGACGAGACACGGAACCCTCTTCATGATATAGCAGTGAAGGTAATCTTATTGCATATGCGTAATGCTGAACTGAACATACACACAATGTTTCGGACGTCATTTCCTCAGTTTGCTCATAAGCGTCTTATCTTGTTCGAAATATACCCAAATAGCTAAATGCATAAAGGCCTGTCTGAGCCTACGAGGGCTTCCGAACAGGACCTCCAAACACCTATGTATAATACAACTGCCACGCTATGGGTGGTCTTGTTCGGCTCTCGGTCAACATTTATCGACCAAGCAAACCCATTCGAGCAGTAATAACCAAGTTTGCTTTCTGCTCCATGCACCCGTGTTCCATCTCTACTTCGTACCTTCTGTAATTAGGCCTTCTTGCCTTCACATAAGGCAGGCTATGGCAAACCTGTTTTTCCTGAGACTAAGGACAACAAAATGCCAGAGACCCGAATGCTGGATGCTTTTGAGGAACACCGTCGCCTTATTATGCTCTTATCTCATGCAGTGAGTGCTTCATTCAGAGCGAATGGGTATCCTGCCATCCACTAACACCCCCTGACCACAAAGATGTAATATATTTCAAGTTTCCTCTTCCCATATGTAGACGTGATAGGTATGTGCATGTTGGAATTACGACAGTAAATTCGTGCTCTTTTTACGTCCCAAGCTGAAGCTGAGGCGATCCTTGAGCTTGTCGTGTTTATCGCCTGCATCGCCGTTAGGCGTATCAGGTGTTTGCCCAGCCGATTTGTCCTTGTGGAAAAGTGAGAAACTTCTCCTTGACATCGACTTGCTGCCACGTTTGGTTCGGTCGAGTATGCCATTGCTCTGAGGTGTTCCGTTTTCTTTCTTTCTGGCTTCCTCTTCTTGTGCTGCAGACTTCCTGCTGGCTTCCAACACTTTGGCTAGTTCATCGTTCTCATTTCGTCGTGCTTGTATCGCTTTGTAATTGTCTTCTCTTCGTTTCTTCTCGTCAACCTTGGCCTGTTTCTCTCGCTCCTTTTCCGCGAGTTTCTCGGCCTTCTCAGCAGCTTCCCGCTCCTTCTTCTCTCGTTTCTTGTCCTCTTTCGATTTGGCTTCTTCTTTCTGCGTAGTGACACGAGTCAGGCCATTTGTTACAGCTGCAGTGACTACTGGGGGCGCAGGATCCGGTTGGGGAGCTGAAGGCATGGCTGGTGCCGTACTGGCATGGGCAAGATTTGCCATCGACTCGTGATGCGTCAGGGGCGACATGGGCTGCGTTGCTTGCCGTCTCAGAGGCGCCGTATCTGATTTGTCCCCGTTCTCCTGAGCCAGATTGGCTGCTTCGCTAGCGAGTTTTACCTCCTCCATGCCCTCCTTTTCTTGCTCCTCTCGCACTTTCTCGAATGTTGTTTCCTGGTAGAACAAAACGTACGCGGTTGCCATCCCTGGCTTGTCACCGAAGAAGTTGCGGACAAAATTCTTGTCCACCGGTTCAACCATCTCGTCGTCAAACAGGATCCACCCCCTGCCCGGAACCTTGATGATAGAAACGTAGTGACCATGGTAGGCATTACCACCAATGTGGACCACTACGGCATACAGCTCATAGAGTCGATCCGGGTCTTCGGCATTATCTGTCGTGTTGAACATGCGTAAGTGGTAGGGATAGACGACCCTGTGAAAGAGCTTTTGCAAACGACTGTAATCTTCGGTATACTTGAACCGCTTTAAGTGGAGCGTCAAGATCTTGGGTAACCGCTTCACCTTCATTCGCTTCTCGGCCTCCTGAAGGCCACCACAATGGTCGCAATGGAACTTGTTTCTCTCACAAAGCATCTCCTCGGCAGAAAACTTCCTTAAACAAGATGTCACTGATGAATGCTCTTCCAAGTCAATGGACAAATCAAGAAATGTCTCATCGCGCTGAGAAGCAGTCTCGCAAGTCAAGCACTTGGTTTCTGATGTGAGAACGCCCTCAAAAATGTCATGGACCCATCCCGTTGCCGGGGAACTTGACCCAGCTACGTGGTTTACCATGGCAGATCCAAGAGCGTGTCCCACTGAAGTTGCCAGGCCATCAATGCCGTCAGCTGGCGCCTGCAACTGCATCTGGCGAGCTGTGCTCTCAACGCTGTTGATGACATCATTCAACACCAAGCCGTAGAACTCATGAGCGTCCTGGTGCATCGAGTTTCGAAACATCTCATTGTCGCGCTTGAATATCTCGAGGAATCGTTGGGGACTGAGGACTCCTGTGTGGGTGTTGCTTTCCAGCAATGCCAGAAAAATGTCCTTAAGTCCAGTAAATGTGCATTCATTCATGCCATAAGAAGTGGCATTCTCTCGTGCCAATTCCAGGATAGGCCCTTTGATCATGGCTTGTTTCTTCTTGTATTCGGGTGTATCAGGTTTGTCTTCAGGTCGAACGCCAACCTGTCCAGGCAACTGTTGATTCATGGCCTGTCGTTGCTTGATCACTTGGGATGTACTAAGGCCCTTTTGTTTCGGCAAGGTCTCGACAGGGTCAGTGGGTGGAGGTCTGATAGTAATGGGAACCTTTGGTCGGCTGCCGTTTGTCTCCGAGGGCATAATCGGGGGGTAATTGACAACATTGTTCCTGAAGGATTCGGAATAAAACAGAGCTTGAACGATCGAGTTGCAGTAGCTACACAAAAAGTCAGCATCGTAATTTGGCTGTTTGATGCCTCACCCAATTCGTACCATGTGTTCCCAAACTGTTTTCACGTTAGCCTAGTTCTTGCGATGGTAACGTATCGACGATGATGAAAAATAACAACAGCTTGGGCGGGAGTAGATAGGGCTCGACGTACATTCTCGAGGCCGAAAAAGCGATCGGCGCCGTCGTCTCGAAGGGGAGCTGCATTCTGGAGCATCTTCTCGAGCGGCGTGAGGTCGAGCACGGGCTCTTCCTTCTTCTTCGCGACAACATCTTGCTTGTTGGGTGTAGTGGTCGTGGCCTATGATCCGAAAGCGAGAGGGATTTTGTCAGTCATGAGAAGTAATCTTGGCGCAACTTAGAGTGAGCGAGAGGAGATGGGATTGGGACAGTCCAGGGCAGAAATGGAACAAGGAGCGAGTCCAAGACATACAGTGCCAGAACCCTTTATTTTGTTGAAAAAGCCGGCCATGGCGATGTCGTGATCTCTCCAGTTGGAGCAAGTAATTCAGTCGGAAAGCCGTGGATGGGTAAGCCGATCGAGGGACGTTATCAAGGCCGACCCGCACGCAACAGCTGCGCAGCAGCAGCACTCAGCGAAGGCGATCGCAATTAAGACAAGTGACCATTCGCGAATGGTTTCGTATCTTCTGAAAAGGCCAAGAGTCGCGCAGGATGGGAAAAGTTGAGAAATCGCAAGCCAATTCGGTTTTAGAGTTGCCGAGTTGTGAGCGAGGACGGATTATGGCGCTGGTGTTGGCTGCTGGGTGTCCTGGGGAAAGCGAGGCGCGGGTATGTGGCGTGGATGCGATAGCGCCGGAGGGAACTACTTGCGGTGATCTAAAAGCCGAACCGGAGACAAGAAACAAGCGATGGTCTTGGCTAGAGAGAATCAGATCTAGGTCGTTACCCAAGCGAATTCAACGGCACTTTGAGATGGATGCAAAAGAGAGGTGTCAAGTTACTAAAACTGCAAGAGAGAAAAGGCAGGCAAGACAGCTACCAACTGCAGAAAGACTGACTGACTGCCTTACCTGCTTACCTACCCTTAGGTAGAACCACAGGCACAGTCGAGGCAGGTAGGGATGAAGGGTGGCGGGAGGATGTCCTAGTACAGTAGAGGTCGAGTCCGGGGGAAGTAATAGTGGAGGAGGAGTGACCTGGACCCAGGTCAGGTTCAAGAAGGAGAAGGATGGATCAGTGGCCTCGTGGTTGGATGGTGCCGTGCCCCAACATGGTGGGTGCTGTAAGCTTGTGAGGTCCTACCTACTAACTTCTGTTATCCATGTTTTGGCTATGTGTCTCTTCGCAGGATTTCACTTTTCAACGGCGCTGAATCATGTATAACATGGACAGTATGTAACGGTCTCCTGGGCAGAAGAAGTCATGATGAGATTAGAGCCTAAATAAGCCGAGTATGGGTACGTACAGAACCCGTTGACAAAGCCCACCCGGATATTTCCTCTTTGGCGCACAATTATTCGACAATGCTAACGACAATCCTTGGACTGAGTGATCAATACCTCCAGCAACGTTCTACAGCCGGAAGTGCTGCCGTCTCGACTCTCCTCTCCTGCATCGAGCTACCAAAAGGGCCCAGCTCGCGCAAACCCCAGTTTGCCTAGACCACCGGAGCCCCCAAATGGCCCCCTCCAACTCACTAGGCTGTCATGATGGTGCCTCGCGTGTGGGTCCCCCAGAAAATACCATCCCATAATCAGAGCTAGAAACGGAGCGCGTTAACTCGATTGCTGTGTCCTTGTTAGATCATAAGGTAGAGACAAACACCGCTCTCGGGGTTTCAGAAGGTGCTTGTCCGAAGAGCTGGGTAGCTTACCGCTGCCAAGTGTTTTTGATCACATTAGACGACATCTAAGCCTTTGCTCTCTAAAGTGGCTAAACGACATCATTGGGGTTTACGTTTACTGGGGTCCAAGGCCTGGCTGAAGATTAAACGTGGTGTGGACGGTTGACATACGCCAGACAGTGGCCCCATGTCTGGGATCCATTGGCTGTTACGGTAGAGCCAAACGCTACCAGGGCTAAAAAGTAATGACATGGATATGGAGTTTGGAACAAGCTTCGGATTGACCACTGCGAGACATCGAAACTGATATGAGTGAGAATTGGATGATGAGCCCAAGATACGAAGTGTACCAGGGCGGGCTCTTCAAGTACAAACGGGAATTACCTCGATGGATTTGGGTCGATGGCCCCCATGGAAGCTACGATCCAAGTTCTGGGCCTATCTGACCCTTTGGTTTGGCTGGAGGTAGAATTCGTCAGGCAGGTAAGGTTCCATCGGAGGAGTATCGACCTTGTCTCCTGCATCCCCTCCCGTCCAATCTTTGAAATCGTTAACGGCAAGACCGATGCAAATGATAGTTACCTGCTTCTAAATCAGCAAATAAATTTCTTCCACGATAACTACAGAAAGCGAAAATTCTTCATCTTCTTCCCATCTGACATCGATGGTCAACATCTAAACAGCCCACATCGGCATTGATCACCGAAAACTCCTCGCACATGTTCCCGGTACGTTCTGCACTAACATTTTACCCCAACGGTTTTTGTGATTCGAGAACACTGTTACGATTCGGGGGGATATGCTAGAGAGCACAGGTACGAAAACTGTATTAACTGCCTTTAGCCGCAACCGACGACCAGTTCTAAACTCTAGCGGGTGTATTCGAGTCTCAACATGATATCGTCAATCTAAGCACCAACTTACACTGTTGCTGCAGATGCGGTAAATAACGGACAGCACCACAACTCTTCGGCTACAAAGCCCCCCGGCCAGGATAACCTGTAAAACCCCTGGTACCACGAGAGATCGTTGCCCTTTCATTAGTATCGCTTTTAGCCGACCCGAAGACGACGACTCTCAGTTTCTGACGGTTCAGCACTCTGCCACAACCGGACGGCGAGGGAGACCAGCCACCGCCAAGTCGGATACATTTCTTGGATTCTGTGATGCTGACTGAAGTAACATTCGCCTCACCGGAATATCCTTGGCGTTGGACGCCATCCAATATGTCTGTCTTGTTCCTGAGGTGGACTGGACTAGTTAGACTGCGATCCCCCTAGCCCCTCCAAGATGTCATGTCTAGGTGGTCTTGGATTACTGGCACAGCATTTCTGTTTGGTGGAAATGTTTGTCTTGTCTGGAAAGATATCTCATCATGCAAAGCTATACGCTCTTCATTTAGAGCATTAATCACAGCTCCCTCCTGTCATCCTCCCTGGACAGAGCAAAAACCGAGGCAAGACCAGATTTACTTCTTGGTCGAACCCCTGCTTCTTGGCATTGTGAAATGCCAACGAATATGGAAGCTGACTGACAAATGATTAGTTCTCTGGCTCCTCTGGATTCCAACACTTTTGGTCATCTGTGAGAAGAATTTCAGCATTGAACATGGGTACTAAATACGACTTTACTGTGTTTTTGATCCGGTCGCCTCCACCATGAGTATTCCATAACTCATCGACATTGGTGCTCACCAACCGAAGACAACCCCTCATTCGAAGCGTTAGATTGACTCGGATTGTGGGGTTGCCATGCGGCACATCCCCCATACCCACCCTGCAACTGAACTGTCACCAATCACTAGATCACTCGTTCACAACCGCGGTGACGGTATCCTATCAGTTTGGTCTGCCTCCCATCCTGATCGCCATCAGTCGGCCCGTTACTGTTGACATGCCTTCTTATGCTTCGAATAGGCACAGATGCTGGAAATAGCAAGACAACAAATGATCTCCTGACTGTATTCGTCCCATCCAAGTGGCATGACAGCCTGTGTTGGCACGTTGGCTAGGAACTTGGGTACGGACCTATAGCTCTTATTTATCTGCGGATATCCGGGTTACTCACGTGCGTCGGTCCCGGAAATGTTGCTGACTGCTGTCTCGCTGTCTTGGATATTGGCTCATCTCACCGCCGTTGGTTGACTGACTGACTGATAACCAGAACAATCAATCCCTCGGCATACCATCTTTTCCGACTCCCGAGGAATTTCGTTCAAGTGGATATTCTTCTCCAGTTTACATCAATCGTTGAAGCCAGTGTTGCCAGTTCATCCTGACTGTGTTAGTTCCTCGATGCTGATCCAACATTAGGTAGCAGTGAGGGAATATAGAATATCGGCGAACCATTGCTACGCCTATGGCTAGTGATGATGCCATCCAAACTGCACCTGCACCAAGGGGAGAAGTGTTCTGGAACAAGCGTCTGTACCACTAGCTCTCTGTAGTTTCGTAACCGGCCGCGCATCGCATTGCATCAACGCACACAAACCGCGCCGTTCCCCGCGGTGCCCACCCATCTCGATCATGTACCATGACGGCATTAGACGTGCCCGTTTGGGCAAAGTCCTCGATTCGCGCCACCACCAGTAATACTTATATACTGTACACTCTCATAGACGGAGCCGCTCACTGCAGCTCCGATTTTGAATACAACCAATGTCAAATTGAGTTGTCAAGCGCTGGACTTAATATGAGTGCTGATATCATGACATTAGTGTTAACATCCATTCTGCTAAAGTGACCTACTGCATCAGTGCCTTGTTAAGTTATCAGACCTTCAACTGGAGATGTAATGCCGGTGTATACACCAGACCCTCCTTTGTCAGCTCGCTCAGGTTTCCATACAATCATCAACCAAAAATGTGAGCAGCACAGCCGGCTTTCGTTATATCATACAGATCATATAGCAGACGACCGGACCAGGTACTGTGTTATTGGCCGTAACGTACAAGAACCCGAGTTCACGTCCCTTGGCGATTATCACTTTGCCCGGCTGCAAGCTTTAATGTATCCTCCAGATCGCCCATGCAAGAAACTAACATACAAATCCCTCTCACGGATCGAATTGGACCAAGCGTGGCATGCTTCCGTCTACAACATACTTACCGTACATAGCTGCTCGAGACCCAAGTCGTATTCAGACAAGGATGGCTGCTGATAAGCTGTGTGTTCCCAGGGTCCAGGCAGGCTGTTCCACATAGATCCGATCATCCCGATGATAAATATCACTCAGTCTGTTGCTTGGGATCCAGCGCTCTCATAGAAATGGTTTGTTTATTGGCCTATCAACACTGTCACTTGCTTCCAACCCACCTGAACGAACAAAAAAGGAATGCACACCAAAAGTGCCTAACAACTATGGCATAAGCGACTCATATGCAATTTTGCAATGGGAGCCGATATAGCCTACTCCTGCTTCTGGGCTGGAGGTGGAGCGCCGCCAGTGGTGGGAAGACCCATAAAGATCTTGAAGTAGTCCTTCACGCGTTGTTAGTAAGCAAGTCCGAAGGTATATCCAGCCGCCATCGAGATTGCGCAGGAGTACTTACATAGATCATCCATTGAAGTCCGGTCAGAGTACCGATCATGACAATTCGAACGGGGAGACCATTCCATAGGCCACCGAAACCAATATCCTTATATATTCTGCTCATGGCGCCGCCGAAAGCCTCACCAGGTTGACGGTTGGAATTCAACTTGCTGACCATAACATCGGCAGGGTGGGAGACGATGGCGCACAAGATACCGGCCAGGTAACCGCCAGTAAAAGAGACACCAGTCTGTGCAGCCTTGCTATAGTCACTCTTTTGCCCGGGCAGGCGATCGTATATCATCTCGACGATGGTTTCAAAGGAGGCAAACTTCATCATTGTATAGGGGATTTGGCGACCCCATAGCGGATATAAGCCTTTGTATAGGCCAGCGACGCCTTCCTTGCCTGTGATGGCGCTGATGCCTTGGACTGTTCCCGTGTAGGGGTTAGGGATCGAGCCTTGCATACGGACCTTGACGGCTTCGAAGGGGCAGAGGGCAAGATCAGCGAGAAACTCGGCAGAGGCAGAGGCTGCAAGATAAAGACCAGTCTTGTACTTATGTGCGGCCTCAGGGCCAGCCATATCAGAGTACGTCTTCTTGAAATATTCGTACCAACCATACTTGAAGGCGCCTTGGGCAGAGTAGCCAAAGAGGGTTGGACTCCAACCCGTGAAGATACCACGAACGCCTTCAGCACGGTAGATCTTGCCCCAGGCCTGAAAGTTACTAGTGTAGAGTTTTGAGTCAACTTGTCGACGGGTTTTTACGAGATCCAAGGGAGTTACGGCAGCGTGAGTGAGACCCTGATTCTGATGAGTACAGTTTCTTTATGCTGGACATTGGTAGACGGGGAAATATTCCTCGGCTGGACACCAAGATGGACACTTACACAGGCCATCAGACCACCAAAGGTGCAGGCGGCATAGTACTTTCCAGAGTATAGCTCGATCTTTCCGGCCTTGGCTTGAGCTTTTGCGCTCGCCTTTTCAAATTCGGCTGTCGCCTCGGCGCTCAGCTCCTTGGCTTTGCCCTTTGCATCTTGTATGACGGAGGAGTAAGCGGGAAAGAGCTCAAGGCGAGCCTCATAAGGAGTACGGGGCTTTGCTGAGAGGGGACTGTAGACCGTTCCCTGGAGGACGTCCTTGGATGGGTGCAACGGGGACATTATAGCAGTCCGATGTAGGTGATGATGCTCTACCAGTCCAGCGTGTTAGTGATACTCGTGTAAGTCAAGGGTGGAGCTGATCGATTGATACTCTGAGCACGAGGACCACGTAGAATGATTGCAGTGATGAATAAGGAGGAGACGAAGAAAAGGCGCAGATACAGGTGCACGAAATATGATCTGCCCGATTGAGCCGGCCATTAAGACAATGCGATTCGGGGAAAACGGTTGCTGCTGTTGAACGCACCTGATATGACCTTTCAGCTCCAACGAGAGAGCTTAACCCACAAGCTATTACGCAGTAATAGGTATCGAGAAAAATTATCGCAGGATGATTTATAAGTACGAGAGAAAGAAATCAGGAAACGTCCAAGGAAGGTTGGTGTAGTACCTTATCTTGCGGAGTTAAGGTGGTATGCGACTTCCAATTCCGTGAGCGGGTGGTGACATCACGCTTATCACAATAACCTTCCATCTTATTAGAAGCGCATTTCTCATATCATATTGGACACTGGTTCTATCTCACCAATGCAATGCAATTCAATCTCTGAATACTGATTCCCACCATAGCTCAACCATTTGCTTCGCCTTTGATACACATATATTCCACTTAACTTAGATGGATCTCTGTTGAACGCTAATTAAGAACTCTAGCGGGATGATCCACGGCCTGCAGATGGGGTCTGTTCCCAGAGCTGTGGAGATAGCTAGAGCTCAGTTGCTATTAAATCCCGATGTATGATTTATTTAGACACTAGCTATAAAATATATGGGATGATAGAATAAATGAGGCATAATCCCGCTCATATCCGTCATATTCCTGTCATCTCGAATCAAGCATGTTTAATCATTGAGCTGACAACAAGTTACCTATGCCCCTAGTTCTAGATTAAATAGTTGCAGTAGCACCAATCGTAGAGTCTCTTGGCTGATAGAGAAGTGTGTTTGTCGATTCACATTAAGATGACCCATGTCATGATGCTAACAAAAAAGCTCCCATTTTTTCCTCTCTGCCCCACCATATTAGAGCATTTTGCGTGACCCCAATAGGTGACTGACCGTCCATATAGAACCCTGCCCCACGATCGCTTCAACTCCCCAACCTTTCAACTTGAACCAACTTGTGCGCCAATCACTGCCAAACTCTTGTCCTACACTATTTAGAATAGCTATTGTATATAAAATGGCTACTACTACCGCTACTGCTACCACCACAACATCGGGCGCGACACAGCCCTTGGTTACAAAGTGGTCTTCTCGATATCGT
This sequence comes from Fusarium acutatum, assembly GCA_012932015.1. Classification (NCBI taxonomy): domain Eukaryota; kingdom Fungi; phylum Ascomycota; class Sordariomycetes; order Hypocreales; family Nectriaceae; genus Fusarium; species Fusarium acutatum. Next base: position 43,361 of record JAADJF010000100.1, on the reverse strand, counting down.
GGGGTATGTACTTCTCATGACACCACTTTGCGCTCCGGGCTATAGGCATATAGCTTCTATGGAGAATACTATTCTTTCGAGCTGTGGCTAATACATCACAGGCCACTGTCGAAGACCTCGACCCCCCAGCTGCACTCTCACTCAACCCCTCCGATGCCATCTCCCTCGCCCTCATGTCCGCCTTTGAGCGCGACTACACGCATCTTACCATCGTCGACGCCGACACCCGCGCGTTGCTAGGCTATATATCCATTCCTCATCTCCAGTCCCTGATCGAATCAGGCAAGGTCAAGCCTGAAGATCAGCTCTCAGCCGCCATGACACGCTTCCAGCGCAAGGGCCGTACCTACCAGGTCATCACAATGGAGACGACCCTCGAGGAACTTGAGAATTTCTTCCGTGGCGGCGTACCTGATGGACCGTGGAAGCAGGAATTCGCCGTTATCACGGATGAGAAGAGGAGGTTTGTCTTGGGCGTCGCGACAGTACAGGACCTCGAGGAGTTTGTGAAGCGAAGACCCGAGTAAAGCGGTTATTTTTAGCATGTGATATCAATGCCAGAGCTGGGACCCAAATCCCGAGGAACAAAGGCCGCGGGAATATAGCGCAAGGAGCAAAAGAAAACAAGAGTCAAGCATCATGGATGGGCGTTGGGGAAATAATGGCCTGAGCATCATGGGAGACAACGGCAGGCTCATAACAGCCAGCCAGCCAGGAAAGCTGCTTTCAACATAGCGCGATATGTGGGATAATACACATTGGTGAACACAAATTTTGTGTGGTGCAACTGGTGCGTAGAAACTCAGTTTAGGATGACTTCATATCGGTCTGTCAAATTATATTTGTCTCATGAGCAACTATTGCATGGGTCACTAAGCGATAATCAAGCATTGTTACCGTCAGTAGTCTATACTTGGTCAAGTAATGTTCTGGAGCAATCCCATCTCTAAGCCTGGTAGTCGTAGATGAGCTTCGCAGTGACCTTCTTGTCACCCTTGGTCACCAATATGTGTCTCACATATCTCCTCTCGCCGTTGATCTCCTCGAAGCCCCAGATCTGATTAGCGACCCAGCCGTTGTCGACGCTTTCAGCAATGCTCTGGATGAACTTGCCATCGCCCTCGGTAAGCCAGCCAGTCTTGAGGAAGTCCTCCTCAATCTCGTCGAGAGTGACGAATCTGGATCGACCCCTGACGGTGCCGAAGAGCCAGTCCGCGTGCTCACGGTTGTTGAAGTCGAGGCAGCGGTTCTCATGAGTGCTGCTCAGGCCAGAGGCAGACTGGGTGATGTCGATGTGGGTGAAAACGTCGGTGGATGTGTTGGGGGGCTTGGGAGGGGCGTTGTACTGGTTGATATCAAGGGTGATGGTAGCCAAGCCAATTCCCTTACGAGTGAGGTATCCGATTCCCTGTAAGCTGAGGATAGGCTCAGAGCTATCGGAAAGAGTCTTGTTCTATTGCAAACCACTGTCAGTGACTAGATACAGGGGTACATTATGTGGAAGCGGGGGAGTGCAGCATACGAGAACCCATTTACCACTGAGGTCAGAAATGGTCTTTTCGGCGGGAGCAGCCATTGTTGTGTTGTGGTTTATAGGAATACTAAATGTGAGTATTCGTGTAGATATTGTTTGAGGAAGAAGAAAACAACCACGGTTTGGTAGGTTGTCGGTGGTATTGATAAGTAACAAGGCTGCGTTGCTGGCAGATGGTGGATCGAAATGACGCTATCAAGGATTCAAAGCGCAGATGTATGGTCCTTCCTCAGAGTAAAGACACGCCACAACTGACCTGTGCTACAGTCGAGACACGCAACACTTTCACTGAGTGGGAAGTATAAGGTAGGTAGGTAAGTTCAATGTCGAACCAGACAACTGGCCCCTCCTGGAGGGTCTTGCCTTATATACCTGTCTTTTGTTTGCCAACAACGAGGCTGAGTGAGTGAATGATTGCGTTTGTTTATCACAAGCAACGCCGAGAGGGGCGCATGATCGCCGAGGTCAAAAACATGGCTAATTGCAGAGTCACGTTTCACTGAATTCTGTAAACAAAGCCACGACCCAGTTCGAGCTATCTTTCCAAGCATTTACCAAAATAGTAGGTGTTCAATCTTCACAAGACAGATAGTAGGGGTGCGTATATGAATAGCTGTCTATAGTGCGGGGTTGAAAGCTACGTTAAAAGAGGCTGAGCGACGATGGCACAAGACAAAAGACGAGACAAGAATCCCATTCGAAACTTGAGAGGACGGGAATAATTCGAATAAGGAAGTTGAGCCGCGAATACGCATACAGTAATCATCCGTAAAATAGCTTCGGATTTGCCAAGAAGCGGACTTGTCTTTGGTCCCGGTGGGTGGCTCGAAAGGGCTATCAGAATCCCTGCATTTTACCACAGCACATGCTTTACTTGCACCATATCATGACGACTTGAGAGATAGAGTCACCATGAACAATAAGGCATATAGTAGATTCCCAACTCCGTACTACCTTATACAAGTTTCAGTTGTCAGTTGTCGTTGCAAAAAATGACGTCTTCCCTCTTACTCATTCACTCACTCACTCACCACTCATCATATGATATTACCCCTTGCAGTAGGTGCTTATTCACTTGGCATGGATCTATCTCATAGCTACATCACCCCAACATATCAAACCCTCATATTCTCAAAATTTCACGACGTCGACCAAGACTATCCCCCAAAGTCTCATCCCCGCATTGCTAAACCTCAATCTCCACCTTCGCTTGGATACCGCGACTCCAACTTCACCATTTCGCTTCCACATGTTGTTAACCCATCACAAGCCTCGGCTCAAGTCACGACAGGCATTCTTTTCTATCGTTATATGGAGTAGATCCCCAGATCACCCTACCCTTGTCGGAACGATTTTCCATGAGCAGTGCTGTTAACACATAACTATGCCCGACATCACAAGCAGCGAAACCCCCATCTAACATGTAACTAGTATATTTGCCTATAATTATTAGCCTACCCTCTACTCGGGTACACTCATCTCCCACGACCTTTGCCCTCCGTATCCCTCCCAAGCATCCAGGTCGTGCATGTATAGCATCTTCATCTACCTCCCCAGACATCACCAGCACCTGTTGGCTGCGCCAATTCTCATCTGACACTAAATCAGCTGAAGCTCAACCCTGTCAAGTCTTGCTGGCCCTGCTCCTCATGCCGTTGGCTTTCGTCGTCCCGGGTATCGTCCGTCTATTCCAGCAATAGGCGGGTTCTTCGCTAAGTCGAGTTCATGCAAGAAACAAGCCAAAATCAATGCGAATCTTCATCCATGCATGCATGCATACGCACGCCATACAAATCATGTCATGTCACGCCGCATATGTCGTCTTCAACCATTTTCCGGCCCCACTCAAGGCCACCACTTCATCTTCTTGTAACTCTCGATCACCTCCTCGATCAACTCCTTCGTGAGGGCAGGTTTCTTGTACTCAAAACCCAATAGTGTCTTGAGCCGCGTTCCGTCCATACTGAGGTCCGTATCCTTGAGTAATTCCTTCTCCATGAATGGAGTCAGCGGGCCCGGTCGTGTAATGCCCGCATCTGCGAGGAGGTCGGCCCATGGTCCCAGAAGCTCGTCATTGACATCGTCCACAACACTATCGAGGTTGAGTCGAGCAAATGTGCTGATAAGCTGGCCCTGGAAACCTGTCTCGATCTTGAAAATATCACCAATAATTGTCGCTATGGTGCCCTGACTTGTCGCACCCTCATCCACGATGTTGAAGATGGGGATCTTGCCCATACTGGCCTCGTCCCACTTCGCCTTGCCTGCATCAAACCATGCTGCGATTTCCCACAAAGCCCGTGTTACATCGTCAATGTGTGCTGTGTTAGTTCGGAGGTCCTTGGTCCAAAGCCACTTCATTTCGTCTTCAAGGTGTTGATATGTGCGAGCCATGCACAATGCCGTCGCGACCCACTGAGAGGCATAAGGTCCATAGACGTGCGGTAAACGCACGATGATAAGGTTGAGGCTGCACTGTATATTAGTGAATTGAATGCTCAAAAGTCATGGTCCCACCATACCCTTCAATTTTGGAGAGCTCCTCCTCAGCCTGCAATTTAAACACAGCAATCCGGTTCCAAGGTTTGAGTTTATCTCCCTCTTTGCTTGGTGATGAGTCGGACTTGTACACCATGCCTGTGCTCAGTTCAACAAAGGCCTTGACTCCTCTTTTGGCCGCCTCTTTGCCCACTGCAATAGAGAGGTTCAATGATCGAAGCTTGTAGACCTCATCCTCCTGTGAGTACCTCGTCTCACCTCCACAGTTAAAAACATAGTCCCATTGTTTTCCATCTGGTCGGTCAAAAATTCGTGCCAATCCTTCTAGAAAGAGGGGAAACATGTCGTTAGCCAACTAGTCATACACAAGGCAGCCACCTGCACCAGCAAGCGGGGCTGCCAGCAACAGAGTAAGCAGTGTAGAAACTCACCAGGTCTGCTGGCATCAGCCTGCATGAATTTGTCCTGTGAGCAGGCTTCGGAGAACTCAGGAGCTAGCCATGCGAGTTGAGGGAGGACTTTGTCAACGAGCCTCACATCGGAAGCGAGCTCGTTCTGGTGGATATGGAGGGCCAGAAAGCGGCCAATGTAGCCAAGCCCTCCAATAATCAAGACCGAAGGCTTCTCGGCCATGTTCGTGAGAGTTATGTTGTTCGGGACGTGATATAATCGTGCGCAAACGTGGGGTCAAGGTGACGGTGCAGGTGCCTCGACGTCGGCGGCGCGAAGGCGATATATGGAAAGGTATAGATGAAATGTACAACAAAACACGCTTCAGCTCTGCAAGTCTAGTGAGGTGCCTTGGCAAACTTCGCTTCAAATGTCAACGAGACGGACAAATGGTTATTGTGCGAGGAATATTGAGCCCAAGTGCCAGGGCAAGACTGTTCGGCTTCAGGGGGTAGAGGGTTGTAGCTGAGTAAATGGAAACCGGCCAAGAGGTCCCACGGGGTGCCGAAGGTGGACGGATATGCGAGACTCGGTGTGATTTAGCGTTGGTCGAAGCGAGGTGGTTCGGGTTTCTCGTGGATAGAGAGCGGGCTGGGCAGTGACCTAGCACAGTAGTTTGATCGAGAGGAGGGCCGTAACCTGGCATGGAATCACGCAAGTAAGTATATATTAGGGCGCCATGGGTCAAGGGAAGTGCTTGGTTTGGACATACAGTAGCACTGATCTAGCACTTTTTATATCGAGCCCCAAAAGTGCTGGTGCGGCGACGGCGTAGAGACGATGTGCGGGAGCAAAGGGAAACAAGTTTGATCCAAGGCGGGAAGGCAACGGGAGGACGGACGGAAGACGGAACCAGATGGGCGGGATGGTATGGAATGGGAGGTGGGAGTGGAGGGAAACACGATCAACAGATGCAGCAATTTCAACTTTGCGAGGGCACGAGGCGGCGCACCAACCGCTCTCTGGGACGAGCGATGGACAAACAGGGGTCTGAACTAAAGTCAAGAGACCCAACTTTGGATCAAATCTTTCTTGAACGAGGCCACACGACCGAGCCTGAGGTGAGCTTGGAAAGAAATAGCTAGACCCTTGGGGCCCTCGAAATTCCGTCGATGAGGGGTGGACTTGATAGACTGAAGAGGTTGTGAAGTGGATCTCTTGTTGAGAAAGACGAGGGGGAGAATCGGCCAGTGTAAGAGTGAGTGGGATGCAATGTGGACTCCTTTTCCAGCAAAAGGGGCCCAAGTCTTGATGCTGGCTGCTCTCTAGTTTAATGAGGGGCGTGCTGTGGGTTTATGGGCGTGAAAGGCCCTGTCAAAAAGCTCGATATTGTGCCCTACCGAATATCAGGCACCAAGAAGTTGCTCATCTTACATGTTATTCCATGAGCCGGTTCTGAGACTGAGACTCATGTTTCACAATATCCCGTGGGCGACCATGCCTTCTTTTATGCCCTAATATTGACTAAATGCTATATATCTGGGCAGTTTGCGGTCATGCATGTATAAGATGCACGGCAAACCAAAGGGAGCCGTGGACTGAAAGGTGAGTTAGAATGCATATGTGGGCGGCTTGTGGAGGGGTCTTTCTACTCCGATGTACATGTACATACAGTACATGGGTAAGTTGTGTTAAGAGGGAGCCCACTCCCATCAGTCCATTCCTAGACTTAGGTCAAGGCTCTGGGCGGAACAGTCTTTTTTCTGGGCTTGAGCTGAGGTCCATTGCTGTTTCGTTAACTCGAGATCGACTCGAATCTCCCATCTTTCCCAGCAGTTCCTCAAAGAAGACTTGGCAAGAGGCTGACATTGACATTTCAAGATGCGAGTCAGGACCAAGGAAGGCTTGCAAGTGCTGGGTCGGTGGGGGGTAGCCGTGCCGTAGCTGGCGGAGACGCGATGCGAATTGGCGGTCATGCGGCTGGACAGTTACTGTAATTAATTCAGAGCTGCAGGATGGCTTTGCAGGATGTCCCGTCCATCATATCGCGGGCCTAGCACCTAGCTACCGAGCCTGCAGTGGGCCTCCATGTTCGTCATTGTCACTACGACCAGGGACCAGGGACATGCCGACAGAAGGTACTGGGGTCAAGGGTCAAGGAGCATGACAACCGCCGTCCTTGCCTGAGACTACCATTATTAGGTCTTTGCACTTTCTTGTACTCACTCTGCGAGTTGTCAACAGCTTGACATAATTCAAGTCGAGCCGAGCGAGAACTGTGAACCTGCGAGGGAACTTTTCGTTTGTGACATATATCAGGCGACGGTTTCACCTGCTTGTGAGTAGTCATAAAGTATCTTGTCAGACTGACCTCATGGGTGGTAATTACCAATACTGTTGAACGATAATAAACTCATTACCCCATGGGTAAGGGTAAAAATAATAAAAATAAAAAATAAAAAAAACTCAGCACTTGGCTGGCGAGGGCGCTTAATTCTTGAAATCCATATCTGGCATCCAGCATGGCGCAAATCATGTTCGCATTGGGTGTCACTTCCGAGTACACATAAACGACGAGGCTTATTTTGGTCATGCCACAGTACCGAAGAATGCCATGATGCCAGACTGTTGCAGGTCGTGGGCGATATTCTTCAAGACACCAAGCCATAACTCCTTCGTGAGGGTAAATTGGTGATATATTGACTGTCACTTAAGTCCTGTGCATACAGTACACCAGAGACCTGATATTAGCGCTGGGTGCCGGCATGTGCGCCGATCCAAGATCCCGTTCGGGCCGCCAACAGGGCCATCTTGATCTTTCCCAGACAGAACTGGAGGCGCTGTATCCGTACATATGTACTGTAACCTGGTCAGCCAGTCAACCGACGCCAAGGTTGGACGTGTAATAACCAATTCTTGCCAGCGGTTCGCAGCTTGCGGTTCTGCCTTATACTGACTGTACGGCTGTACCTGAATTTCAGGGGCAGAGCACGCGTCTGTCAGGTGCGCATGTGGCAAGCGGCAGGAACGAGATCAGGAACAGGAACAAAATGATGCGGGGCCTTTTCTAGAATTCTTCCATTTGTGTCTCTACCAATGACGAAAAGAAGAGGTATTAAACAGGAACTGGTGACGATTGTAGTAGCTGGAATAGTGAAAAAAGTGGTTGTGATAGTTGAACCACATATTATTCCGAGTCTTACAACCGGCTCAAGTGTCAAGAGCGCAAAAGTCACCATCATGCAACGGACTTCTCAGTCAGATTTCATTGTACCGATATCCTGGGCCTTGGCAGGTACAGCTGGGTACCGATCTCATTCATGTGAGTTAGTACCTGTCTTATAGTACCTTACTGGTAGGTAAGTGCACCTCACTCCAGCCTCATAATAAACATGGAAAACAATATCCAGTGATCAACAATCTTAACTCTACGTCTACCTCTACACTAGGGTATCGTGATCAGGAGCTATCATCTTCCGTCTTCCTTTCTGGCCTATCACACAGTCAATAGACCCCCGTCCCATCACCTTTTCCTCCATATTCCAACACTACAAGACGGCTTCTACATAGAGCCTCTTCAACGCTAACGCCTAATAAATAAGTAAATAGACTAGAGCCAACACACCAAAAGCCCAGCCCGAGCGCTAGCATAGAGCACCAGGGCCCTAAGATCCGTAGCTTTTGTCTGCATGTCAGATGCACAACACAGACCTTATTGCGGCCAGGGAGTACATGAGAAAGAAGAGAATTCGAGAGTATCGTGATCCTTGTCGCTCTCAGATCATCGTTCAATATGGTTTCGATTTACTGCCTTTCATACTATCGCCAGGACTCGTTCCACGATTTTGAGCGCCCTATCCATGTCTCGATCCTCTTGTTCAGCTCCCTGTCAAGGTTTCACTGTCTCTGAGACTGCCGTCTATCATATCTGACATGAAAGTGACTACTGCATCTTGCAACCACGTTCCCCATCTTCAGCCAGGCCTCAAATTCACGCCCATCTCGAGTCAAGGGTGGACCATCCTTCATTTCTTGGATATTTAGAATGCATCAGGTACCAGGCTCAGTAGAAAGCTGCGGCAAGGTTTCTGCTAACCACGCAGCCTGTCAATGCATTTCCACGGCAGTGCAGAACATGTCATCTACCTGACTCAGAAGGTCCTGAATCCACGTCCCTAGCGCACCATGATGCTCGTATGCTGCAACTATGATAAGCCACTATTTGTCGTCTAACAGAGCATCACAGTCTAAAGACCACCTCGACGAAAAGCCGCGAACTGATATGGGCAAAGATATTCGCAAGCTGTAGTCCTCCTGAGCCTGAGAGCCCACATGGTAGGAAGTCATCTACTAGGCATCCGGACATCCCACGCGGTTGACTTTATCCTCGGTCGATGGCCATGAGTTCATGGCTGGCCAGCAGGCCCATTGGCTTCGGGGGAAGAACTTGATCGACGTCCAGGGTCAGGCTCGTATCAATTAATCGTGCTAGCCTATACAAGTAGGTTTGGGCCAAAGCTGGCTGCCTTGCTTGGGATGTGTCGATAATTTGTCATCTACGGATAAAAGCCTGTGAGTTACGGGAAAGCGGGCCGGTAAAGAGGCTTTCAAGCTACTCGATTATGATGGAGCATTCATGTAATAATTCATGGAACCAGAGCTAACGCTATCATATCTTATTAGAATTCAAAGTCCAATAAGCATGTTTCTGTGATTTCTTCCGTCATCATAGGGTTTAGACACTGCCCAAGGATCATGTGCTATCTCCTGGTCATGGCCATGGGTCCTTTAATGCAAACGCTGGATGAAAGCAAATGAGTATATCATTTCCATCTATCAAGTCTCGCTCCTAGTGTAATCAAAGGCCAATACTCGCACAGGGTGCCACCACCGTGCAGTACACGTATCTCGAGATAGTCTATCGAGGGTCTTGCTCTTCAAAATATCGAGTGAATCGGTTTGGGCGCATGTCATCTTCTCATGCTTCCGATGAGTTCACGCTGAGCCTCACGATCCCGTGCTCCCTCACTCAAGCTTCCAATGCTCCTGAGATCGCCCACCACGTCCTTGGCTTTGCCAAAGTACACCTCCTGCAGGAGATTGCGCATCTTGAGTTCCATATCCTCAACCAATCGTCCCACATTGGCAATGTGGCTATCATCGTTGTCAACAGGGAGATCCTGCTCAACCTGGCGTGTCATGTTGCCACTAAGGTCCATCTCGCCTAGGTTGCCACCAGCAGTAGACAAGGTCAGGATCACTGTCGATGTGAGCTTATAGTGTGTGCTTCTTCCTCGCTCAATTGCCTCGAAGACATGGATGGAGTCCCATACACCTTCGGAATTGCCACCTTGGGGGGAAGCTAAAAGGGGATATCTAGTCAGCGCTGACGGTTCGAACACAGTATGGCACTTGTCAGGGGAACTTCATACACTTCTTGAGAAGCACGACCCCTGCGAATCCGTCATCAAGGTTCCAGAAGTAAACACTGCTCACACCACCTTCGTAGTATAAATCGCGATAGACATCGAAGGCCTCGTTCGCCTTGACCTCCATCTTGCGAACACGCTCGCTCGGAATCGCACCCTCGCCAGCGCCTTCGTTACCACCAGCACCTACACCACCTGATCCAGCTTCATCCAGAGGAGGGTCGAATTGGTTTGACCACGGTGAGCGGTAGCTGTCTCCATCGCGGTTGTAGTCGCAGAGGAGGTAGTCTCGGCCGGTCTGCTTGCAGCGGCGCACGGTTAGGGGCTGATCGACGGACGACAGAAGGTCTTCGGTCAGATCTGGTGCGATGGAGATGATGGCGTTGAGGTGGTCTGTCGTCTGCTTAGGGTTGAGACGACGGAGAAGGTCTCTGCGGTTTGAACGGTCAGCGATACTGGGGAGGACGTCATTGCGCGGGAGGGTTTATATGCTTACAGAGCGGAGTCAAAGGGATCGACAGCCATGATTATGGACTTTCGAGGGCTTTGGCTGCTGTAATTGAGAGACTGTGTAAGATTGAAAGGTTGTGGTGGTTTAGGTACTGAAGACGACTAGTGGTTCAGGCAGTCCTTAAGTCGAGGTGAAGCTCTGCGACGTTATGGAGTAGCGGGGTCATGGAGCTCCGTGTGGAGTACGTACTGCATGCCCATGTAAGTGGCAGCTAAGCTCATGGAAGATAGATCCTATAGTTATTCCCGGCTGAGAAGCTTTACAAACCGTTACGAGTACATTAAAGGTTAGATTTATTGCAAAAGATCAGTCAAGGTAGGCTGATAATCGACAGGAAACTGGGCACAGACCGAAAGCATTCTACCTCTTCAAGCAATAATGCCCCATCACATAAAACCCTACTAATACTCTTCACCCAGTGTTGTGATTAAGGCTGTCAAGCCGCAAGTTAAAGGAAAGAAAGTCAATTAATGGAGACAAAAACACTCTCAGGAAACAACAAACCCTTGATGATGCCTAGCAAAGCAAAATAACACTATAGCCCAGCCCAGAGGCAGGTAACCACTAGCACCCTAACCTCTACCCAACTCGGTGCCAATATAAGCTAATCGACCTACTCCCCGAGTTTCCCTCAGTCGGCAGGTTTCCAGGCTCTCTCCCCTTATCCATCCGGCCCAGTAGACTATACTACCTCTGCTCTTTTGCGTCGCATTTAATTGAACATCATAGATAAATAATAGCAAAACAAACGCATCTTCCTCACCGCGCGCAAGTTCCAAGACCAACCAGCCCATCTTCCAATCTCACAGCATAGCCATATTCGCCTCCAACGCCGCGCCCGTGATGTCCATCAGTGGGCGAATCGCCAAGAAAGTCACCTCGAAATTTTCACAAAAGAAACCTTAACCATTGACCATCCCGATGAGTCGTATCGAGTTTACAGCTGCGTCGGGCCATCCATGTTGTCCGCAGGTCATCAGTAACATGTTAGGCCACAGTATGGCCCCCCTAAGCAATGTCGAGTTGCACCTCGTAGACTCAAGAAGTCTGCTTACCGGAGCAGACTCGGGGTAGCTACGTGGTCATGATATTGAATGCTTAGTCAATGCTGGAACCACACAGCAGACAATGAGCCTTCTCGGTCCAGGTCTTGTCACCACCCGTTACGTTCTCGCGCAGGTCACGAATCTCCCATGCTGTGGGGCCGTCTTGCATCTTGAGAGTGGCTTCGAAAAGTCCCAGGTATGGCTTGGAGTCTGCAGCCTTCTTCTTGCGACCTTTCTTGGCCGATCCTTTGGCTGATGCGGTGGTGATAGATCGGGATGGCGTTGGCCCAGGTGTAGGGGTTTCTGTTTCGCGAGGTGTTTCGCGAGCAGTCTTTTTGACGTGGACGTTATCGCTCGTTTCGCCGGAGCGGACATCGATCGTAGGTTGTGTCTCTTTCTCCCCTGCGTCAGTGGGCGACAAAGGGCGCGTCGCCTCCTCGGGCTTCTCTTCCTTAACGGCCGATCCCTCGGTTCGATGGGGCTTATCTGTTCCTAGTCGTTCGTAGACTTGCAGGAGAATTTCGTGAGCCATGCATTCGTGATGCATCCACTTCCCGCAACTCGGGCTCGTGCACCCAATCAGGGTCTTGTCAGGGTTCGCAGGAGTTTGACATTTGCACATAAGCTCAACGGACTAAATGGTTATCAGTACTTTCGGAAACTAAATGGGATATCGAGAGACATACCGAAAGTTGCATGTTGCGGCAGTCGTACGCTTGACGCCAATAAAGCGCGTCTTGGATCTCCTCATCATCTGACTCAATCCATTGGTTGACGGTGACGGGTCCTGTAACACTGACAACATTGATAATGTCCACTAGAAAAAGGGTTAGTCGCATTGCAGCATAATGTCGGTCAGTAATCTAGAACATACTATGATTAGAAGCGATCAACTCATTATTGCCATGGTACGGCTGGCGGCCTTGAACGGTCTTTTTGCCGTCGAGTGTTCCATACGGGAGTTCGTCCGGCCAGTACATCCAATAAACACGCGCATAGACGTGGTGCTCATCAGAAGCACGGATCTCGAGGATACGCGCGACCCAGTCATTATTGCTCTTCTTGTAAATACCCTTGCCGTCACCTTGAGCCTTTTGTTGTTCAATCGTTACCTCGTTGGCAACATTGACAAAGCCTTCACTATAATACTTGACACTGTTGACTACCAAGAGTTAGCCATAAGCCCGTACAACGGACGGCGCCGAGAATTCATCGGATACTTACGGACGAAGCTGTTGTAGCGCGTCATATCTTGCCATCGTTTTCCTGGTTCGACAGTGTAGTACAAGTCCATGTTCTCGTGCGTTTTGAAATTGCCCGTTGGGGAGAAAGGGGAGATTTGAATCTGGACCCGTTTGTCGTCATCTTGGCCATCGCGCTTCCGCTTCTTGTTTTTTTGACGATCCGCCTGAGTAGCCGCAGGGCCAGTCGCGTAAGTAATCGTGAAAGGGCACTCAGCGCGATTCTCCTCCCCGACGGATCGCGATCTCTTGCGATTGCTCATTGTGGCGGTTTGATGCGGTTGGGTATGACCGCGTCGGGAGTGGAGAGAAGGAGGGGTTTGCAGAGGAACGACAAGGCGCGCGAAGAAGCGACGCGGAAATAGAGGAAAAGGTTATATAGAAATGGAAAAGAGAATTGGTTTAACTGGGTTTTTCGATGTCGCGATCTGTGCTGCGCCGAGCCCAAGCTGCGTTTGAGCAACAAGCCGCGGCTTGCGATGATGTCCTGTGCGCAACGAAACAGACTCGATTTGTCTGGGAGAGCAACGTCGCAATCTGCGGAAGAACTAAGAACTGAGCCAAAAGCTCAAAAGACTTGCGTCACGTGATCGAACTGGCACTGGGGCCACCTAAACACCTAAGCTGATGGACGGAGTTCAGTCCTACCTACGGAAGAGCGACTAGCGCCCAGCGTTAGCCAACGCGTCTGGACAAGCCTTGGCTTAGTAGTGTAAGTAGCTTATTAGAGGCGCAGGGTGAAGGAGACTTGGCGCGATTCAGGTTGGGTTTTCGGAGAAAATCGATGATAGCTTTGATAAAAGGGTAAGTGATTGGGTGAGTGAGGCGCAAGTGTAAAGTTTTGAAGAGTCAAGGTTGTTTGTTAAATGAGAGCTTGTTTGTTTCAAGATGGAAAGCAACAAGAAGAGTGAGGGGATAGAGAGAGAAAATGCAGGCGCGTTTGCGTTACATTGAGCGTAAACTTAGGCCCCGGAAATCCGTGCAGGGAAGTCTGCTTCTAGAAACTCCGATCCCAATGGTTTATAAAGCTCACGCGTTATTCATCGCTACCTTACCTCATATAGATGTGTAGATAGAGCGCCCCAACTCTTAAAGCAAAAAGGAAAATACTGTGGTATATTGAATTGATTAACTTGATGTATTTACATTGCTGAATTTAGTTCGTTGTCTAGCACTTATAAATCGTAGCCAAATTATGATATCACCAGTCATCTAAGTAAACGCCGCCGCTATGCTACCTTATCCATCCAAGAATCAACAGCCATCTGAGCTAGGGTCTTGCGTGTTCATCGACAATACCATCTTCCTGCTCTCTCTGATAGTCGGCCAGCATTCCATGACGCTCAGGCTCATGTTCATCATCGTCTGCTTCCTCCACAAGAGATCCTGCCATTGACTCGGCGAGCTTCATGCCTTCTCTTCTACCGCGCTCGACGTTGATGAACCAGATCAATGGCGCAGGAAAGCCAACTAATGCTGCCAAAAACCAGAAAGCCGGGCGAATCGTGCCAGTTCTATCAATGATAGCACCAACGATCGTCGGGCCAAAGACACTGGATCCCTTGTCCGTTATGGCGTATAAGGCGTAGAACGCTGCCTCGGATCCGGGTGGAATAAGCTCACCGTACAGAGAGCGGCAGTAACCACTCAAACCTCCGAGCACGACTCCATATACAGCCGCCAGTGGATACATCTCCCAGGGTTGTTGGAGGCCAAATACGCCCCATTCTTTAACAAAGGGAAGGTAACCCAGCAAGCCGTAAAGGGGGATCAACTCGAACAAACCAATACAGACAAGAATGGTTTGATGGGCTTGGAGGTTAAAGAGCCGTGAGATCCACGACCATCCGAAGGCGCCGAATACCCCTGCCAGAGTTGAAATGACATTTATCATACCAAGCGCCCACGGCTTCATGTGGAGTTGGGTTTTGGCGAATAGAATCGCGGTAGATGACGTGGTTGCGATCGCATCGGACAGGAGAAACCATCCAGCAAGGAACAAAACGATGTCCAGAAGGCGTCTAGCCTGTTGGACGGTTTTGAATAGGCTCTTCCATGCGTACAATATGTACGTAAGTCCTGCCATGATGCCTTTGCGACCGTCATCAGCCAGCGGAGGCCCGGGGCGGGGCCGCAACCACATGGCGGCGGGAATAGTGAAGATGGTCCACCAAAGTCCGACCATGAATAATACCACTCGTTGGCCCCATGTGGTGTTATGCATGGCTATGAGAACAGCAATACAGACGCATTGCAAGAAGAGCGCGGCAATATAGCCGGTACCAATTCCGATGGCTGAGATCCGCGTTGACAGTTGCAATTCCTTGGAAGTGATTTCCGCATGGCTTGCTGTTGGTTTCAGTCGCTCGCCGTCTTCTGGATGTAACAGAGGTGAGGTTGTTGTAACTCTTGTCGCCTGGAGCTCACCCACCGAGTCATCCAAAGGGCGTGACTCAAATTCAGAATTGGCAAGATCTGGAGTATCAGCAACGTTGGCCTCGATAACATCGGGATGATATCGCACAAGTAGCGGAAGAAAAGAGTTCAGTAATACAAAGGATGCGCCAAAGGATGTGTTGGAGATGACGGTCAAGAGGGCGCCGAGAATGTAGTTGTCTTTTGTAATGAAGATGTAAGACATAACGGCGAAGCTCCCAATCCAGGCGAAGCTGAGAAGAAGCTTCTTGCGGTAGTTTCCATGGTCAGCAGCGCAACTGATGCTGACAACGAGCAGTGCTTGAATCAAGACGCTCACTGAAAATGTGTACATGGCGAAGCTCGCAGTGTTGATTTCTACTCCAAACACCCAGACAATGCATTGTCCGTCCCCCTCTTTCTTACTGTCGCTAGACCCGCATGGTGTTTTTCGGTCAGAGAGGAGCACACCGTTCTCTCTGGCAAGAGTTTCTAAAAGGATGGGGATAAAGGAAGCTGGAGTATGCGTATCAGTAATGGGTCTTGGCGATCTCCGGGTAGGTAGCCCAGAGATATTGCTTCACTATCAATAACCTACCAATTCCACAAATCACGTACGTCTCGGCCGCAAATGCATAGGCGTACCACCCTAGAAGCTCCTTTCGACTCGTTGGGCGAGCATCATGGCCAGAGTGACGCGGTACGATTGGTCGTCGCACGTCCGCTTGGCTATTGCGAGGGCTCATATCGCCGTCGCTAGAGGATCGCTCGTCGTCGGCCTCGAAAGCAGAAGTTGCGCAAGATCTAAAGGATCGTTTCGAAATGTTAGAGAGTCCGGACCACGGTCTATGGTCTTGGAGACGTGGACGCTGAGGAAGAGGTTGAAGGTTTGGCGCCATGATTAGAGGTAGCTATGTTGCACTCGTGATCTCACTGGGTGCACGTGATTGTCGTCACAAGGCCGAGACTGGTGAGCCTGAGTCCCCCCCAGGCGCATTCAACACCAGACAGTTTTCCTCACGAGATTGAAGACGGTTTTGGATTAGTAAAGAGAGGCTTCTGCTCTCGATAAGTCGTGAAGTGCGCCATGTACTCTGCCAGCAAGCGTTGAAAGACAATGGATACGTGGACGCCGATCAGTTATACAGCGATGAGAAGAGAACAGGGTAACAAGTAAAGACTCACAATTATTGAGTGAAATGCGCATCGTCGTATTCTTAAAGCATGGCTGGCACCCAGAAGCCAAGGGCCGCGGCCATTACTGTCACATCTTGTTCATCCCATCAACTTATGCGCCCCTCCCATGCGAAAGAGGACTAACGAGACCATAATCACGACGGGGTATCACGATGCCTATTCGCTATGTTTGGGTCTCTCTTGGATAGGATCGCTGCCGGTCGGCTTAATCAAGGCTATCTGTGACGATCCATGAGCTATTCAGGCTCTTATCAGGGTCTTCAAGGGCCATTCTAGCACTAACAAGGTGCTTGCAGACTTCCAGTTTCTCTTAGATCAGAGATGGGTTTGTTGGATGCCAAATTGGTTTAGCTTCGGGCTTGGGACTCCAGAGTCCACAGGTTAGAGCCAATCCTCGAATATCATGTTTCTCTTTTCAGCTCATTTTGCTCTTTAGCGGAGACACGGGCACTCCGCTGTCCGAGGGATCTCTGAGCTTGTCGACTCATTTCATTACCAAAATGCTCATTAAAAGACAGAAATGAGGGGAAGTGGAGCACGGGGTATGGAAGACTATCGAGGGTGATCCTTGATAAGTGGAATAACGTCATGGCAGCCCAACTTGGAGGAGGTTTTAGCACATGCATACGGCTATGTGGTACATTCTTGCATGTTCTTTTCTGCTTACTTCTCAGTGAGTTGACTTAATCTCCAACAAAACTGTTGCCAGCAGCTGTCAGATCTTTATTTGGAGCAAGGAATGCAGGTCAGACACAGAAATATCAGAAAGCTGGGGTGCGTTGCATTTGTCAATATCACCAACCACCCATCTACACTGGGTTGTCAGGTATCATCCCACATGTTTGCGCATTGCGAGATAAAGCAATCGACACGATAGAATTCAAATTATTCAGAAGAACAGTATGGCATCAGGGGTATTTCCACAATAACCAATATCAACAATAACGCAACCTGAGAACGATAATCCCCGCCTCCTCAAGATCAAGTCGCAATTCGAGACTTGTCACGGACAACCGAATAGGAGCCTACTTCTTGTGGCCAAAGATCTTGGACTTGAGCTTGTCAGCAAGACCAACAGGAGTCTTGAACGCAGGCTTCTCGTGCTCCTCAGACTCCTTCTCAGAACCTGCGGTCTGCGCGTTGCCAGCGCCTCCACGACCGGTATGGTAGTCTCGGCCATCTTGGCTTGGTCGGACAGCAGTCTCGGGAATGATGTCCACATCCTTGCGCTCGGTGGTGGGTGTGCCTATGTCAGCGATGTTGCCAGCACCTGATGAAGTTGTATTAGCGACTTGTTTAAGTTCTATAACAGTTGATGATGTATTGTGTGAATGCAACAAAAGAACATTGCGCAAAAGGTACAATGCTAATAATGACTTACCTCCACGACCAGAACTGTACGCGCCATCACCGTGGCTTCCAACAACGCCAGTTCTAACAACCTCGCCGTCGA
Organism: Fusarium acutatum; assembly: GCA_012932015.1. Classification (NCBI taxonomy): domain Eukaryota; kingdom Fungi; phylum Ascomycota; class Sordariomycetes; order Hypocreales; family Nectriaceae; genus Fusarium; species Fusarium acutatum. Next base: position 25,646 of record JAADJF010000100.1, on the reverse strand, counting down.
CATACTCGGTATCGTCAGGCTTGAAGTTGCCTGCGCCGCCGCGACCGTGAGAGACTTCAGCGGACATGGTTATTGATAAGAAGACAGGAGTCTATGATACTTTCAGAGAGTTTGAGTCGACAATAGAGTAGAGTTAAGTTTATAACGTCGAATCTGACATAAAGGACAGCCGTTTAGGCGTCAGCCTGGCTCCAGGGCATGGCGACAACTTATAGCACCCATCCTGTCATCGGCCGGACGGGCAGCACAGCCATCAGGTTAAGCTTGTTTGTGTGCCTGAGACGTCTTTGATAAGAGATACGGTAACTAAGGTACATACATGGCATCATGAGAAAACCACAGCAGGGCTGTTATCTATCGGCTGCCGCCCGATATCACTATCACTCAAATGGACTTCTCTTATCAGTCCGCACAACCAACCCCCCAAGAGGTTCGCTAAGAACGCCTAGAAGACCGCTAAAAACAATTAAACTGTGGTGAAAGGTCGCTAAATGCGGGTTGATACAGTGCATTTGAGATCTGGGCGCCAAGCACGTGCGATGAGCGACAGCAGGGTGTGCTGATGGTTAAATCGAGAGCGACCAGTCAGAAGCCGTCTTGTGTTGCCTGTTTACGTATCGGAATTTGCTGATTTAATGTGGGGGAGAACGGGATCGTTCAACTTATCGATCATCCAATGCCTCTCATTTCCACGGCCACGGGTCAAGAATCCCGTCTTATCAGGGACCCTGCATTTGTATTCGCCAGGTTGGGTGGGATCTTTCTTTCAGCCCAATTTTGTACGAAACCGGCAGAAATGAGCTCGAAGAACGTGCTCTTCTGATCGTTTCTGACGCAATTGTGATGTTGATTATTCAGTCTATTCACATGCTTTGACCTGTTGCAAGTCAAACTCTCAGCTTCGTCAGCCTCAATATTCCTAGTCTCGACAGCCTAACACAAACTGTTTGCAGCCATTTCGCAGCTCTATCACAACCATCTATGTCTAGAATTCCAAGTCTATACGGAAACCAAATTTCTATACCCAACACATACGGTACACACCCCAGTACAAACCAACACCCAAAATAGACATCTTGTCTGGCAGGACTCGTCTTCCCCCATTCTCTTCTCGCTTTGGGTCATCACCAACAGGCTCCTTGATCCATCTCTTTGGCACCTGTGTTATAAAGTCATACCAATAGTCCCCCATGATACTATAGCCTTCATTTGTAGGATGCAAGCAGTCTCTAAGCTCACCGAGATCAAATGTGCTGAAATCCACGGCAATAACATGATCACCATCCTTTCGTCGTTGCCGTACAAGTCCAGGGATCAGGGCTCTGTAAATAGGCATCCTGGGTTTCTCGGTGTCACAGGATGCCAAAGGTATCGCGACGAGGACTACTGCATCCTGGCAGTACCTAACAATCTTGTCAATGAGGTCGCCGAGACGAGTTGCAGCATCTTTGGGGTCGTTTCCTTCTTTGGAGATCGACGGTCGTAAATCCATGTCATTCGTTCCAGCGTGTAGGAGGACAAGATTAGGTTTTTGTTCCAACGACTCTGTGATGTGATCGCTTATATACTGAATTGTCTTGCCAGACCAGGCCGCCTAAATACGTATAAGCGTAGTATCTTCGTTCAATGGCTGGTCTCACATAATAACTGTCCTCCATGGAACCCTTGCGTCTTGTACCCGCAAAGACAACTTTTTCTCCTTGAGTAAATGTCAGTCTACCCGTCAATTAATATCACACTAGATATTCAAGAAGCAACTTACGTGACAGATGCTTCGCGAGAGAAAGCCTGTAACCATTCCCATCGCCGCCATCTGCATCACTTCCCCAACCCTCTGTTATAGAGTCTCCGACACAGAGTATACGAAGAGGAACTTCCAGTTTCCAGGCATCGTCAGAATCAACTTTGGTGTAATTCAAGACATCGTAAGCCGTGAAACCCGAGACATTCCGAGCTATTTGCGCAGCATCCTCTCGCAGTTGCAGTGTTGAGGCATGAGCTGCACTAACAAGACAAGCCAGTAATGAATACCACATGGGTTGTGTACCACGACACATGAGCGCTTATTTAAAAGAAAGGATAAGGAAGAAACCCAAAAAGGGTCGTAATACTAGGAATCAGAACATATTTTAAAGTTACAACGGGAAGACGTGAGGTGATGTGGTTGGTTCTGGCAAATCTAAAGTAAACTAGTCAAGCATTATCATCCATATTGGTTCCACCGCCTATCATTCCTGACCCATGATGAAACACCACAATGCAGGGTTTCTGGAGGATTTCTCGGTATTAAACGTAAGTAAAGGAGCAGTCACTTCAAGTAACTGTCGAGTCACTTGCTCAGTTGTATTATTTGCAAACTCAAGTGGCCGGCCCTTCACGAAGTCAACGCAAAAAGGACAAAGATTCGAGCGAAGCTGTGACCATGTGGAAAAGGAAGATATCATCTCAGATCGACTCAAAAGAACACTTGTGTAACGAGTTTTTGTTATGGATGTTAATCTCAGTTCATGCCGATGCTCCATAGTCTGTCTCTACCTCACTATCGCTAGTCCATTCTTAATTCTCAGCACCTTTGCGAGACACGACGTCTAGTCTCGTCTAAAATCTCATCAACGCCATATCGATCACATAAACTCCATATTATGCTCATTCTCATGTCTTCTCATGACTTACATCTCCCATCAAGCCCTTCCAGCACGGCCGACCTGAAGGATCTCCCCTGTCAGGGCCTCGTCTCCTCGCAACACTGGCCATGAGGTGCCGTCAGATTTGGCGAGGACGAATTCTAGCTTCGTGCCGAGCACTCTGTACGATGACTTCTCTGGGTCGATCGACGCATAGAGGGGGACTTCCGCTGTATAGCGCTTGGAGGGCGAGTCGGTTGTTGTAAGGTCCAGGTTAAGTTGCTTTGGCTGCAACTCGATCTTGGCTGTGCTCTTGTCGATCTTCTTCAAGAAGAAAGATGCAATAACATTGACTGGGGTCTGGTAAAAGTCATGCCTGTAACTGTTAGCACGAACAATCATAGCATTAGACCGCGGTTTTGTTTCGTGAACTCACCTGACGTTGGAAATGACCTCCTCACTATTGGCGCCATCCTTCTTACCATTGCCAACAAACAAGTGTCTGTTCTTCGTCTTGCATCCCTCAATCTTCATGAATTGATCAAACTCCAACACTCGCCTCTTGCAACAGGAGTATCCCTTGCTCCCCTCATGGAAGATTGGTACTCCTGGATGGTGAACACACTCCTCGTCATCTCTCGAGCTACTCTTCTTGTATGTTGCGCCGCATGCCCTTCTCTTACAGCCAACACCGTCCGCAATCTCAAGACTGGGGTCATCATCTTCCGACTCGGGAGCAGGAGGAGGTGGCGTAGGAGCGTGCTGGGCAGTTGGAATCGGTGCGCGAGACGGAGTGGCGGCGTTCAGAGCATCGATCTTCTGGGCGAGGGCAGCATCATCCTGCTGGGGTTTCTCCTCGAGCTGAGGCGGCTTGTCGGTGGTCGAGTGTGTGCCAGTCGTACAAGGAGGAATATCCATAAACTCGTCAAAGGTCAAGACACGAGGCTTGCAGCACTTCCATCCTTTTCAAGATTAGTTAGTATGCTATGCAATGCAATGCACAATGGCAGGTTAATAAAACAGCATCTGCTCTGCCAGATCAACCTACCTTTCTGCCCCTCGTGGAAAATGGGCGCGCCAGGGTGGTACTCGCACTTCTCATCTGGATCGGTAAACTCTTTCCCGCAACCTTGATGGACACATTTTTGAGACATTTCGCGTGTACTATAAGGTCTGCACTCCACAGGAAGAATTGACAGTTTAGTGATTGTCCAGAAGGAAGAGAAAGGAGTATTTGACTCGGACTTTGGTGGGGTGGGAGCTTCTAGAATTCAAGCTCTGCCGTGGAGGCGATGACGATGCTGGAAACAGAGCTATATTCTCACCGCTTTCCTATTTCGATGCGGGGTCTCATCTGATTTGCTCGTGCAATTAGACGGGTTGTTGCATGCGTCTCGTCTAATGTCAGGCCATTTTCAAGACGGCATTGCATTTATATGCCGAGCCATTGAGACTCTTCCACGACTCTTCCAATATCTTCACCATGTTTGCTACTCGTCGTCTTCTCTTTTCAACAAGAATTACGTTCTTCACTCGGGAAACTTGTGGTCTCTGCACCCAGGCTAAGCATGTGTTGTCAGATGTTTGGGATAAGAGACCCTTTGACTATACAGAGGTTAATGTCGATCTCCCAAAGCCTGAGTCCAAGCAATGGAGAGACATATACGACTTTGATGTCCCGGTGGTTAGCAGAAATACTTACCTAAAGACACTTCAATTCTTGTTAACATCCATATGACGCAGATTCACATCAGTAAAGCCTCCGCGCCTGAAGAACAGCCAAGCAAAGTTGGTAAAGCAATCAAATTGATGCACAGATTCACTGCTGAGCAAGTCGAAGCTCAAATGGACAAAGCAGAGAAAAGCTAACTTCTCATTGCGGCACACATCAATATCCCTTTCCTCTGGTTGGTGCCAAGCTTCCATCGGCGAAGCTGAGCTGCTCTTTAGCTACCAGGCCCAAGGACGTGTAATCGGTTACTACATTCATCATGTCAAACCCCTGATCAGCATATATCTTTGCCTGTTCACCCCCTGTGCAATATACGCCTGTCTTCTTGCCTGCTTTCTGACCCGCAGCAAGGATCTTGGCAATGGCGTCTTTCAGTTCCGTGGCCATGACTCCTTCGATAATGGGATGGCCGAGGGCGTTTCCTGTTGTGAATTAATACATTTCCTTTGGGCCAACTTAGTAATTCTTGGGAGACAAACCAAGATCGAACGGTCCAATGAATAATACATCGATACCATCAACGGCAGCAATCTCGTCGATAGACTCAAGTGCCTCCTTAGTCTCAATTTGAACAATGGTCAAGAGAGAATCATTTGCTTGCTGAAGATACTCCGAGAAGCTCGGCTCAGGGTGAAATCGCTCTGGAGCAATTGGTGACCCGAAACCTCGACGGCCTAGTGGCGGAAACTTGGCAGCTTGCACGAGTTGTCTCGCTTCTTCAGGCGTTCTCAGCAAAGGCACAACAATCTTTGTCTAGTCAGCAACATGGCATAGCTTCAGAGAAATGACAACTTACACCGTGAGCTCCACTGTCGAGTGCACCTGAGAAATGTCAACACCGAGTTCCCAAGCATAGATGTCTCTGCAGTCTTACGCTTTACCATCCATCCTTGCATATCAGGCAATCTCACAATGGGCGAAACCCCTAGAGCCGCAATTGCAGGGACGGCATCGTGCATGGCACCATCTGGATATGTTAGGCCTATATTCTGCCATCCCAGTATAGGTTCAACTTACCGTCCAAGTTCCCATGCTCGCAGTCTACCAAGACCCAATCAACTCCTGACCTTGCTAACACTCGCGACACGTTTGCACCGGGGAGCATCTGCCAAGCGCCGAATGCCTTCTTTCCCTCCAGAAGAGCTGTCCGTAATCTACTAGATGCCTGCATGGCAGACAATCCAGACATGTTTCTGGTTACCACCCGTGGTTGTAACGTGTTGGGCGTCAAGACCGGTCGTAACCGGAGGGTTGCTGAAGTCCATACTCTACTCATAGTGTCTCGTTTTTACCTCGTATAATGGTCATAGATAGTGCAGAAAGCCAATATTCTCGGGGAAGTATCCTCCGAGAACCCAATTTATACGACAAATATCAGACATTTCCCTGGAGGCCCCTGTTCCCCGTCCGCAGCTCCTAAGCGGGGAGCTCTCGATTGCGGGGTCTCGTGGGGGAGATCAAGCTGCTTCAGGAAGCCGACGCCTATCTCTACAGCTTGCAATTGGCTGTCAAGGAGACTTATTGTTGTAGGGCGGATGGCTTCACTCATAGGGCGCATATAACTTGGAGCGTTATCGGGTATCTTTGCTTTTATTGTCTTATTTGCAAACTGCAAACTTGCGTGTAATTGTCTATTTGTTCGCTGTCTAAATCTGACAGAAACAAGAATTCATTTTCCTTATAGCAAACTGTATCCATTATGTTCAATTTTGCGATCAACGTAATCTTGACCACCTTTCATACCAATAAATTGTACGTGCCCCAGAACAGTCACTGTTCGGCTTGATCATGGACCCGACTCACCTGCTGCGGGCTCTATTGTCGTCAATTCATCGGATTTGTCTCCTCCTTAATGTGGTGATTGATAGATTTTCGTTTGAGTCGCTTTTGCTGCTGCATCCAGTAATTGAAGGGCTGGCTGTTGTTGTAGAATCGCCTAATTGTTTATATCCTTCAAAGGGGCTTTGGTTTTCTTGGTTCCCACTCCGTCCAGTACCACGCTTAGCTTAAGAAGCTTGGAGGCATCTGAGATCACCGTTAGCAAAGAAAGGCAAATATATTGACCAGCCGTTAGCATACCCCAAGTAATCCTCCTTGATGCTACCGATGGCCCACATTTCTCCAACCTCTGTTCGAGTTCCTATGATTTTGACACGAACGTGGGTTTGGGGCTCAATAGAGGTGTCCTCGTTGTTTGTGAACTGAGGTGGCGTCGCATTGGGGTCATATTTCACATCACTAGGAATCAGCTATAGTAACGGTTAGAAAATACTACATCACAGCTATGTGATGACGTACATGGGCTGAAACAAACAACTGCAGAGGTCCTGCATGAGCGAAGAAGCCTTGTGGGTTTATAGAGTGCACAACTGCATCGACCTGACTAAAGTCAGACTCCTAGGTCATTAATCCTTGGCAGTGAAGGCCTTACCGTCTCGCCTTTGAATGGCCGCCATACTACGGCGCGATATCCGACAGTAAATTCAGCCATACCAAGACCGGGGAGGATTCGTCCTTCAGAGATTTCGAAAGCGTCCATGATGGAAATGATGAAGTAGCTGCCAGCGCATGTGCCTTCAACATCCTTCAAGAGCTTCGCGGTCACGAGGTCGTGCATGTTGCGACCCATGAAAGAAGGGTGCAAGGTGACCTTGCGCTCCAAATTATAAAGAAAAAACATGGTGAAAAGCGATTTCGGAGAGAAGCGAAGATATCGATGGTAAGCGAATGGGCGTCTTCGGTTGGCTGTCAAGTTGCGATATTGCAATACGTTCGATGGCCGACTAGAGCACGAAAACGGGTGTGTATTCGATCAAGCGAGAGATTAAGCTAATAACTACCGCTTCGTAGAGTTCTGCGATCAATCGAGGGAGGACGCCGGGCGAAAGCGCGTACGAAAAGGAACAAGACGTAGTGACAGCTCCGCGTGGGCTTAGAAATGAAACGCGCCGAGGGGTTGCGGATCGCTCGCTGAAGAGAGATGAGAGGAAACAATATATTAAGAGAGAGGCCCGGACGTGTCAAGTCAAAATATGACTGCTGACCTTCTTGACGCGAGCGCAGAGGGAGGTTGTTTGTTCCTTGGGTGAAAGACTGCCAAGTGAGGTGGAAGTTTGGACAATGAAATCGGCGAGGCTGAGCTGGCCCATGCGTTGCCATAAGGCCTGTCCAATCATGATCCGTAAGTCTCTCAGCCACAGATGTGGCGTCTAAGCGATAGCTGCCTTAACACACCTTACCTCAACGACATAGAATTCTAGAGAACATCATTTTCGGATACGTACTCAATGCGAAATTTGAGTATGGAGAGGCATTTTAAAGTTTATTAAGTCGTGTGTAGGTAACAGTAAGTAGGTGCTGCTTTGAACGAAAAATCACTGCCCCCCCCCCATCATACACTCACAGAACACCTAGTGTCAACTTAACTGGCTGAGAGTTCCATTGATGAAAGCTTCAATACAGACCGGCAGAGTAGGTAGGTACTTGAAAGGAAGAATGTCTGCCAAAGGCCCAATACTTCAACAGACTATGGCCCATCAGGCCGAATGATTATCACTGAGAGGCATACACGAGGTCTTGAGTGGAGGTTTCGGCCTCGGCTTCTACCTCTCACAACCGGACTCTTCCAGAATAAAACCTGGATGGGATGTGGTACGATTCGAGGGAAGCGAATGGAAGCCTCTCCGAACCTTGTCCTCCGTCCTCCTTTTGAGATATTAATCGGCACCAAAATTCTAAAACCTGGGGAACAAACAAGGGCGATGAGATTTCGACCAATACAATGAGACTTCGTATATTCCTTGCTGACATTGACCGGCTTCTGTTTGATGGAAGGCGCAATCACTCAAGTAAAAGGAGACAAGCACACGATGTGCTGGAAGGCATAGTGGACATGGGTCAAGGGGTGAAAGAATGGAGCTCCAAAATGGAAGTTACTGTACGGACTTGGGACCCACCCCGAGCAGCTGCGGCGGTGCATTCAAGCGGGTCTTTCTAAGGTTAGGTAGGGAGTTAAGGATCAGAAGTGGTAACAACCAGTGGACACAGGCTCGCAAAAATGGAAAGCACATGAAAACGAACAACTCATCACACTGTAGAAAGCCACTCACTCACTCTCTTTTTACCGTACTGTGCCTGCCGTGCCATAACTACCACACCTGCGTTATCTTCGGCCTTTGCCAATCTTCGATTTCTTGGCTCGTCTTGTTTTCTTCTACTCATTCTTTATTACTGCGGGATCCTGCATTTTGAAGCCCTTGCAGCCCGTCTGGTTTGACGGACGCACCTCCTGCATCAAACGAACCTGGGAAGGGGGTCATCCCGTCATCCCGTCTTGGACTGTGATACCTCGAGGTAACACACAATCACCTTAACTACTACCAAGGTACCTTACCTACTAGGTACACCTACCCAAGTTGTAATCATCTTCATCATTCATTCACCCATCACAAGAAAGCATCCCCCCCCCCCCCCCCCGCAAACTTCCATTCGGTCGCCCTGAGTCTCTTCTCTTTGGACTCAGATCCACAACTGTAGCCTCAGAAATCGTGAAACTGCATAGACCAGCAGCTCACGGACCACGTCAAGCCGAGTTGATCGCTCGTCAAATCATCAAATTCAACGCAGCTTGATAGGCTTTTTGTCTCCTCACTCTTTCACTCTCAGTCTACTACAACTCTCATATCGTCTCTGTTGAGGAGGCCCTTACTCATCATGTCTCTGGATCTTGAACAGCACCTCACCTTTGTAAGTCACATTTCGATACGCTACCTATTTATCATATGTCGAAAATCATACTAATATGCGGTAGTATGGTGCTTACCACCATAACTCGGTTAATGTCGCCATTCACATGGTTTGCGTCCCCCTCATCCTCTTATCGGGGTTCTGTATGGTTCGTCTTATTATGTCCTCGCCGGCTTATGCATGTTGCGTTGCTCTGCATCTGCTTTCTTACTAGAACTCCATCTGACATTTCTCCAGGCCACATACACCGGCACTCTCATTCCTACACCATCTTGGATCACTCCCCCTTATCTGGATCTCAACCTTGGTGTCATTGGTGCCAGCCTTTATTCCTTGCTCTATCTGCTCTTAGAGCCCTTTGCGGGCTTCCTTCTGGCTCTTTTCTGCATGGGGGGTGCAGCACTTTGCAACTACCTCCGTCAGCAAAACCCTGACACAACTTTTCAGGGTGCTCTCGCTATCCATGTTGTCTGCTGGATCTTCCAGTTTATTGGTCATGGTAAATATGAAGGGCGTGCCCCTGCTTTGCTCGACAACCTCATCCAGGCCATCTTCCTTGCCCCTATGTTTGTGTGGCTTGAGATACTCTTCAAGTTCGGGTACCGACCAGAGCTCCGATCTCGTGTCAACAAGAAAGTCCAGGTCGAGATTGAGAAGTTCAAGTCAAAGAACGGCAAGGCCCAATAGAGCAATCATCCCAACCTAATCTACTTCCATGATCTTGAGCATATAAGATGGTCCTTCAGACGACCAATGCTCCGGGTACTGTGTTGTAGAACCAGCTTCAACATCGAGACAAACCACGTTCTGACGTGTCCCAACTTGCATTTCAGATACCATCAATCGATGATCAGTAGCGAGCACCCAATCTATCGTCATTGGGCCTCATTGCACGGAATACGACAGTATTCTTTTCGCCGCCGCGGAGACGAAGGTGGCATTGGTGATCTCATCCCTTTTGTTTACTCGCGCACTTGATGCTCTTGAGAGCAGATTCGTTTGCTTACACGACCGTTAGGTTGTCCTGAGACTCATATGAAATCGGCACGTAAAATACAAGGAGAAGGTCGGAGGGTGAATCGGTCCAGGTAACCGCCTCAGCATCATATGGAGTGTACGGAGTTGTTTCATTTGCAATTAAATAACAGTTAACATCAAGCATGTAGTAAATTCGTCAATATATTCGTATCATTTATCAATAGGCATTATTGATAGTATATTCATCCAGGAACAAATGTTATATTGCTATCTAATCTTCTCCACGATGCCGTTCTCAAGGCCATTTCAGTCCGTACTGGTCTGCTGGTAGAGGCAGGTTTGCTGTATGTTATTAATTTAGAGCTCATCTTCGTCATCAACATGACAAAACTGTATCTCTATCGACTTGGGTCGTTCAACAGGATGGTGAACATGAACCTGATATTCTCGAACATGATCTAGACGCTTGTAAGTGTGTTCATCCTCCCGTTGGATAAGAGGCATAATAGCGTCACCGCCTCCATCAACATTTTTGCCTTGTGGAGGCTCCGAGGAGAGAGGGGACGCACGTCGAAGTTTGTTGGGGACACCAGCCTCGTCTAGACCTTGGGATTTTGGGTCGTGGTAAGCCCTGCGCAGGCAGTTCGTTGCGCGGCTACGCTGTAGGGTTGGTCCACCGTGAGCTTCACGGTGTCTTGGTGGACACGGGCGTCGTTAGTTTGGACGCGTCCGGTCGGTCTCCAACCCTGAGTTGCCTGACTTACTCATCTTGAATACTCGTCCAAGATGTTCTCTCGGACCTGTTGATAACTGCCTGGGCCTTAGGCTCAGATCGATCTCTTGCTGTAAATCACCAGGCCAAGCAAGTATCACAGGGATGGTCCGGACGTTGTTGGCCTTCTATCTTGCGTTTGCAAGGCCTAACTGGGCACAGCCAGTCCAGAATGTGTCGAAGAAACTGCTTTTGTCGGTCCTTGATCTTTTGGCAAGGGATTGGCATATACCTCATGTGATGACACTTGAAGGTGAAGATCTGCTGGCACATGTTAATGATGGTGTTCTTAAGTTAATGTATGGATCAGGAGTGAAATACTACTTTTGTCGGTTATCTTGTGATGATGGAGGCATTGGCTTATATTATACTTGTCCCTGGTTTATCTTGTCGGCAAGTGTCAGACAAACATCTCCTTTGTTCGGGCGTAATCACAAAAGCTATAGAGTGAATTTGCGAGAGGCCTTGTCGGCGTGTATGTTCTTTTTTGGTTTCCAGTCAATTCCTTTGTTACGGTCATCACTGTGCATTTGAAACGGTTCGGGCTTTTCAATGATATGACGGGTTGCTTTGGTAAAGCCTGTCCTTTGTTCTGTTGAGAAGATGAGAAACTGAACTACTTTAGGGAAGAAATCAACACAAGCAAGCTTTCATGTCAATAGAATACGGGTATGTTCGCCGTGCTAGCTCCCAACCCATAGTTAGTTGACTAGAACAACTAGAGTCGAGCAATTCGTTCGTCCTTTTCGGGCTTTGACGCATTGAACTTCATCTCGTTCTCGTGCTTTAATCTGCTATGCTCCTGCTGTAGTTTTGCGTCCATTTCCTTCTGAAGCTCGTGTTGAATAATGTCCAACTTCTGCTCCCTCTCTTGCTGGGCCTTCTCATGGCGATTAGTCTGTAGGGTTCGCATATTAGCATCGTACACGTATAGGTTGCCGTATAATTGTATGCATTTACTAACCTCATTGGCAAGATGCTAGGGAGTTGCAACGGCATATTGCTTTCCCTCGCTGGAGTACAAGTATCTGAACTTTCCATCCTTGGAGACCTTCGGTCTGTTGTGTTCTGGCCATAGATATGGCTTCTCCTCCCCCTCATTCTCGTCGTCTCGCTTCTGAATCATTCTGGATACTCTCTCGATCCCATTTCTTGCATCTTCCTCATCGTAGCTGTCGCTGTCGCTGTCACTCTCACTCTCACTGTCGTCTTCCTCGTGTTTCTTGTCCTCGTCTTTATCTTCTTCAGTGTGTGACTTGACGGAATCACGCCACATGGATGGCACCATCTTGAGGTTTTCGATAATTTGAGTATGACCGGTGGCATTTTCTTTCTCGGTCTTTTTGTTGAGGTTTTTCAGAAGCGCCTCGGTCAAAGTCTTCTCATGCTCAGAATATTCCATCTTGTCGAGCGAGACGTCTATATGGCCGTCAGGTTTTGGGAGCTTATACTCATGTTCAGTCTTGTTGCCAGACTGGCGAATCTGGCTAAACTTTAGCTCGTATTCTTCGGTGTCTGGTCTCTTTTGTATGATGCGCCTAGCCACAAAGGAGCTGTTTCTGATCGCTAGAGCTACAAACAGACTAGGTCCAAGAGCAGACCTACGATCGTCCCTATAACGATCAACAGGCTCAGGGCGAGAGAAGTCGGTGGCTTTGAGCTTTGAGCTCAGTCCTTCAGTTTTGTTACGTTTCGCCAATGGTGAAGCGAAGACAGCTCCGACCAGGAACCAGATCAGCACTATGATGATATTGAATTCCATTCTGGTCGGCGCGAGGGTGCTGTATGTGCTGGGTATGGTTCATAGCCAGAGAAGAAACAGACGGTTTGCTAAAGCAAAGCAGCACAGTTTACTTATATATGACTCCAAGACTTGGAATGAGTTTGACTTTGATCTCCTCATATCACGTCAACAAAGCTTGTGTGGTTCCGAACCATATACACGGAAACCAAATTATAGAATCCAAAAGTTTGTCTGATCCATCTTGTCCACTTATTGCGTATGCTGATCTTGGTTTCATGTTCTTGGTGCAATCCTAAGTTTGCCAGTGTCTTCACTATTGGATGCATTGAAACTGTGTCGACGTTACTAAGGAAACATTTGGAACATTCTTTGAAGTTCAGTTAGTTGGTATTGGTGATATCCAACCAGACCCTATGTATTAGCTGTCCCTGTTGCGCTTATTGTGACTACTTCCAGTGTATATTTTCTCGCTCAGGAGGTACTTAGGGTTTCTCTATTTAGTACGAGTGACAGATCATATAGGGAGAATTTCGATGCATCGTAACTCCGTATCTCAACTAGGCCATATTCTCGGACGGAAGAAAATGCCAGAAACCAATTCGTGTCCCAAATCAGAGAACTACACTTGTAGAAGATCTGCAGCTTGACGGAATAGCCCATGTGGTCTTCATTTTCTCGCTTTCTTGCCATTCTGGTGATAATTTTGTACTCGATTAACTAAGTTTGCTATTTGCAGATTTGAACTTTTGTCATGAACACTATGGTTACTCTGTCGTCCGCAAGTAAAAGTAAGTTTATAGTTATGCAGTTGTGTTACTCTCAGTCATTGTCTGGGAGATTCCGTTGCCTTCCTTATTTTTTCAAATATTGAATCATTTTCTGTTGTCAATTCACACTCGTAGGTACTAAGTCTTGCTGAAGTCAGTTTGCAGCGTGCGTGAGATTGGCCAATAGCATGTTAGTGGATGATATAGGGTAAGCCCATGATAGTCGCATATGATAGAAATTAATGAGATGTCATTTTTTGTCGTGTTGGGTCAAGCACGACGTTATCAGCGGCGGATTCGGGATTCCGGCATTTTTCTGCCAGTCTCGATGCCTTTTTTTGACGATCGAGTTGTTCAGTGTCTATCGGAGTATCGCATTCTGAGCGGATCCTGTGGGTTCGGTGCGTGTTCCCGTAACTAGCTCTTGTGAAGCCTAAATACACCTCTCAAGTCCTCATGCTTAATATCAACACCCAGTATGTACTAATTAGCAGCTTGATATAGCCAATGTAGTACCATTGCTGTAGATTTGAGAGTAAGAGGACTTACATTTGGTAATTCACAACCGTATATCGGACTCAGTACTCGGCAGTCGATGAAATTTGGAACCTCGCATGACTCAGAAAAACTCCGCCAGCGGCCCTATCACCGCCAAAGCGCAGAGTAGCGGCGGCACAAGCGGTACATATCTCCGCCGATTCCGCCGATGCCACCAAAGTGGACGGCGATGTCGGGGCATTTCATCATTAGCCTGGGAGAATACTACACCGCATTGGCTGTTTTTCTTTTTTTCAATGGGTCAAAAAGAACTTGACACCTCTTCTAGACGTCTGTGAGCACCAGTAGAATCAATTTCCTTGCTGCTTACAACCGTTGCTCTGCTGTGTCCTTGTTTGTTTCTTTGTATGTACTTGAAGGGTCGCCGTAACCGGACCCATAAGCTTAGCTTGGCTTGATCCGGGGAGCTCAGCAAGGATGATAAGCTGTGAGGTGATGTTCGGTATCTGGCTGCAGGTACAGTCAATGTGGGATATACTCATCAAGATACACAAAAATTGATAAGAAAAGTCCTGATTGTCAGGGCCAAAACGGGGACAACAGAATACATCAAAGCTGGGTGTCACAGAACTCATGCCTTGGATTCTCCACGAAAGACCCTTGAACAAGACACTAGTGAGGGACGATCTCTATCGAATCTTGGTAAATTTTCTCATTTACGGCCGAAATGTTGGGGCAGTTCTCCTTAGTCTGTAGATAGCAATCGGAGGTATCTATCCACTATTGAAGTGGTATGGAGCTACTTTGTTAGCTGTTCCTGGGACTGGGCTGTGACTGCGTCACAGCCCAGTCCAGCACAACTTTTTGTAGAGTCACACACCAAAACCAGAGAATAATTTTCGGAGGTTCTTCTTATCTTATCAGCTGTACCGCCATTTTTCTTCACGACGGGCCGCCCTACTTATCCCCCTCCCCCCCTCCTCTAGAAACCAGTTCCAACAGAGTCACAGTCTCTTGTGTCCTTCCCATACATCGACATATCCTAGACGCTTGATTCGGGATACAGAAGGGCAACCTCGCCAGCGGGACGGTTCAACTTACGCATTGATACGTGCAAATTATCCGCTGCAATGCCTCTCAACTTCAACCTGGCAACCACTCTCGCTGGTCGAGCTCCGGCCCTGCTCCGTCATGGACGCAGGGTCCCGCGAGCTTTGCCCTCTCGCTCATTCTCCTCCGTGAGCCCTCTCTCAGCATCTGCATCATGCCGAGTCTCAATCGCCTCTGCCCGCCCCGCCAACTCGAAGCGCCTGGGCACCCTCAAGGTTATGCGCGCCTACAGCTCCGCCGCTGTTCAGGATGCACCCAACCCCAAGGCCTACCTCGACAGTGGAGTTATCAAGCCTCACCAGACTGTTGATGTCAAGAAGGTTCTTGTCATTGGCAGTGGTGGTCTTGCCATTGGACAGGCTGGAGAGTTTGACTACTCAGGTTAGCATACCCAATATGCAGTGACGCACATCTCACCGACAAACTCGCGATTCACTACCAAAACTCATTTTTGAACATTCAAAATTAACACACTCGAAATATAGGTGCTCAGGCCCTCAAGGCCCTCAAGGAAGCCGGCGTTGCTTCAGTCCTCATCAACCCCAACATCGCTACCATCCAGACCAACCACAGTCTGGCTGACGAGGTCTACTACCTCCCCGTTACCCCCGAGTATGTCTCCTATGTCATTGAGAAGGAGAAGCCCGATGGCATCTTCCTGTCCTTCGGTGGTCAGACTGCTCTCAACCTCGGTGTTGAGATGCAGCGACTCGGCCTCTTTGAAAAGTATGGCGTCAAGGTCCTCGGTACCAGTGTCCGAACTCTGGAACTGAGCGAGGATCGTGACCTCTTCGCCAGGGCTCTGGATGAGATTAACATCCCCATTGCCAAGTCGATTGCTGTCGGCACTGTCGAGGAGGCTCTCGAGGCCGCCGAGACCGTCGGATACCCCATCATTGTCCGTGCCGCCTATGCTCTAGGTGGTCTGGGTTCCGGTTTCGCCAACAACGAGGAGGAGCTCCGCAACATGGCCGCTCGATCTCTTACCCTCTCTCCTCAGATCCTCGTCGAGAAGTCGCTCAAGGGCTGGAAGGAAGTCGAGTACGAGGTCGTTCGTGACGCCAACAACAACTGTATCACTGTGTGCAACATGGAGAACTTCGATCCTCTTGGCATCCACACTGGTGACTCCATTGTAGTTGCGCCTAGTCAGACCCTGAGCGACGAGGAGTATCACATGCTTCGAAGCGCTGCCATCAAGATTGTCCGACATCTTGGTGTTGTTGGCGAGTGTAACGTCCAGTACGCTCTCCAGCCTGATGGTCTCGACTACCGTGTCATTGAGGTCAACGCCCGTCTTTCCCGATCCTCTGCCCTGGCCTCCAAGGCTACCGGATATCCTCTTGCGTACACTGCTGCAAAGATCGGTCTTGGACACACCCTTCCCGAGCTCCCCAACGCCGTCACCAAGACCACCACTGCCAACTTCGAGCCTTCCCTCGACTACATCGTCACCAAGATTCCCCGATGGGATCTCTCCAAATTTCAGCACGTCAAGCGCGACATTGGCAGTGCCATGAAGTCTGTTGGTGAGGTCATGGCTATCGGCCGAACCTTTGAGGAGTCTTTCCAGAAGGCCATTCGTCAGGTTGACCCCCGATTTGTTGGCTTCCAGGGCGACAAGTTCGAGGACCTCGACTTTGAGCTCCAGAACCCTACCGACCGCCGATGGCTCGCTGTTGGCCAGGCCATGCTTCACGAGAATTACTCTGTTGACAAGGTCCACGAGCTGACCAAGATTGACAAGTGGTTCCTCCACAAGCTGCAGAACATCGTCGACTGTACCCGTGAGCTTGAGCAGGCTGGTGGTCTTCAGAACCTGAAGAAAGATCAGGTCCTCAAGGCCAAGAAGATGGGTTTCTCTGACCGACAGATCGCCATGGCCGTCAAGAGCACCGAGGACGAGGTCCGGGCCTACCGTCTCAGCTTCGGCATCCGACCCTGGGTCAAGAAGATCGATACCCTGGCCGCCGAGTTCCCCGCCAACACCAACTACCTTTACACCACCTACAACGGCTCTACTCACGATGTCACTTTCGAGGACAACGGTACTATTGTCCTTGGTAGCGGTGTTTACCGAATTGGTAGCTCCGTCGAGTTCGATTGGTGTGCTGTCAGTGCCACTCAGGCTCTCCAGCAGATGGGCGAGAAGACCATCATGATCAACGTAAGTTTATACTATCCCATCCGCCCCAATCAGGCGTTTCTTCCTTATGTGGCGTCGCCGTGATCACGGCCCCACTTCGCCGAAAACGGCCCCACTTCGAGCCGGACCTTTTCAAATCTCATCCTAAATCTCCTCACAACTCCTATAATCATTTCAAAGGGCTTAGACTAACATTTGACGATAGTATAACCCGGAGACAATGAGCACAGACTTCGACTCGGCTGATAAGCTGTATTTCGAAGAGTTGAGCTACGAGCGTGTTATGGATATCTACGAGCTTGAGAATTCCAAGGGTGTCGTTGTGTCCGTCGGTGGCCAGCTTCCCCAGAACATTGCCCTCAAGCTCCAGGAGACTGGCGGAGCCAATGTCCTTGGAACTGATCCCAGGGATATTGACAAGGCCGAGGATCGTCAGAAGTTCTCTGAGATCCTTGACAGCATTGGTGTCGACCAGCCTGCCTGGAAGGAGCTTACTTCCGTCAAGGCTGCTGAGCAGTTTGCCGAGGAGGTTGGCTATCCCGTTCTCGTCCGCCCTAGTTACGTCCTGTCCGGCGCTGCCATGACTGTGATCTCAAGCCAGGAAGATCTCAAGGACAAGCTCGAGGCTGCCAGCAATGTCTCTCCCGACCACCCCGTTGTCATCACCAAGTTCATTGAGGGTGCCCAAGAGATCGATGTTGACGGTGTCTCTGCCAACGGCGAGCTCATCATCCATGCTGTTTCCGAACACGTTGAGCAAGCCGGTGTTCACTCTGGTGACGCCACTCTGGTTCTCCCCCCTGCCAACCTCGATAGCAACACCATGGAGCGTGTCAAGGAGATTGCTGTCAAGGTTGCCGCAGCCTGGAAGATCAGCGGCCCCTTCAACATGCAAATCATCAAGGCCGAGAACCCTGAGGGTGGCGAGCCCCTTCTCAAGGTCATTGAGTGCAACCTCCGTGCCTCTCGATCTTTCCCCTTCGTCAGCAAGGTCCTCGGAACTAACTTCATCGATATTGCTACCAAGGCCCTCGTCGGCAAGCAGGTTCCTGCCAAGTCTGACCCTATGGCTGAGAAGCGCGACTATGTTGCTACCAAGGTTCCTCAGTTCTCCTGGACCCGTCTCGCTGGTGCCGACCCTTTCCTTGGTGTTGAGATGGCTTCCACCGGTGAGATTGCCTGCTTCGGTAAGGATCTCGTTGAGGCCTACTGGACCTCTCTCCAGTCCACCATGAACTTCCGCATGCCCGAGCCTGGTGAGGGTCTCCTCTTCGGCGGAAACGTCTCCAAGCCATGGCTCACCCAGGTGGTCGACTATGTTGCCCCTCTTGGCTACAAGCTGTACGCCGCTAGCCCCGAGGTCAAGGAGTTCATCGAGACCAAGTCCAAGACCAAGGTTGAGGTTGAGGTTATTGAATTCCCCAAGGAGGACAAGCGTGCCCTCCGTGAGGTTTTCAAGAAGTACGACATCCGTGGATGCTTCAACCTGGCCCAGGCCCGAGGCAAGACCACGCTGGACGTCGACTATGTTATGCGCCGAAATGCCGTCGATTTCGGCGTCCCCCTGTTCATGGAGCCTCAAACTGCTATCCTCTTTGCTCAGTGCATGAGCGAGAAGCTGCCCCGCCCCGAAGGCATCCCCGCTGAAGTCCGCCGATGGTCCGACTTCATCGGTGGAAAGCCCCTGTAAATTATAACTGGCGTTTTTGTGATTGGAAAAGGGGTGGATTTGGGAGTTATTCGAATGTGTGTGTGATAAACCTTTATGATAATATTAGTAGTCAATTCTACAAATATGACAAGTTTATGATATCCTTTACTTACTATAAGTTATGAGTATTTGCCAAGTTTTTAGACACAACAGTGCAATCATCATAACTTGAACATGCCTTAACCATGATAATCATTTCCCCATCTTGCAATCCCCTTGACTGGAATCAATTTAACACCATGATCATCATGATTCGGGTAAATTGCGTTGGATATGGTGATTGGGAACAATCTATCCAAAAAGGTTCATCGGAAAAGGGGGTCTTAGCCTGACTGCGATCACAACTTCGCTCTCTGTACTCTTGAAGCTCCAACATAATGGACATCACACAATAATATCACGTCAAAGCACATGTAAACATGCACAATTCTTTTGATTCAAGTTGAGGAAGCCACCCAATGAAAGCATTGCCTATATGCTCCGATACCTGTCCTTAACGCCGCCTCAGCTATACATGCAATATCATCTTCCACGTGAAGGAAGTTAAGAAAATATCTAGCAAAAAAACCGAATCCAGCCTCACCACTTTTTGGGCTCCACGTCTCGTCTCATCTAAACCTCTATCTGACCCCTCTACTGTCTTCCCTTGTACCCAATACCTCTTTATCTAGGGCGGCGGTGGATTGGCGGACTTGGTCCAGCGCTCGTTTAGCCTGAAGGCAGCAAATCGCTTAGCAAGGGGTTCTCCCGAGTCGCGAATGGAATTTTGAAAAGAAGAGGATGAGGAGGAAGAGGGCGAGGGGGCACCGTCCTCCTCCCGCTGACGCTTGGGGATTCTCTCACCAGTCGATTGAAGGATGGCCTGGAGGGTCTGCCAACCCTCTGTAGAACGGAGCTGGAATGTATCGGCAAGATCGTGCTGGCTCGCTACATGGCAGAGCAGGGCTTCTTCGTCCTATGAAGCCTGTCAGTAGCTTTCTTTATACATGTCAAAAACAAGCGCACCTTGGAGAGGACCCCCATCTGGTGAATGAAGCAGAGAAGGTGAAAGTTAGAGACCTCCTGGCCCGTGGGCTTCTGGCCAGGTGATGGCTTGACAAACTTGGACAGAGCGGAATGCTCTTGACTCTCTCCGAGGTATTCTCTATTCTCGATGGGGAAACCTTGCTGAATGAACATAGGCTTAGGGTCCGCGGGGAAACCGTGGGTCAGTGTGACAAACAGATACTCGACGGGGAATGATGGTTTGGCGTTCTCCTGGACGTTGGCGCCGTATTCGTTGACCCTGCGGTAGAAAACTTCGGGGATATATCTTGTGCGACTGACAGACCCGTCGTCTTCCTCCTCATCCCGTACAAGCATGACATTAGGGTCAGCTGACGGCTCAACAATATCAGCACGAACCATTTCCACAGACTCGTTGGACATCTGGTAGGAGGAGATTGAAATCTCGCCCTGCTCATTACCGGTGATAATACATGTGACAAAATTTGAACCAAAGCTACCTGTGTCACTCCACTTGGAGGGTTTGGGGTACTGAGCTTGCAACCTCGAAGAGAAGCAAATCTCGAGGGAGGACAAGAAGTAGGAGTCGGCGTGACGTTTGCAAACCACTGTGCCATCGCCGTTGCCAGCATCCAGCAGGTCAGTCCAGATCACTCCCACGGGCTCTAGGCCACACTGCTTGGCGACCCTGTCGACCTCCTTTTGCGACTCCCAGGCGTTCATTGTGATACCATCGAGCTCATCAACCTGAGGAGGTTCATAGATGGCTTCCACAACAGCCTTGACACCAAGCGGGACTTCAGTGTACTCGGTGTATTTTCCGTAGAGATAACCTAGACGTTGTGACCCGGTCTTTCGCCAGGTGTCAATAAAGGTGTCGATAATAGCAGGAGAAGAGAACTCGACATGATCGACCATTCGGAATTGTTGAGGCTGGAGAGTAATGGCACTGGGCTGGCACTTGGTGCATATACCCTCAGGCCAAGGGGGATGACCAGAAGGGCACTCATGCCTGACTCGATAGTAAGGCTCAACCAGGGGAGGAATGTATGAAGCGCCTAGCTCGGGCTTGTTGGTCGCAGCATTGATCTTTCGTAGGTACGAGTGGAAGGACAGGTATTTGATCTTCTTCTCCGCGAGATATCCGGGGTCGAAAGGATCGAGGGGTTGGCAGTAGTCACACATGCCCTTGGGACCATGGCGACACATGCGATCGATGCCTCGAGGGATCTTGCCATCCTGTCGGTCTAACCGGTCGTCCAAGGCGGATTGGCGAATTACTTCCCACGGCCTGGCGATCTTTTCGGGTTTGGGGTTGATGGGAAGGTCTTCGGTCGGTAGGACGGGTTTTCCGTTAAGCCTGGCAGATGTGTTAGAGATTTCGGGTGCGTCACCGTTGGCAGCGTTGGCATGTTGGTAGGTGAGAAAGATGAGATCGCCGTGCCTACGGGGTTAGTTTCGCTGATCCGTGAGAGGCTACGAGGGCGACTAACTTGAGGCCTATCTGACCAACTTTGAAGTTGATGATGTCCCCTAGGCGCTTTGAGTCTCCTCCGTTCGGTGCGTTTGATAGAGCTATAGTTTTGGGATCAACGGTCTTGGGTAGTTGATCGAGCAGCTAGAAGGGCTAGAGTCAGCACAGACAGCTCGGTGCGGGCTCCGAGACAACAGACCAGCTTTCCCAGATCTCCAAAGGTAGTTGTGGGCTCGACATTCAGACGGGCCATGCCATCGGGGCCGCGGAGTCGCAGCAACATGTTGAAAGATATCTAAAGAGCTGTCGTTATGATGGTCTATGGTGGGGTGTTTAGTGATCTCTTTGGTGCTCTCTTTGGTGGCTTTGAAGGTTGAATATTCTCAGTTCGTAGAGAAGGGGAGGATCTATAAAAAGAGAACAGCTGGGAGATGGGTGGGAACGAAAAAGAAGAGCCTAGAAGTTGGAGCTGAAACGCAATGAATCAACAGCATGAAGAAAGTGAAGTTGAGCGGTGGTAGGTAGGTAGCTCTAGGCTTGGTACGTATCTTACCTAAGGTGGCTCACGGGAAACCAATGTACCTCTGCTAACTCGAGTACAGCGTCATCTAGCGGTGCCTGCGATTGCTTATCTAATGCTCGAGTGACGTCGCACGGCAGTCAAATCCAGGGCCCATCCCGTCCGCCTGGCAGTATATGCACCAGCCACAATTCCAGTAAGCCACTTGGTAAAAGCCGAAGCGTAATCTGGCCTAAAGTTGGATCTGCGCCACACCACCGCCAATTGAACAGTTCCTTGTACCTTATTGCATTCGTGTCTATCTACCTATCTATACGTGGGACTCGACTCATACAAACCAAAACCTCAAGTCACGGCCGGCTCGACTTCTTTCTCTACACTCGTTTTCTTTTTAATTACAGTACGGACGATTTCGTATTTTACTTTTGCAACTTTCATCACTCATCATGTTCAACATCGATTGGAAGGGCCTTGCCCTCCCCTTTGCCTATGTTCTCGTCCTCGGCAGCGCACTCATGACATTCTCGACAATTTACCGAAAAAGAAAAGCTGGTATGCCACAGAAACAGATCTTCAAACCAAGGTATATGCTAACACGCCAAAGCCGAGAGCGCCAACTTGGCTCCGTGGTTCGGCCCTCATCTCCAGCGCAACGTGTACCTGTCCCTGCTACACCTCGAGGATGGCTCCGAAAAGGGCCCCAAGATTCCCGAAAGCGTCCTACGAGCTGCCCTTTTGCGCCGCGCCGTCGAAGATATCCGTCGTCTGATCCAGATCAAGTCTGCGAAGCAAGCATGTGGTTCTCTGCTGCAACGAGGCAGTGTGGGTGATGATCTATGGCAGCGATTCCAGCGCGCCGAGAAGGAGATGGAGGAGGAGCTGAGAGATGTCGTCACAGAGGTATGATAGCCAGGGTAGTGCGACTGCAAGATATGAACACATCATTGACAACTATAGGCCAACGCTCTCGCACCAAACTGGGGCCAGTCCATCTTCCAATCCGCCCACGAAATGACCGCCAATGCTACCATGCGCAGCTCAATCGAAGAGATCCTCGCCCAAGCCCAGTCAGAGAAGCAGTGGTGGGAGAAGCGCCGAGGACAGATCCAGTCAGAGTTCATGAAGGAGCTCGACGGCTCTGAGCAGAGCTCTTCGGCCAAGACTGCTAGCGAGGAGGATGCCGTTATGGTCGACACGCCTTCAAAGAAGAAGGGCAAGAAATAAACAGTTGGAGATGTCTTGTGTGGGTTACAAGAATATGGGATTGGGGTGTCTTTATAGGCATATACACATGGTTCCTGACCTACCTCTTCAAGTTTTTGGTTGTAGTATACCACATGTCACTTTGTTGCAAGGCGCACACTCTTGGTGTGCATGGGAAGAAGGGAGGGAAATCCACACCAGCGGCGTTGAGGTTGAGTTTTTTGAAAATAGTAGCATGGGCTTCTTCTCTATTGATATATATGTATAGGCTCTTTCACCTCGCCTTACTCCCTTGAAAATGCAGTGATGCACGCTGGCTAGTGGCCATGTCTAGCAATGCGACCGACCCAAGATGCAGTAACAAGAATGCAGAGAACACGCAGAAACGACGCAGAAAGGATATGCAAAACTCCTGTAAATCCAACATCCCCAAAAATTGAAAGCAGACTGTCCTCCATTATTAATCACATTAACACCGTGTGCCCTTGACTGCTTGATGCATTAGGAAAAGTGCTTTCGCCTCCAAAGATCCTCTTCGGCTGCGAGTCTCGCCTTTCGTGCCTCTGCTAGGATCTCCTCCTCCGTCTTAAGGAGGATCGGAGATTCACAGCCCCGAAGACCGATAAACTTGCCCATCTTGCGTCGCTTCTCCTCAAGAGGTAGATCAGATCTCCAGGTGACTGGGCAGGGGTACTGATTTGTCCAAGGCGATGGCGTCCTCTGGTGGTAGAAATGTGCAAGAGACTCTAGCTGCTCATCGGTGAGGAGCCAAAAGTTGAGGACTGTGGTGGGAAAAGAAGGATGGACAGCGCCTGTGGTGAGCTGGACAAGAGGTGCAAGTGGAAGAGCCATCTGTTCCAGCTTTCGTTGAAGATTTGGGTTCTTTGCGAGTCTTCGCTGACCAAAGGCCTTGTGGTGCCGTGAAGGAATCTCTCCTCGCATCATTCTGGCGGTTGTTGTAAGTGGTGACTATGGTGAGTGGTAGAAGAAGAGAAGAAGAAGATAAGAGATCGAGTGTCCGGGGGCAATGATGTATCGAGTATTTGTAGTAGTATTCGAGAGGCCGAAACAGCCCAATCTCTTATTCTCTGCAAGATTCACTTCTGATTAAGAATATTTCTTGGTCTCTATGATCAACGATCACAAGATCATACGTGATGCGAGGGTGGATTGGTTTTGGCGGGGTGGCTATCGACAAGCGAAGCGAACCAAGCGGTCTTCTCCGTAGAGTCCGGTGAGTGAGTAAGTTAAATAAGTAAATGAATGAATGAATGACAACACAGACTCTTGTTTGAGTTTCGTAGTCAATTCCTTGTTCTGCGGGAGGTCCAACTTTGGGTATTCAGAGGAACAGAGACGGACAGAAGAGTAGAGGGTGGGAGGGGATATATAATAGACAAGAGGCTATGCATGCTATGTATGAGACTTCTCTAGTTGAAACAAGATCATGACCTCTCTTTCTTTCTGAATACTAAAGCAAGATCTCTCCCCGCCCTTTGGGTCTTCGGGTCTTTGGGTCTGGGAGCTAAAAGCAAGACTAAGATCGCGAACAGCCAGTTGAAGGGTCTTTGTGACCGAAGCCGTTCGATTGGCCTTGTTTTCCTTTGGAACAGGGCCTTATTATGCAGTTGAACAGCTCAGCTCGACTTAGCAGCTAATAACGTTTCTAACTAACCCACACGCCCCCCCAAGCCCGAGGGGAGGAGAGGACCCAGACGAGATGCTGTTCTGGGTAAAGGCTTCTTTGACTGCCTGAAATCGACAAGCTTAGGGCCTTGAACCGCTTTGAGCTCCAGGGATTAACTCTGGCTTTGGCGTGGCCTGTGAGACATGGGAAGGGAAAGGGAAAGGAAAAGAAAGAAAAAAAAAAGAGTCTCCAACAAACAATAACTCGACTCGACTGCCTTAGACGCAATTGGGTTGGTCCGAGGCGCTATGTCTATGGGAACAAGAGACACCAACAGCGGATGGAGTGGAATGTGACTTGGAGCCATTAGTTGGTCATGACTCAAAAGCAAGACAATGAGATACATAGTTACAGTATCTTTACCGCTACTCTTTTTTGGTTTCTTTCTTTATTTCTTTCTCTCTCTCTCTCTCTCTCTCTATTTTGGTTCATTGTTTCATTCATTGATTGATTATAATGGTAATCCCTTGAGTGTAAACCTGGGTACGTAGACGTAGATAACGTAGGTAGGTAGCTTGGCCAACTGAGACCTCAATATAGCCCCTTCACCGTTATCGTTCATTCACATGATGCTTTGTTCTATGCAGTTCCCTCCGCTCCCGGCGTCTAATCATGCCTGTCTGAGTCTCTACCTGCATCTGCATGTCTTGGATTTTGCTGCGTTGGTTGTAGCCGTGGCTTGACCTTTCACCCTCCACTTTCACTCCCACACTCTCTCTCACTCTCCTTTCATACTCAAACTCACTAGGACTCACTACTCACTCACAGTCTCACTCGCTCTTGGTTCCCAGCCACCTCGTGTCTTAGTTCTTCAATGTCTTAGACTGACGACACCTTTTCTCCTCAATGGCCATTGGGCTTGACCTCGGCTCCCATCTCAAACCCCTCTCCCCTCCCTCCCCCCCACTACAAACCTGTTTCCACACGTG